>JANAVB010022999.1:10502951-10899342 GCA_029216955.1 Iris pallida
ACAATTTGGAAATTTTTGGAAGTGGAATGACAATTTTGTAATTAGTGAAGAGGCAGTGGCAGTTCAATAAAAAGTTAGTTATCATTAAGCTGAGAACCATCTAGAATAGTATAATTAAGTATGCTTAGCTTAATCATGTGATTAATAAAGCCTAGAAAATATTTTTTGTAATCTAGCATCTTTCTAAGAATATTCTTTCCTAATCTATGTACTAGTTACTTTCTAGATTATTCTTTCCTAACCTATAAATAGCCCTAATCCCCATTGTTGATCATCCCTAAATCTAAGCACATTTTTCATCGTGTCCTATCCATAAAATTCTCATGTCCATCTCCAGAAATCATGTCCAATTCAAAGAATCCACTGTGTCAAGTCATGTCAGGGTCCGACCTTGGGTGCTCATTCCATTTCATTCATTCCTACTCTATTGCAATTACAAATCCACAATCTAAACCAAAATCTGTGTCCGACATGACACGTTCCTACTTACCAAAATCTACAAAGAATTCCAAAAATCTAATCCCCTATCATTGTGTCCCTATATCCTAAGGACACGACCACCACCGGATCCGAGCTCCACTCCAGCACCTCGATCGTGGCTGCTCTATTGATGGCCGTCTAATTTCTGTTCTCGTGGTCGATCCAAGCACCAATAGCACCCTGTGTCTGCTCCCAATTCAGCCATCGGAGCCATGAACTCCCGTGTCTGAGCTCTTCGTTATCCTCCTCCCCGTGCAGCATCGAGCTTCAGCCAACCTTATAAGCCCTTTAAATTTTGGGAATTTTAAAAACTTTAGTTTGAAATAGAAAACCCTAACTAAAACATTAATCAAATTCGAAACGAAAAAGTGGTACTTGTAGTTTTGTGTTACGGAGACACCGGATGACGTTCCTAAGCCTATAACCAAGCAACGATAATTCACGGCTCTAACCCAATGTTCTAGAATTGTAGGATAAATCAAATTGATGATATGTGAATGGCCTAGAATTCATAAGATTATTTTAGAGTCACTGGAACCTCATACTTAGAAAAGTGATAATATCGACAAATCGTAAAATTTAATGCGAGTAGCAATGACATCGATTTGACCCCAAACTCTTAAAATAATAAGTCCTATAATTTTTTCTTAATTTTTTAAATTTATTGGATAATTATTAAGGCAGGAAAACAATTTTTGATAGTTGTTCAGTAATTAAATTTAATTAATAAAACAAATAACTAAAAGAAAATATAAATTTTGGACATTAATAATGGTTTACTGAATAAAAGAAGACATAGCAGCAGTATTGTTTGATGCATTGTCCAAAGAGATAGAAAAAATTTTAGGGTGAATATCATATTCACGCACGTGTCTTGAATCTCACTTGAAATTACAGCGTCCGTATGTGGACATTCTATAAGTTTAAGACAGATGATGCATTTTTGCAACATCCATTGTGCATCTATATAGTGTGCAGTAATACAAATATAAGCATAACTCCACTTCGTAGTCCAAATATCAGAAGTAATAGCCAACTTACTAACATTTTGAAAATCCGCTTTCAAAGCGGCTTTTCGCTCGTTAAAGAGACGAATAGCCTCATTTCGAGCTTGTTGTCTACTCACTCTAGTAAAGGAGGGGTTTAGAGAAAGTGATGCATAATCTCGTAAAGATTCGCTTTCACCCGTCGTGAAAGGAAGTTCGTCACGAATAATATGTTTAGTTAATTCAGTTTTATGCCGAGCAGCTGAGTAAGTAAAGTTACCCATTGAAGAACCGGTGGCGCCAAAGCTTATTTGGGTTTGGGACGCTTGAAGTGTGTCCTTCCCGTAGCAAGTGTCGTAGTGTCTGGATATGGTCCCGGTGCCACCGCCCTTCTTCCATGCGTACTGGTTGCAACATTTTTTGCATTGCGCCTTGTACGGTATCGGTTCGCCCTTGGCATCTACAACAAGCGAACCATCAGGATTAGTTTCATAAATCAAAGTAAAATATTCCCAATACTTAGACCTTTTTTTTTCTTTTCAGGACGTTGGGTGGAACTAGCGACTTTCGGAGGAGATGGTTGGAACCCCTCCGGAATCGGATTGGTGGCTACTTGTCATGCCCCAGAACTAGAATACTGGAGAGCGGGGGCGGACATAGCCAGCTACGTATAATGAAATGGAATCCATCTCACTATACGGTCACGGCTGTCTAGAAATATGAGGGTTTATCTACAAGCCATCAGTCTCTTAGGGTCGATAACAAGCCTAATGTCCCAATCTCAACAAGTAATGATAGTAACAAGATATCAAATCACCAAATATACAATTGTAAGGCGTCCCAAATATTACATATCCAGATGATCATGAAGCTAGTCGTACAAAATGTAAGGACTAGCAAGAGTTAAGTCATACATGATCAACCTCGAGTTACCAATCATGTTTACAGCCCGTAGGCAGACAGAAAGTAAAGTGCATCGAGCTAACAGGTGCTCGTCGGCTAAATGCCTCAAAAGAATAATATACAATTACAGTGGGAGAACAAGAGAAACCCATTCGTTGCCAGGATTCCCTCTAGTGGTCACCATCTGGCTGGAAAGCAGGTAGATCCTTTGCTGCTGCTCCGGTATCTGGCCATACAAAACCAGCTGGGTCAGACCCCAGAAAGAGCAAGTGCCACAAAGGAGGCCACGAAATAAGAACAAAAACCAGCAATTATCACAATAATAATAAGGTAATAAAGACAGGAATTAAGGAAAAACATAACAGGTGATATACGATGAGATAACCATGGGACTATTCAGATAACCAGGTTACAACCCGTAAACCAAACAAGGACCGGGGTTGTAACCCTTCGTCTGAACGAAACTTGGATTCTTCCACCATTTATCGACAAAATATAAGAAAATCATGACAGGAAGCAATCTTGTACTGGATCAAGACATGGCTAGACTGGTTATACCTCATTCAATCAATCACGGCCAAGCAGATACTACGGCTTAATACTTTAACTAACTAGGGTTATCACAGGCCTAATTACTAACAAGATGCAATAAGATTATTCCAAGTCCGGTTACCTGTTTGTTACTACCTGAGTGATCCCAGCAAAAAAAAAGGAAAAGATAGCAGGATATAGCAGACACACTGTAGTAAGATACATGTGTCCTAAGGTACCACACTCGACGGCGGGCTGAAAGTGCGCTCATCTCGACGGATAGCAACAAATCCCATGTATATATATAAGGCCGGGACCAAAGGGGCAACAGGTAACTGGGGAATTCTCCATGAACTATTTGATCCATCTAGTCATTAACCTAGCCAGATTCAGTATGAATCCCTGACCGTAGAAAACCAGGGATTCATGTCCTAGACATGATGCGAGACAAGACTGGTTGCTTACACAAGCACATTCAATACAATCACCCACGGTGTCAAGAATTCACTTAGCATGTCAAGTTAGCCGTCGCAACAGCATTAAGTTATCAAGTCATGCTACAAGTCAGGAGTGCGCCGCCACGGGCCACTATCAAGTTATCAAGTCACAAGGATTAATTATAAGTTACAAGTTAGGTGTACACCCCACTGGGTCACTAGCAAGGAGATCAGAGAATACCAGAAAATCCCGAGAACCGTACTAGTCATAAACAATTACTTGAAAACCGTGTTAGGCCGTGTCGAGTCAAGATAGTCGTGCTGTGTTGAACAGATCTCAGGAAAAACCAATCCACAAAAAAGAAACCAAGTCGAGAAATAAAACTAATACTCCAAGAGCTAATGGGTTAAGCAAGGGGGTCAGGGTGCATGGGTCACGCAGCGTACGCGCAAGGGAGCGCGCGCAGGGGGAAGCGTACGCACAGGAGCACACACGCAGGGGCAGCGTACGTACAGGAGCACGCACGCAGGGGAGCTGCGTATGCACAGGAGCACGCACGCAGGGGGCAGCATATGCACAGGAGCACGCACGTAGGGGAGCTGCGTACGCACAGGAGCACGCACGCAGGAGAGCTGCGTACGCACAAAAGTCACGCACGCAGGAGAGCTGCGTACGCAAAAAAGCACGCACGCAGGAGAGCTGCGTACGCACAAAAGCACGCACGCAGGAGAGTTGCGTACGCGCAAAAGCACGCACGCAAGGAAGCTGCGTACGCGCAAAAGCACGCACGCAAGGGAGCTGCGTACGCGCAAAAGCACGCACGCAAGGGAGCTGCGTACGCGCAAAAGCACGCACGCAAGGGAGCTGCGTACGCGCAAAAGCACGCACGCAGGGGAAAGGGTCTTCTTCCCCATGGCTGAGAAGAAGCTCCAATGGCTCCCAAAAC
Source organism: Iris pallida (assembly GCA_029216955.1). Classification (NCBI taxonomy): domain Eukaryota; kingdom Viridiplantae; phylum Streptophyta; class Magnoliopsida; order Asparagales; family Iridaceae; genus Iris; species Iris pallida. Next base: position 10,507,236 of record JANAVB010022999.1, read on the forward strand.
TTCAAGGCATCACAACTTGGCCATCCGAACTCCAAATCCGGATTTCCAAAGTTCCAACCAGGGTGGAATTGAACTCTCTTCCACATGGAAATATCAAAACCCATAAAAATCCAACTTAAATAGATCAAAACCATGCAAAACCGAAAATAGAAAAAAATTTAGATCTAGAACAATGGAGACTCCAAATCACAAAATACCAAGTTCTAATGTTGATCACTTTGTCCTAGTCTAGCTAATGGACAAATATAAGAGGGTTCTCATGTGGTGGCAAGGTGCACTTGCCTATGGGTTGGTGTTGTGTAGAGGAAGAAGAAGAGTGTTGTGTAGAGGAAGGAGAAGAAGAAATTAATAGAGGTTTATGAGGAGAGAGAAAAAGTTGGTGGAGTTTTAAGGAGGGTAGGATGTGGTGTATTGAGGGTGGAGTATAGGCTAAGGTGTACCAATACACATTAAACCAAACCAAACCAAACCATTCCAATTAAAATCGAACCATAACAAAACCCAAAATACGAGAAATACCGAAATTCCACAAGTTGAGAAAAATAAAAATACATGCCAAAATCCAGATACGAGTATAAATACGAAATACGAGAAATACGGGAAATACGGATGACACTACTTGCTCAGGTGGAATTTCATTACCGTCAAAAAAAGTACTAAAATATTGGTAAGTCTGTCCAGCAAGATCAGGTGGGTTTGAACCTTCACCAACCATATATAAATAAAATAAAGTAAACTACGTTAGAAGAAAGTAAGGGATTAAGAGGAAGATCGGGAAGCCGTAGAGCCGAAATGGAGTTGGGAGGGAGATCGGGAAGCCGTAGAGCACCAGAGCACCGGGGAGGGAAAGCCGTAGAACACCAGAACACCAGGGAGGGAAAGCAGTAGAACACCAGAGCACCGTAGAGAAATGTAGAGAATTTGTGAGGAATGAGTTGTGTTTGAAAAATAGGATTTTTGGCCTATTTATAGGAATTTTTCGGGGTTATTTTGGTAATTTTATGCCAAAAATGACCGAAATGCCCCTCCCAACGTTTTAATAACGGCTATATGGGAGGGGCAATTTTGTAAAAGTACCCTCCCCCCTCCAACGGTCAAGAAAATCAAAAAAAATTAAAAAAGCCCCAACGGTCGGCTGGACCGGTCCCAGCGGGCCGGGCTTCGGGCCGGTCCAATCGGGCCGGGCTTCGGGCCGGGCCTCCAGAGTTTAAAAAAAATGGCGCGGGCCGGACCGGGCCGGTCCGGGCTCGGGCTAGGGGGGAGTCCCGACCCGACCCGTTCGGGAGTGGGGGGCCGGGCCGGTTCGGGCCACTGGCGGTCCGGGCCGGGCTTCAAGGGGGGCGGGCCGGTCCGGGCCTGGGTCGGGCTCGGGCTAAACCGGCCCATCTATCACCATGATTCAAAGGAGAAAAATAATGTGGGCCCCACATATTTTTAGTGGATCTAAACCCCTTTCTTATGTGCCATGCACAGACATGCCTTCGGGTCCCAGGAAACATATATGGACAAATGCTCCTTAAGTCGTGGGTGGGACGGGTCTGTTGTGCATTGACCCGATATGCCACCCGAGTCCGCCTTCCTATTTATTGATTTGGAAGGCAACAGTCACAGGAAATCCTTTGTATCCAGCGCATGGCCCCGGTATTCATCACGTGTCCAACATCTTTTCGACCTTCATTTTTGACTAAACCACCACCATTTTAACCCGCAGTCCCTCCTTTTCCATCTAAAATTATTTCCAACCCTCTAAATTGCTCTGATGCCGAGTTATCGTCTAATGTGTCCAACTCCTCCAGGACACAAAGAGGATTTTTGATGGCTGAAACTTTGGAGGCTCGTCACGCAAAATACAGCCGTTAATTTCTTGATCCGACTTCTTTGTTGCACTCGCGGTGTGTTTCTCTTCGACCATGGATAGATTGGTGCAGCCACAACATCGTTTGGTGGGTCAAATCGACTCATATTGGCACGTCGTATCCTAGTTGTGTCCACTAGCTCAATCAACTTCTAGGAGCCGTATATTCGCACCAGGATCTTCGATTCTTGATCCGTTTTTAGGTACACCTTCGCTATGTCTTAACTTTAATATGTGTTGTTGGATCACCCATATCGTGCAATGTGTGAGACATTCGTTATTACCTGTTGTCTTGAACTAAAGATTTGGACTTTCTCGAAGATCCAACCGTTGGATCTTCGATCGGTCAATTCCATTGTGACTGTGGTGACTTGTTACCCTCGAACATGAACTTTTGTAGAATAATATCATTTGATAGATCAAACAACCCAACCTTCATTTCTATAATTAGTTCGTATCATGTTCATATCCCAAAATACTTGCGACGAAATTCAGATCCGTCAATTCCAGCGATCTTGTATTGTTGAAATTGATAAAGTGGCCGTACGAATTATCAAGATAAGGTTGTTAACCTTATAGTTAACCATCTTGTCTTGATTTGCGTGTCGTACGTTGACTTCGCTACATGAATTACGAGGTACAAATTTGATATATATAATATATATAAAGTAGAAAATAAATGATTAAATATTAATTGTAGTGAATAGTGTTAGTTTTAAAGGGTATATCTAATAAACAACTAGGTGATATAGGTAATAGACGACTAAGAGTAGTTCTACTTTCCTAGTTAGTAGTAATTGTTCAAATTATATTTGTGTATGATAATGTAGTTTTGTGTTGTTTGGGCTTGATAGATATTCATGATGGTCATAGATCGTTGGTTCGCGGATAGGTCATGGTTAGATTTTGGCACTGCAGTTTCAGCATAGATTGGACAAACTGAGGCAAGTACTTACACTGATTACTTTTATTTCCTGATAGTTCATATGATACATGTTTTAGATATGCATTACATAATTCTTGACACATTGTTCACATGAGTTAGTATGGATTCATATTCATGATTATCGAGTTTCATAATTATCGTAATTATCATGATTAATGCATTTCAGGATTATCATGTATAATGATTTTTCGTATCGTGACTTGAATCCATTAGTCGGGCAAAAAAAATACCTTAATAGACATGTAAACTATCCAAAACTATCCCATCGTCTTTCATGTCTAATAACAATCCCACAACACACGTACGGGGTGCCGGATTTATGCCCTAGTCGTTTACATTTCAAACGTGGTATTTTAAAATACTTAGTTTGATGCAGATTTACTTGTTTCATACTATGCTTGCTGTCACATGTCATGATTGTTCATGTTTACCTGTTCTACTTTACTTGACATGCCATGATTGTCGTGTTTACATGTTTCTGTCTAGTTATCATGCCATAATTGTTGTGTTACCTATTTCTCTGTATTTGCCATACAGTGAATCTAATTCTACATGTTTATCATATATCACATATGTTATTTCTTGTTTATAGTTTCTATCACGTCTTTAATAGTTTATCACGTATGTACTTGTTCCAATCCTGACTAGATAATAACATTTCTAGGCGATGAGTATATTAAGAATAATATTTCTTGCATGGAGTTCGAGCCTGGATTTTAGGTTAGCAAATTTATCTAGTCATTTCTTTTTGTCATAGGTTGAAATGCAAAACTTTTCTTTGTATGCTTTTAAGTCTATTCATTTATATATTCTGATATAGTTAGTTGATAAATAGAGCTGTGGATGATACTTTAGGGTAGTTTAGACCATTTAGAAGATTTTAGAGATATAGACATAATTCTACCGTCGATGCTGCAACGTAGACTAGATGTACCATGAATTCGTGCCAAAATATCCAGATGCATATCATGACAAACCTCCTCCGTCGCACTGCCCATGTCCAGATCGGGTCCTCTGACGCCATCAACGCGTCCCCACTGTCGTTACCCCCGATGTGTACGACATCGTATCCAACATGGCCACCAACATCCACACTTATCTCAACCACCATCCCGACCGACTCATCGAGCCATGGAAGAATGACCGCTGCGAGCTCGTCTCCTCTCTAACGAGTTCCTTCGCTAGAATCTCGATCCCAAGGCTTCGACGAACTGCCTCGAGCGTTGCGACCGGTCCATCTAGAGTACTGCTTGTGAGCCACCTCGACCCCATCGCCACTCCTCCAAAACCTGTTGCTCGATCCCGCTCTCTCGACCTCCTTCGACCCGATCATCTAGCGCCATGACTCGTTCCTCTGACCCTACTCTCTCGACCTCTTCCTGGAGTCGCCGGCATCCAGATCCCTCCCCTACCGAACATCGAAGCTCTAGTGTTGTTTCCTGACTGCCTGAGCCGCGCTCCTTCTCCTGTTGTCGGTGACCAACCACGCCGCCAGCAGTCAGCTATCATTGGTGACCTCCGTCCGCGCTCAGACCCAAGTGTCACTGCGTCGAGCAGAGGCCGGTGAGTTCACCATTCCGGTCTCTTCCTCTGCTTCCAATTTCTCTGCTCCTTTCTTTCTCTCTCTCTTAGTTTCTAAAGGATTGGAAAGGGTTTCTCTTTCCATCAAGAAGGTTTATTTAGGGCCAAAATTTGTGGGCCTAGTATTGGGCTTACTGGAGGGTGAATAAGTATGGGCTTAAAACTATTGGGCTGAGTCCAGAATATAATGGATTATGGGCTTAATATTGGACAGATTTGGAAGATGTGGAGGGAGTTATGTACAGGAAATTCAGAATAGAGTCTAATAGGTAAAGTCCAGTATATCGGGATCTTGGGCCAGGTCCACAAACTTTTAGATAGGGAATTATAATTGTTAGAAGAAATTAGTTGTTTAATTGAAGGTTTTAGCTAGTAAATCATCGACATTTTCTTTATATATACTTTGCACCTGTACTGACATGATAGTTGATATATTAGGTCATGGAGATCATCTCAGGCGACGGCTAGAAGATTTAGAAGATTTGATCAGAAAGTTGTATATAGTTGATGTATTTGATGAGATTTTGGGATGGTAGCTACCAGATTTATCTCTGAAGATTGGTTCTATATTATGTACTAAAGATGATAATGGACTGTGTGATGGTGTGTGTGTTGAATTGATTTACTACTCTACTAGTTTCTGTGATTGAGCAAAATCGATGATCATGAGCTTTTGGCGATTATTAAGGTCTAGAATAGCTTACTACCGTTGATTCTACGGCGTAGGCTGGACGCAATCATAACTTGTACCCAATCATGCGGGCGGTCGTGACAAGGAAACCATATAAAATCAATATTAAGGCGATAATAAGCTTAAAACAGATTTCGATTGATATGCAATAAATGGTCCAATTCAAATGACCTAAAAATTTCTATTCATTTAATACCAAGTTGTATCAAGTTGTGCTAGTTGTTAAACACGGCTTAATCCAGACTTTACTAGCTTTGGTGGTATTGAATGACTTAGAGTTGGAATAGTTGAATGTCTAAATCGCCTTTTCTTCATGGCGGGTTAGAGGAGTAGACCTACATGCAACAACTAGAGGATATGTGGTAAAAGAAAAAGAAGATCATGTGCATCTCCTGAAAAGGTTCCTTTACGGATTGAAGCAATCTGTCGTACAAGCGGTTTAATCAACTCATATTCCAGAATGATTATTCTAGATCTCGTTATGATTCTTGTGTGTATGTTTGTCGTTTGTTAGAAGATTATATTTGCTATATATGTTTACAGATATGTTAATTGCTACTAAAATTATGTTTGAGATCAACATGTTAAAATCTCAACTTAGTGGTGGACTCTAGATAAAGGATCTTGGAGTAATAGCTAAAAGGATCCTTGGCATGGAGGTACGATAAGATGAACGCGAAGAAACTACTTTTTTTACTCAAGAAACTTATGTGGAAAGAATACTTAGTCCTTTTAACATGTTTCACGTTAGCTAGTTTATACACCTTTAGCTAACATTTTAAATTGTTCATTACAATGTCATCACAATCACAAGATGATATTGATTACATGTATAGGATACATTATTCTAATATAGTTAGGAGTATAATGTATGTCATGATTTGTACTTATCCAAAATTTTCTTATATTGCCAATGTAGTGAGCAAGTGTATGGAGAAGTCGAAAAAAGAACTTTGACAAACGGTTAAATTGATCTTATGATAACTAAAGGGAACTTCAAATTTTTGTCCCGAATTTGGTAAAAAAATATTAATAACTTCTTATTCATGGTTTTGTTGATTCAGACTATGCAAGGAATATTGACACGAGGTCTCTTATTGGTTTCTATTCACGTTTGTTGGTTCTTCAATCAGCTAGAAAGTGATGCTCTATTCCATGATAACTCTCTCTACAACGAAGGCTGAGTACATGATGAGACAATTATAGAATTCATATGGCTTAGGAGTTTAATTGGTGAATTGGTGAATCAAAGAGCTGAAGGTCACCAAAGACCAAATGTTTCACAAGAGGACAAAGCAAATCGACATATATATATTAAAATATATATATATATATATATATATATATATATATATATATATATATATATATATATATATATATACACGGTCGAAAACTCAATTGATATGATGATCAAGGCACTTGCAGGAGCCGAGTCCAAGAAGTGCTTAGACTAGGTCAGCATTCATGATCCCTCGACTTGAATCCTTGAGAACTCACCCTTGACTTGAGCCCTTGAGGGGTCACTGGAAGAGAAATATCTTCGTTGCTAATTAGAGAGTTAAGGTGGGATCTTAGCTGTAATCATCGTGTTTATCTATAAAATTTACCTTCTTCGAAAGGGAAAAAAAAGAGTTAAGGTGGAGATTTGTTAAGATTGACCCAAATTTGGTTTGCTATGGCTGTCCTTAATTCAAAAAGTTTAATCAGCTAACTTGTTTCTATCTCAAGGATAAGGTTTATTTTTGGTTGTGAGGTTCTTTGGTTTTCTACCAAAACAAAAATATGTTCTCATCTTCATGAGAGGCTATAAGCAGAGGGCTAGAAGAGAGGCTCAAATATTAAATATCATCAAAGTGAGTATGGATACAACAGGAAAAACATAAGCCCACAAGATCCTGCAGTACAGACATCCACTAAACACTAGACAAGTAACACCACTATGCAACAAAAGATAAGTGTGCTTTACCATCACGTTGTAGCCTGAGAATAGCTATAGGAGAACTGATTAACCTTCCTTTTGATTTTGTTTGCTTAACTTCATTTACTGGGTAGAAACAATGAACTTCCCCATGTGGTTAGTCGAGAGACATGATCAAATGACGGAAGCCGAAGATCAATGAATCGAGCCACAGGGACGTATTATTTCTTTTATTTATAAAAATGGTGTGAATTGGAAATTGCGGACCCAAGGAATACAATGCAACGTGCACAAAGTCCCGAACATATCACTGAACATCTCCCCAAAAAAATCATACCTCTTCCAGTAACTAACTGGTAACAAGCGTCAAGCAGTGCACAACCAAAGTAGGAAATATTGTTCCCTCTTTCAAAATTGAACATTTAAAGGAGACAAATATATCCACAATAAGGAAGTTGACACTACTCAATGCAAGGCTGAAGGGACATTGTTATATACATAATCTTCACCCAACCAGAACAGACAGTTAACGTAATCAGATGCCTGTTCTTGTAAACTTAAAAATATTAATAAAAGCCTCTTATTGTACAAAATTATGAGAAAAATCTAATACATATTTTCAATGAGAAACTAGTAAACTAAAACTTAAAAGAGCAGTCAATTTTAACTGCTTTTGAATTCTGGGATTCTTCTTTTCGCTGCTGCTAAAATACACTCCAAGTAATAAAATCCGGAATGCACATTCCACATTCTATTACATGCTTGAAGATGACGAAATGCAGGAGCCAAGTTGGTCGAAATAAACATCTTCATACTGTTACAGTGTGAGTGTTCTTCACAAGCATATAAAACAAGTTCTTCCTTCTGGTTCTTCATCATCTATCCAAATTAATAGATTGACAAGAGAACATGAACCCAAAACTGCATTGTAGAATGCAAGGGAAAGTCACTAATATGAACATATCCAATATCCGAAATATAAAACAGAAAAAAAAAAGTGTCCTTATAACTTACACGTATTCAGGTCGTCTGCAGGAGAGTTACATGATTCCTCGTAATCTTCACACCATCAAGATGGAATATGTGACGAGCTATTCCAGATGTGTAATTGAGATACATGGGCTGGATGGTTGGCCCATGCCTACATCCAATCAGGTTTCCCCGTAGTATATTAGAAATTCAAATTTTCCCACTATACTGGAAATTTAGTTTGTAATCTTGTAATAAAGTCTTGAGAGTATTTCTGCATGGGCCCTCTGCAAGATTCACAAGCCATAAACATAATAAGAACTTTACTTAAACAACTATAAATGTGTTCTCACTCCAGCTTCAATCTCATTTGTTAGAAGGCTACTAACCACCCAAAAAGGTGTGAAGTAGTTGACAATCAGCTTCTGTACACATATCAATCAAGGAATATACCCCAGGTCTCAATGCTTCATCTATCTCCCTGCACGTGAAAGGCCAAGAGTTGAAATAAAGGAAGCTTGCTTCCAGAGTAGCTAACTAGGAAGGAATAAGAAATGGTTCCCATTAACAAGTGTCGTAGCATTGATAGTAGGAAGAAGATACTAACTTTTTTATGCCCATTTTCAAGGGGCCATAACCTGAGTAGGTACTTATGTAATTGGAGAGGAAATAAATGGCATACTTCCCAAAAACGACCCTCTGCTGTCTTATCTGCAAAATACAAGCCATATTAGCATAAATACGCAATTAGGACAAATCAGTTTCTTTAAAGAACTTACAAAAGAAACATACAAGTGTTAATTTCCTACAAAGAAAATAGCAACTCACTTGAATTAATTAAGTGAAATGTAATTTCTCTGAGACCGACTAATGAAAGAAAGAAATGATCGCATGGTAGGCAACTCAGTATACTAAAAAGGGTGTCCCAAAGCCACGAGGCTCCCACTTATGCAAGGTCTACGGAGGGCCAACTATTAACCCGCATAGTTGCATACTATTAAGATATTTGCACTGATGGATGTTAATAACAATTAACAGAACAAAACCTTTGTTCCAAAATTTGATGTCAGTTTATTTGAATCATTTTCTTTCATTTAGCTCAGGGTTCTGTCGTTTGTAATGTGAACAAATACCATATCCTTGTGACCTAAATCCAAATTCGTTTAGGCTTTACTCTTCAGAGCTCATGTACCTAATATCTTATCACTTCTGTTGGCCCAAAAATGGAACAAGTATATTTTGATAAATGACAAGTTGTATTATTCATATACATATATTGTCTTGCGTGGCTCTAATATTGTTTTTGTAGCAAAGCAAGTCGGCCAGAAGTAAGAAGACCAAGAGGATTGCCTACAATCAAGTTCAAGCCTAAGTATACAAGATCGGATTATCAAGTTCAAGACGAGTGTTTACGTAGAAAATCAAGACGACACGAAGACATCCGGAATTCTTGTAAGCCCAATTTGATTCTTTTTGTCACAAAATGACAAGTTTAACTGACCTACTGAAATTCTGCCAAAATTTCGGTTAGACACAATCTGAACAGTAACGGCTAGAAATTTGTGAGATGGCTCCACATATATTATATACAGAGACGTATAGAAGGTTGGCAGGCTCAAACTTATTGTTTGGGGGACGTATCGAGCTGATTCGATCGGTCATCACTGTTATCTCCTTGTTTTGGCTACAAACAATAATGTTGCCATCAGCGACAATCCGCAAAGTGGAGAGGATGTGTGTGAATTTTGTATGGCGGGGAGGTGTTCATGCCATTGCTTGGCAGGAGTTATGTCGTCCCAAAAATGGAGGGGTCGGATTACGATTGCTTTTTTACTCTTCGTGAAGTGGCGAGAGCTCGACTAGTATGGAACTTCCTACATGGTCGATCTTTATGGGTCTGTTGGAAGCGAGGAAGATATTTGAAAGACGCTAATTTTTGGACTCAACAATTGGATAACAATGTTTCAGTTACTTATAAAACTATTCTTCGGCAACGAGTAGTTATACAACAGTTGATCTCCCGACGTTTTGGTAGTGGGAAGGATACGCATCTCTGGTTTGATCCTTGGCTTGGTCATAGAAGCATGGTTGACAGGTTAGGGTGGCAGACATTCGCTCTGACGGGAAGAAATGAACAGGTAAGTAGCCTCATTAATGAGGGCAAATGGCAGCGAAATGAGCACCCTATCGGGAGGAGGTTTGCCTTGAGTATCGAAGAAATTATAATTGGCTCGCAGGTTGCAACGAACATGTGGTCATGGGATGGAGCGGACACAGGCGAGTTCGAGTTTAAACGTGTCTATGAGCAGGTGCGTACACATCATCCGCAGATGGACTATATGGAATTTATATGGATCAAGAGACTTGCTACTAAAATGCAACTAAATATGTTTAAAGTCCTTAGGCCATCTCTTGACGCTGGATCGTATGGCCAGGTTTGGCATCCAAATACAGGACCAAGGTTGTATGCTATGTCATAAACCAGAGGAGACGGTCCATAACTTATTTTTCCAATGTAATTTTACATGGGAGATCTGGAAGCATCAAAGTAATATTCCAAACATGCCAGTTACTTCGGACAAAGAGATGAGTATTCAAATTGAAGGAATTTCACAGCAAAGTGGATGACGGGCTCGATGGTTCAGGGCGGCTCGCATTCGGCTCTCAGCGGTAACTTGGCACGTATGGAGATAAAGGAATAAGTGTATATTTAAAGGACTGAATATGTCTCCAGTAGGTATCCTACACAATGTGGAGTTTGATGTTAATCTCATGATATAACTGTAATGAAATGAGATGTAAATGCTGAATAATCAATAAAATTACCATTTCCAATATATATATATATATATATATATATATATATATATATATATATATATTGGAAATGGTAACTCACTTCTTGAGAACCATAAATTTGCAAACCACCAATTCCACCATCACCATAACCTACAGGATCCAATTGCTTTCATTCTACTTGTGATAAGTATTTGAGTTGTAAATGGGATCTTCATCCGTTGTCAAGAGGATCGAAATTTGTCATGTAAAAGGGCGAGTTTTTTGTATCAAAGCTCGTGCTTGAAGTCGATGACCCCTTCGGATCAAAACTCGTGTGTTTGAAGTTGCGAGCTTTTCTGATGAAAGCTCATTGTCCTAACTATTTTCAAATAGTACAATTAAAATAATATGGTATCAATATAAAAATCTACCCGACATAGAAACAAGGGGAGCCTTGTGGTCGTGGCCCGAGGGGGGGGAGACTTCCTCGCGGCTTAATCGAGAGAGTTAGGTTTAGGGCTTTTTAGGTTTAAGTTTGGTTAACATATAGGATATGATCCAACTTGACACAAAAATACTTAATCATCTCTAATATCCGATATTTAAATATAGCATGACATCGGCTGATCTATATATCAAATCTCAACCCATATGTCGGACGATTTTTCTCAAAACGGTATACACTATATATATGTGGTCAATGTTTTGTTGGTTTAGACCTCAAACCGATATACCAACCGATATATCAAGAATATAGTAGAGAATAATAATAATGGGATGATCTGTATTGAAGCAATGGAACTACATATATATAGGAGAGGCTATCCTCCTCTCCTCTTACTCTACCCGATGTGGGACTAAAGCCCATTATACTAAATAATGAAAAATACCTCTAACATCCTCCCTCAAGCTGGAGCATATAGATCAAACATGCTCAGCTTGCTATATCAAACAGAAAATAGACCACGTGCAAGTGGTTTGGTAAAAATATCTCCTAATTGTTCATCTGACCGAACATAAGGAGTGACAATCTCGTTTTTCAGCAACAGATCACGAACAAAATGGCAATCCACCTCGATGTGCTTTGCGCGTTTATGAAATACCGGATTACTTGCGATGAACATTGCTGACTGATTATCACAATACATCTCCATCGGAATGGGAATCATAATCCCCGTTTCCTGAAAAAGAGACTTGACCCACATTATCTCAGAAGTTGTATGAGCCATCGCACGGTACTCGGCCTCTGCACTAGACCGAGTCACAACATTCTGCTTCTTACTATGCCACGTGACAAGATTGCCACCCACGAACATACAATAACCAGAAGTAGCTATCATTGTGACTGTCTGTCCAATCAGCATCACTGAACCCCATTACTGTAAGTGACTGGAAAGGTTTGTACATAACCTTTCCCAGATGCACCTTTTAAGTAACGAAGAATAAGAGAGACAACTTCCCAATGTGGTTGCCAAGGAGCATATATAAACTGACTAACTACTCCGACGGCATATGTGATGTTTGGTCGAGTAACAGTAAGATATATGAGTTTTCCAACCTACCTTCTATATTGTCCGACATCGTCAAATAACTCTCTTCGGTAAGCATCAAGCTTGTCATGATAATTCACATGAGTCTCAACTGGCCGACACTCCAACATCCCAGTTTCGAAGGGCAAGTCTAGAACATACTTGTGTTGTGACAGATACACACCACCCTTCTTAGAACGAGCAACCTCGATTCCAAGAAAATAACGAAGATCCAAATCCTTTGTATGAAATTGACGACTAAGGTAGGCTTTCAAGTCCTCAATCCCAACATTATCACTCCCAGAGAGAATAATATCATCAACATAAACAATCAACACGATAATTCCTACTGAGAAAGAATGGCAAAACACCGAATGATCAGATGTGGTGCGCCGAAAGCCATATTAAATAAGAACTAAACTAAAGTTGTCAAACCAAGCACGAGGTGATTGTTTCAGTCCATATAATGCTTTCTTCAATCGACATACAAGTTTGTCATTTCCTGCGACAACGTAACCCGGTGGTTGATCCATATAAACCTTCTCTTGTAAGTCACCATGTAAGAAAGCATTCTTGATGTCCAGCTGATACAGAGGCCATTGGCGATTAACCGCCACAGAAATAAGAATTCGAACCGAGTTCGGTCGAGCCACTGGATAGTCTCTCCATATCATTTACACCATATGCCTGAGTATATCCTTTGGCAACCAACTGTGTTTTGAGGCGATCAACTTAACCATCAGGATGATACTTAACAATATATACCCATCTACAACCCACTGTCTACTTCCCATCAGGAAGTGCTATAAGCTCCCAAATCTGATTTTGATGTAAAGCAGACATTTCATCATCCGTTTCACTTTTCCAATCAGAAGAGGACATAGCCTGCTTATAAGTTGTAGGGATGAAAGTAGAAGATAATGAAGCAGCAAATGCATGAATAGATGATGAAGTACGGTGTAATAAAATATAATTAGAAATGGAGTACTTTGACGGTATGGTACGAGGTCGTTTGCCTTTTCTGAGAGAAATAGGAAGATCATTTGTATCTGTGGGAATGGAAGAAGGAACCTCAGGCACGGGAGCTGATTGATTGAGGACTGAATTCGGCAGAATCACTGGCATGTCCTTTGATCTCTGATAAACCTGTATGAGAGGAATGGAGACAGAAACTGATTCAGGAATGACTGAAAGTGGTATGGAAGATATTAAATCTGGTGTAAAAGGAATACCACGACCTCCTGAAGGAAAGAAAGGGGTATAACTAAAAAAATGTAACATCGACACTGACATAATATTTGCATACCAGTGGACTGTAACAACGATAACCTTTTTGAGTACGAGGATAACCGAGAAAGACATATTTCAGAGATCTCAGACCCAACTTATCACAATTAGGTTCCAAGTTATGAACAAAAACGACACACCCAAACACTCGAAGAGGTAAGAAAAAAGGTGAGACATCTGGATTTAACATAGAAAATGGAATTTTGTTGTTCAATACAGATGATGGCATGCGATTAATTAGAAAACATGCAGCAATAACTGCCTATTGGGACATGCATATTGAACATGAGAGTTCGAGCCACATCTACAAGATGATTTTTTTCGTTCGACAATACCATTTTGTTGAGAGGTGTGGACACAACTAGTTTGATGAATCATGCCACGATCAACACAGAACTTGTGCACGGAAGATTGAGTATACTCCAAAACATTATCAAAACGCAGAATCTTAATGCGTTTATTAAACTGAACATATACTTCATTATAAAAAGCTGATAACACATATGGAAACCCAGATCTTTCTTTCAATAAATAACACCAAGTCATTATGGAATAATCATCAATAAAGGTAACAAAATACTGAAATCCTTTCGGACTTTTGACCCGAGAAGGACCCCAAATATCAGAATAAACAAGATCAAAAGACTCTAACTGACGACTCTCACTACAAGGAGAAAAAGAACTACGGTGATGCTTTTCCAATTGACAAGCCTCACACAAGACTAGAGACATGACCTAAACCAAGAATAATTTGACACAATTTAACCAACGACGGATGCCCCAAACGATAATGCAACTGCAGAGGAGAAACGAAAACAGAAGTGAAAGCCTTTCTAGGTAGATCCAAGTAATACATACCATCTTTTTTATGTCCCGAGCCAATCATCTCCTTCGTTCTGAGGTCCTGAAAAACACACGTATTGGGAGAAAATGTCACAGAACATTGAAGAGATTTGGTTCAACTAACTCACAGACAACAAATTAAATGAAAATGTATGCACATACAATGAATCTTTCAATGATACTGATCGTGTAGGTTGAATGACACATTTTTCAAGCACAGGACGAGTAGACCCATCAGCCAAGATAAAATTATTTTTCATGGGAAGACGATTATGAAAGAGAGAAGATATATCAGACATGTGGGAACTTGCTCCTGAGTCGATGACCCAAGAGGTAGATGGTGATTGGGTTGCGACAAGAGCATGATTACCTAGATTTGCCATAGTTGCAGTGGGTTGGGTGGTACTAGCAAGCTCATTCAACTTCTGAAGGATCTGTTCCAATGGTCATGATGTATCGGACGTTGAAGTCGGATTGAAAACAGAAGTATCATCTTTAAGAGCAGAAGTGGTGATATGGGACTGCATATTTTCATTATGCACTTGATGTGCGTATGCTGGTTTGCCCCACTTGTCCCAACAGTAGTCTCCAACATGACCGAGTTTTCCACAATAGTTACATTTCCACGGTTGACCATGGCCACCATCACCACTGTGGCCATCTTCACCACCATGGCCACCAACACGACCATTATCTCTACCACCACGGCCTCCTCCTCGACCAAAAATACGACCACCATCTCCGCCTCTACATCCATTACCACGTCAACGACCACCAACATTAGAAACTATGGCAGAAGAGTCAGTACTTAGACTCACATAACTCTGACCTAGAAAGGAACGATTGAGATGAGAGAAGGTATAGAAACTATGGCCGAAGAGTCAGTACTTGGACTCACATAACTCTAACCTATAAAGGAACGATTGAGACGAGAGAAGGTATCGACCACCGTAGGTAACTGTTCTCCAGCAAGGATTTGAGCTTTGTAAGGGTCGAGAGCAGGATCCAAGCCAGCGAGGATAAGGAAAACATGAAACTCCTCCTGTCGTTGAGTCTCCTTCAAATCAGTAGTAACAGGATGATACTGTAACAGTTCCTCCTAGAAAGCCTTATTTGAGGCTAAGTTTTCATGCACAGGCTTACCATTTTGTTTTGTTTGAAACAATTAATGTAACTCATAGATACGGGCAACATTTCGCTTCTACGAATATGATTCTTTAAGAGATGTCCAAATTTGTTTGGAGAATTTACACCACTGGACATTAGGAGCGATGTTTGTCTCCATACTAAGCCACAACCATGACATAACATATGCATCTGCACTCATCCAATCTTCATAATCATCGGACGCTTCAGGTGGGGGTTCGACTGTCAAAAACTTCAATTTCTTTTTTGCTCTCAACACCACATTAATAGACTTGGACCAGGCAAGGTAGTTTGCACTATTTAGTTTTACCGCGGTAATTGATTTCCCAAATTATCATTATGAATAACATTAAAGGGAGAACCACCTCCGCTAACCCCACTACTAAAATTATGAACCTCGTCAGAAGACTCGATCTCCACCATACTTGCGGATGCAACAAAAAGGTCTCTCAACACCAGATCCTTATGTGGAGGTCAAAGAAAGACACAAAGACTCATGTAAGACAAGCACCGTGTATGCACTTTGTCGTCGTTTCGAGAATAACTTGGAGAACCAAAGGTTCCTGTAACTACCTAATTTCAAAAATCCTATTTTTGGAAAATCAATATGAAAATTTTTGGGATTTATAAAATCATCTTTTTCAATTATTGTGAATTACTTCCTATTTTGGTTATTAATATTTTAATTAATTAATTTTATTTTTCTAAGTAATTATGGCTTAGTTAATATTAATTTCTGAAATATTTTATTGAGTATTGTGGGCCTATTAGACTTGGGTTAGAAATAGGAAGTAGTTATATAGATATTTACTAGTTAGCAATAATTATTTATTAATTAATCTTAACTATTAGTTATTAATTTCTGATTAGTTACTAAGGAGGGATTAGTTAGTGTTAGTTAGTAGTTAGTTGGTTCTGTTAGCAGTCTTTACTAATTACCCTCAGATCTGTGACTTACTACAAATTTGCCATTTAGGCTTGGAAAACAATCCACCTATTCTCTATTAAAATAATGGGACTCCCATTATTTTATTTACAACAAATTACTCACACACACTCTCTCTCCTTACTGCTGCCCCAGTCTTCCGATCGCCGCCGTCTGCCTACTCCGACTACCTCCGCCTTCATCACCCACGCCAGAGTCACCAACCTCCGCCTCCAACACCCACACCATTCCAGTCACCGCCATCACTGGCACCAAGCTTACCACCATCATTCACCACTGCCTTAACCAACGACCAACCCTCGCCCCCATAGCCATTAACACCACCGTCGTACCCCAACTACCATCACCACCCACCGACCTCATTCTACAGATCGACTCGTCGGCCAACCAGCACCCCTCAACATCCCGGCCATCATCCCGTACTCGACTAATCTCATCGACAACCCACCACTGTTTCTGTCGCCCCTCGTCTCCTAACACCACTTCCCTCACCAATACCACAGTGAACCACCACCGCCTCCACAAACACACCACCACCGCCTCCACAAGCACACGACCAACCACCACTCACCTGACAATTGACCTAAAAGTGCCGCCGCCAAATCCAGAACGCAGCGGCCGGATCTGTTGATTTCTCCACCTCGTCGCCGTTCCAGTGCTCTCCGTTACCGGACCCTCCGCGTCGCCTCGAACAACTCCGGAGCCGCTGCCTCGGTGAGCTCCTCTGGTCTTCTCTGCCTCTCCTTCTCATTATTATGCTTCTTCTTATCTTCCTTCTCTCATTTCTTTCTTTCCCCTCTCTTTCCTTCTGGTTCGAGAGAGAGAGCAGCTGGTTGCTCTCTCTCTCTCTTCATGAGTTGGATTTAGGTTTTTTTTTAATCCTAAGTGATGTTTTGGGTTGGGCTCAGCCCATTTAGCCTTATTAATTAGTTTTAATAGTTTTTCTGTGGATTAAATAACCAATATTAGCATTTGGGCCACACTGGGTTTCAAACCCAGTTCTGATTTTTGGATCTTTAGGAATTAATTCCTGTGGGCTTTAAGCTCAGAGCTGGGTTTGGGTATTTAATTTCTGTCTACAAATTCTGTGGACCGGGCTGCAAGCCCATCTCCTATTTAATGGTATATATATATATATATATATATATATATATATATATATATATATATATATAACCTGTTTGGGCTGGGCTTCGGCCACTGCAAATTATTTTGACTAATTAGTTATGTTCTGTAGGCATGGGCCGGGATAGGTTCATGTAGGTAAAATATGTATTTATAATATTTTGGTAAGTAGTAGTAGGTATTTTGAATATATATGTATATTACCTAAAGGAAGTTTTACCAAAATAAAGTCAATATACTTTCAAGATACTATTCCTAAAGTGGTTTTAAATAAATGATTAATATACTTTCCAAATATTACTTCTAAAATAATTTGACCAAGTAAAACTTAATTTCAAACCTTATAAATATTTCCACAAATAGGTTATAGATTTAGGATAGTGTCGTTCTCTTCTATTATTAATTTTAATCATAATCTAATCATGCTTCCTATATTGTGACTTTGTTACGAAATCAAATCATCGGCTTTCTGGATTGTTATTGGGATTTTGGACATTGGATTATTCTGGACATCTATGGGACATTATGGACTTCAACAACCTATTTAGGATTATTATTCTGGACTTTCAGATTGTAATACTTTCCGTGTCGACACGTTTGTGTCGCGCACGTCGACTTTAGACACCCGAGGCAAGCACTCATGATGATCGCTTTCATTTCCTGATAGTTATTCTATTTCATGCTTCTATATGTACATTCCTGACTATCGACACGACGTTACACGAATTTAGTATTGTGGATTCTATATCATGATTCAGTGTTTTCCATGCTTCCATGATTTCTATGCTTATGTTTACCATGTTCATATTATGATTTAAATCCATGATTATTAGTCGGACACGAAATACCTTAGTATATATGTGATCAAAATCCTGTAAAATTCGTGATTCCGTGCCTGATAGCTAATCATACCTTACACGTATGATCGAGCCTGATTCTGTGACTGATAGCCAATCATACACCACACGTATGATTGAGCATGACCATGTAGATCTCTCAGCCCGATCACATATAGAACGTGGTATTTCAAACACACTTAGTGTAGTGATGACTTATGCACACATATTGTTTACGTCACATGTTGATCTCCTGCCATGTTGTAGCAGACTTACCACTGAAGGTTGTTTAGTTTAGATTATCTTTTACTTTCTGTCGTTTAGATTTATGTTATCAGAACATTTGCTGAGTTGTACCCTAATTTGGGATTCTGTATTTGACTTTTGTTGTCTTGTCATTTCTATTTCATATCTACCTATTAGAAATTGTGATTGAGATAGAATCTATATATCATGATGCGGTTGGATTGGATATAATTGAGGACTTGACAGCTTCCTGTCGCCGACTCTGCGGCGCAGGCTGGACGTGCTTCCACGTGCTCGTGGCCGAACATCCGGGTGCAGGTCGTGACAGTTCCTGCAAACAAACCCGTTGTTTGCCCTCTTTGGTTTGTGATTCTCAAGTCACTTTTGTAGGACAGAGGTTCTTGTAAACAAACTTGTTGTTTACCCTCTGAGAATCCCAAAAATAATTCGAAAATTAGTTCCTGAAAACATGCCTGAACACAATCCATAGTTTTTCTTCTGAGAATCCCAACTTTTTTTTGAAACTAGATTAGGGTTTGAAAGGGATGAGTGGCGGCTATGAGAAAACTAGGATTAGGGTTTGACATGACATGAGCAGTTGGCCAGATGGGGGGGGGGGGTTCTGGGTCGGCAGACGGCAGGAGGCGGCCAGCCAGGAGGCGGACGGCGGCGCCAGGTGGGCTGGGTTGTTCCACCGAAGTGGCTGACAGCAGCGACGGACACGAGGGAGGGGAGGTGGCGGCTAGGCTAGGATTTGTTTTTGTGGAGGGAAGGAAAAAAATTATTATTGCTCTGATACCAAGTAGAGAATAATAATAATGAGATGATCTTTATTGAAGCAATGGAACTACATATATATAGGATAGGCTAACCTCTTCTCCTCTTACTCTACCCGATGTGGGACTAAAGGCCATTATACTAAATAATGAAAAATACCTCTAACAAATATCTATTATAACACCGATATAGATGCCTTCATGGCATCCACAATTGGCTTAGTTTTCTTGCATAATTATTAAGGTCTTCTACTTTCTTGAACAAACAGTATCTATTATATCAAGTGAAGGGATTCAAGAACTGAATCCAAGTTAACACCATATACCAGAGGATCTTGGTTTAAAGAACTTCTCATACTAGAACAGTTTACAAGATGTAACACATGACATTACTATTATTGTAAGAATGACCAGTTGAAAAGGATATCCAACTCTATTGAGTATTGACTAGGAAAAGTGATTCAAATTAGCCCTTTGCATCGGATAAGGCTAAGTTAACCTTTAACTTTCTGAGAAGTACATTATTTGAAAGTAAGCAATGGGTTTTAGCAGGTCTTAGTAGATAATTGCTACAAAGAAGAACAATAGATTTGTTTCTTTGAATTTTCAGGGAGAGAAAAAAAATGTAACCGAGTGCAAGTTCTTTTAGCCAACCACCTGGGACAAAGACTTGGTCTCCAGTAGGAAAGACCAAGTGCTTAGGAAAATTTGGCACTTGGAAAAGATCCACAAGTACAAGTCTAAGGTTTCTCATACGAACCTATGTGACCAACAATTTTCGTGAATAGCAATGAAACTAAAATATAATATTATAAGTTACTCACATAAGTATGCATCAATGCAAGAGTTATGCTGTAGAGAACCACATTGTTCAGGAAGTACGAACCTCTTCATAGATCCTCCTAAAAAAGCTTGCACATTTAGCTGCCTCCTTTATTCCCCAACCACAATAGAACTTTCCTTTATGTAAGTCAACATCAACCATCTCTAAGCAATTAAGAAGGGTACTAACTGAGTCTTCAAGCATAAAAATGCATCGATCAGCCTCACTACAGAACAAAAGAAAGGAAAGATAAAGAATAGTTCGAACATTGCAACTAAAATTTAAGAAGAAACATACAACAGATAAAATAATAGCTGTAAACCATTTGCACTCAAACTGGAAAAGGAGAAAAAGATCTAACTAGATTTAGTAGAGAAATGATATTCAAGTACACTTAGTAAAGAATACTAATATATACCAAAGTACTGGTTTCAAATAGCAATGCATTAAACGAACAAGTAACGAAATGATTTATCTATAAGATTGTATTTGAGCATATTTGTTAAGGATTAGTGCTATTTTGGAATAGAAAGAAACTACATCTTCTATCTTGTAATGTAATCATCATAAAATAGGATATCATGCCTAAGCCTAGTAGTGGCCTGACTTGGGTCAATCTCATGCAGCAGTGTTCTAAAGAGTGCCTGCACAGCCACTTACAGGCCTCGTTTGGTTCGCGGAATGGAAGGGAAAGGAAATCAATTCCTTGTCATTTCCTTTCCTTTGGGAAACTTTAATTCCTATTGATTTTCCTTTCCGATGTTTGGCAATGCCAAGGAATTTGGAAAGGAAAGTGAATACTTCAATGTGGGAAAGTGATTCCTTCCTTGGATGGATGGAATCACTTTCCCCCCTAATTTTCCTTCCATTGGGAATCACTTTCCTTTCCTCCTCAATTCCTTGGGCGCCCAAACATAGGAAAGTAATCACTTTCCTTTCCCAACCGGGAGATTCCGCGAACCAAACGAGGCCATATAGTCCTCTTAGGCTTTAGGTCCCTCTGGCCACTTTGCTCTATGGGAAAAAGCTCACATAATTTCTTCTCTTCTCCTAAAGCTTTACAACCCAATTTTACAGTTAGTTGTTGGCATTTGTGGTTCAGCATAGAGAAGTATCAACTGAAACCGACAAGTTTCGGCCATTTAGGATCGTAATTGGAGGATGTGGAACTGGCAAATTATCGAAATTGGCCTATTCAGAGCCATTGAAATCCCCGGAATCTGCCAAAATTGATACTAATAGAAAGGGCCCGAACCAAGTTTTTGAATCTTGCTCGGCACAGAGAGCATGCATTCATTCTATTTTAAGAGAGGTTGCATTTGTTAAGACAAGACTAGATTCCAGTGAGTTACCCTGACCCCAAAAAGTGTGTTACCTGAGCTACTATTTTTCCATTCCTCCCCTTTGAAAGTCGCCACTAAATAGCAGGGAAGACCTATTGCTAGTTTGTAGCTGCCGACAAGCGACGACCAATGTTCAACATTAAGGTGCTTACTTTTCTATTACTATTCTTATTCGTCTAACTAGAATATCTTCTAAATAATTCTAACAAGAAAACTTAACATCTGTAATTGTTAAATATGATAGTCTAAGTCAATCCAGATAGTAACCAGATATGTAACTTGTTAATTTTTATAATTAGCATAAATTAAACTTGTATAATTAACATAAATTAAGGTTGTTAATTATCGTATATGAAGTAATTGTAATCCAGCATATTTTGATACATTATGATATATTATTATTAATTTCGTGATTAAATTAGTTGGAGTATTGAGGTACTAGATTTGTTTAAGACTTGATATTCTTTGAACTTTAATCTAAATAGCTTCGAAATAAGAGGTGAGTTTAGAATTAACTTGAGAGAGAATTTTGTAATCTTTGAGTTATAAAACCTTGGGGTTGGGAGGCGGAAATCACATGGAAAGAGGTGTTGAAGATAACTTTTAAAAGCTGCTAGGTGACTTGCACGTGATGTAAAATACAAGTAAAGATAATCGAGTGTCAAATTTGATAGGAGATCCTAGTGTTTACGTAAAGAAGGAATTGAAATCTACAGCCTTTAGAATTAATATGAAGTAGGGATAGGAATCCTTCGTTTATAAACTTGCTATGATTTATATTAAACACATCTTTAAATAAGAGAGCATGTACACGTGTTCTTCAATTATTTGCATCATTGCATCATTACTCAACTTGCCGCTCGGACGAATCTCTCATATGTTCACATTCTGCTCAGAATATATATATATATATATATATATATATATATATATATATATATATATATATATAGGGTGTCCGTGTCCTTTCTCCAAGCCGGGTCGTGGCCCAAAGCAACCCAGCCGCCCTGTGGTGGTGGTGGTAGTGGTAGTGGTTTGGGGGCACTACCAGTCTACCACTAGACTAGTGCCTTAGGGACATATATATATATATATATATATATATATATATATATATATATATATAATGGTAATACTATATCAACTCCCTACATATCTCCCCAAACTGTGTGGGACAATCTATCGCTCGGGAAAATCCTTGACGCACGTTCTGCTCAGGCTAGGGAGTCATCACACCACGATGCTCTCGTTGGACAGACTACTCCAGGTCCAGCTCTCAATGAGCCGCTACCTGAATATCTTGGTTCACTCCCCCACCCACACCCTACAATATTTAAGCGCATATTGTGCCTAGGAAGATTCT
Source organism: Iris pallida (assembly GCA_029216955.1). Taxonomy (NCBI): domain Eukaryota; kingdom Viridiplantae; phylum Streptophyta; class Magnoliopsida; order Asparagales; family Iridaceae; genus Iris; species Iris pallida. The sequence continues at coordinate 10,530,240 of JANAVB010022999.1, forward strand.
AACCTCCGACCCGATTTTTCGGATCTTTATGTCTCCAAGACTTAAAACACTTTGAGTCAATGCTTGTTGACGTGTGTGTATGTGTGTATATATGTGTGTGTGTGCGCGCGCGCGCACCTACTCTCTTTGCCAAATTTGGGCAAACCCTTGCTTTATTAGGGTTTCATGTTCTAAAACCCTAAATATATCTAGGGAGGGCCTTACGACCTGACGAGGCGCCCTGCACTGATCATGAGGTGTCTCATGTGGTTAATACGAGGACACCAAACAACAATGGTCGACCGGCCAATTTAAGAAACCAAGATAGAGAAGGACGGGTCATTGTGACAAGGAAGCGAACCATGCCACATGATGCACCAGGGCCTGCATCAATAGCAGTGCTAGTTACCAATCAATGGTTATATATATATATATATATATATATATATATATATATAATTTATTTATTTTTCTTCGTTTTTTTTCTTAAAAGTTCCAGCACGTACAAGCTCAGTTAAATCGTGTCTCCCCGCACACGATTTTTAGCCGTCGTCATGTCGCTTCAGACTCTTCGTGCGGATCTTGTCTGCACTAGCTTTTTCATCATAGCCCCACACGCACGCCTCGCGCATTCCAGAGCCTCACGGGACGGCCGACGTCTTTCGACGTCGGCAACTCAATGCCTCGCTTCGCCCACGACGCCGAAGGCACCCCCGACGTCTTCACGACGCCTACGACAACCGATGCCGCCCAACCACCCGCTCTATGCGCATGACGTCCTTACGACGTCTTCTCGACGCCCATAGGGCGCCGTACGACGGACCGCGTAGTTGGCCGTCGTTTATACCCGTGGTAGAATGGTGCCGGTCCTCGACCGCCCGTACGGCGTCCTAGCCGTTGAGTTTTCATGCACGGAACGTCCCATTCTGTCCCACGCCAGCTCAGATCGTGGCAATTTTTCGTTAGTCCTCCGACGTTGTAGATGCCCCGCATCGCACAGGCCAGGCTCATCATCGCCCATATATATATTATTTTTTTCGCATCGCACAGGCCAGGCTCATCATCGCCCATATATATATATATATATATATATATATATATATATATATGAAGAAAGTACTTGTTATATATAAAGATTTAAGGAGTTACAAGGCAGATCTTAGTGGAGACTTAAGAGTCTCCATCACTTTTACATCAAAATCTATATTGTGAATCACCCCAATATTGGGCGTAGTCACGGAGTCAAAAATTCTATTGTTTCTTTCCTTCCATATATGCCAGACCGCAACCGCCAGCCGAATACTTGCTGTTTTATACCACTGGGATTCCCGATTCTTTTCGGCAATGATATCTGCCACTTCCTCTCCAGCTTCGGACGCCTTGAGTCTGTAAGCTGAGCTAAGAACATTGATGTTGCCACACAGATGATGAGAAGGAATATCGAAAGAATAAGTGCTCCAAAGATTCATGATTTTGCTTGCATAGCTCACACAAAGGTGACGGAATCTGCATACCAAATCTCGCTAGGCGGTCCCGAGTAAGTAACTTCCTAAGACAAAGTTTGTACAAACAAAATCGCATTTTGGAAGCCACCCCTTTTGTCCAAACCATTTGAGTCAGGTCCATGGTAGGGTGAACCTCTCTAATCGACGCGTACACAGTCGATTGGGAGAATGTATGTTGACCAGTGTCCGTCCACACCCATCGGTCTGCCTCGCCATAGGATGAAGGTCCGCTCGCCACACACCCTCCCGGAGAATAGCGATCACCCGGGCCCTTCTCCCCGCCGTTGGGATCGCTTGCCTACCAACTCAATCTGTCAAGCTCATATGGTTAATCCAAGGATCCCACCACAGGTCAGTAATCTCTCCATTCGAAATCGATCTAGAGATGAGCCCCTTCAAGGTAGTCCGATGGGAGAGAAGGTTCTTCCAGGTCATGGAGTCGTTGTTGTTGGCTCGGATCTCCCAAAAGGACTGGTCCTTCATATATCTCCTCTTCATCCATAGCGCCCATAAGGAGTCCTGAGCTAGAAAACGCCAGGCTTGTCTTACCCCCGCAGTATCACGTAAGGTCCACAAAAACTGTAGGCCGACACCTCCCTTCTTCCGAGGTCTGCATAGAGTCGTCCACCCAATAGAGTGTATGTCCTCTCTCCAAATAAAGTTGGCACAGAGTCTTTCAATTTTGCTAATGGTCGCAGACGGCAACATGAGAGTCTGTAACCAGAATCAGACTATGGCATAGATGACGGAACGAACTAACTAGATGCGCCCTCCAAAAGGTAGGCTCTGAGCATGCCACCCGTCCAACCGTCGCTGAACGTAATCAACCAGACTTTGGCATTCGGACTCTTTGGCGTAGTTGATAGATAGCGGATTTCCCAGATATTTGACCGGTAACTCCCCCTTCTCAATCCCGAGTAGCGCCTTCTTTTCCTTCTGCTGACATTGCTTGTTGAAATAGGCCATACTCTTGTCTTTGTTCAGCTGCAGACCCGTCAATGAACCAAACCGTTTCATGACCCTGTTCAAGGCCATAATTCCACGACGCGAAGGAACCAGAAAGACCAGCAGGTCATCCGCATATATTAGATGGGGTACCTGAGGATGCACCCGCTTGTAAAGTGGGATGATCTGGCCTCTATAGACCGCCACGTCCAAGAGCGAAGTGAAGAACTCCATGACCAAGGTGAAGAGGTATGGCGACAGTGGATCCCCTTGCCGAAGTCCTCTTGAACTGCCGAAGAAGCCATACGACTGACCCCTGACAAGGACAGAGGAGGGAGTGGAAATGCAGACCCGAACCCTATCCACCCAAGTACGATCAAAACCCATAGCAAGCATAATGTGGCAGACGAACTCCCTATTGACAGAGTCATATGCCTTCCTCAAATCCAGCTTAACACACACTTTATCGTCTCCCGGTTTGTTAAAGTCCCGGATCAGCTCATGGGTAAGAAGACTGTTATCACTGATAGACCGCCCCTTCACAAAAGCCGCTTGGTTACTGGACACCAATCCCTGCATAATCTGTTCCATTCATCTGCACATCAGGTGAGTGATAACTTTATAGATAAAATTGCAGTAGGAGATAGAACGAAAATCACTAAGAGACGTCGCTCCTTCCTTCTTCGGAATAAGTGTCAGAAAAGTACGGTTGAGCTCCTTAAGCAGCTTGCCGTTGTCGAAGAAATCTCGAACGATCTCCAGCACCTCCTCCTTCAGAATATCTTAATGGACTTTAAAGAACCGACTCTCAAAACCATCTGGGCCAGGGGATTTATTCAGGTCTGCATGACGTACAATAGCTTTAATCTCCTCCATAGTCACTGGTGCCAGAAGTACATTGTTACCCCGAGGGGTAACCAGCCTCTTGCAAACAATCTCCGAAAAGTCAGATAGATAAGTAGTTTGATTGTAGAGCTCAATATAGTACCTGACTGCTTCTTCCTGTAGTGTAGTAGCGTTAACCACCTCTTGGCCATCAATCCCGGAGAGCTTAGAGATATGATTACGATGTTGGCGGGCACGGATGATATCATAGTAGAACTTGGAGCACTTGTCGCCATCCCGCAGCCAACTGCACTTGGCTCGTTGAGCCAGTTCAATTTCTTCCGGTGTTCGTAGCGCCCCAACTTCCTTACACAAGTCATGCTCCGCCGCTGCCAGATCGCTATTGAGAATATCCTCCTGCAAAGCAATCTGTGCCTCTCGGAGTTGGTCCTCCTTGTCCGCAAGAAGGGTATGTCGGGAACCTTTCGCCAAGAGATTCAAACCCGTCTTCACCCACTTCAGCCTCTGGACCATGCAGAATTTAGGATTTCCCTCAACGGGATAACCCCAACCCGCCTGGAAAACCTCCGCGTAGCCCGGCATACAGCTCCATTTGTTGTTGTACCTAAAAGGACGTGCCTTTTGAAAGACAACCGTCGATAGATGGATGCGAACAGGCGAATGATCACTCGTGCCAGCTGGGAGGCACTCAGCAACCACATCCGGGAACATAGTGAACCATTCCCGATTCCCCAAAGCACGATCGAGTTGGCAAGCAACTTGTTTGTGGGTGGCCTTATTATGCCAGGACCAAATGTGACCAGTTCTTTCGACTGCCTGCAAGCCGGATCTCAGAAGGCAATTTTGGAAATCTTGCAGGACTCCGTCTGGAACACGCTTGCCTCCCACTTTTTCGTGACTGAAAAGCAAAACATTAAAGTCTCACATCAGCAGTAGCTGCACATGGAACTGAGTCTCAGCTGTAACACTGATTTGAAGAATCTCCTCCCATAGAGCTTCCCGCAACCTCCTATCGTTGTTGCTATACACCGCTACCAAGATGAAAGCCATCCTCCTTTATTGGTGAAAGACACGGCAATCAACTAATCAGACAGATAAATAATCTGTCCAGTCCAGCTTTTACTATCCCAGCTCACCCATATACGCGCCACCCCTCCTATCTCCAAGTTATGAACCTGACACCGCTGATGGTGGGTCCTCCGTTGTAGCAGTCTAGGAGACTTAATTTTAGTCTCTAGTAGCGCCACAATGGAACAAGCTTCTCTCCTAAAAACTTCTCTAATATCTTTCCATCTCCCTATCGCGCACGCCCCTCGTACGTTCCAAGCTAAGATAGACATTTAATATCTAGGGGGTGACCCCTCAACATCTCCAGAGCCGCCGTTAGGGGAGATAGCGTGCTCCATCATCTGACCCTCAGCCACTGCGCCGTCCGGAGAGATCTCAAGGGGTGGGCTAAACCCGCTGGGATCCCCTCCATTATCACAATGGTACTTCCATCTGGGGTTAGTTACACACAGGTCAGAGTTGTCTGTAGTCAGAATCTTTATCGCCTCTTGCCCTCCATCCTCTCTAGGTAGAATCGTCCGACGCTTCCTGCTTGTGCTCTCCTCCGTCTGTTGGGTACGATCTGCCGTCACCTTTTTCCGCCCCGTCCTCCCGGGCGACCTAAGGACCTGTTATGTCTGGACTGAAAAACAATAGTCTGTCCGTGATTGAATCCACGTACAACAGAAGTAGCGCCCTCTCCGCTCTCTCCCAAGGTCTGCCCATCTCTCTCCATCTCCATTCCAACCCCGGTTCCCGCCTCAGGATCCCGTTGTCCACCAGCATCAGTCAGTTCTCCACGAGGCTGTATCGTCCGATCCACCCATTGAGGGAAAGGATTAACCTGAGTTGTATCAGCCCCAACTATATTGGGTTAGACCCCCTCCATCATAGAAGTGGATGCCTCATGCGGACAAAGTACCCCACTACCTGTGTGCAGTCTATCTCCAAGGGTATCAGTCGCCCCATTTCCTTCCACACCCCCGACCTCCCCTACCGGACACCCTTTAGATGGATGCCCAAAGCACTTGCAATGGCTGGAAACTAGTGGCACAAACTCATACTGCACAGTCTGGCGAAATACTCCACCTGAAGGCACCTCATACTCAACAAAAGGCGGTAGGTCAGCACTCGCATATACTTCAACAAAGATCCGCGCATACCCCATACGAGTTATATACGTCGTAGCTTCATCGGCCTTGATAGGTTGGTCTATGACACTGGCAATCTTCAGCATCATGGAGATGCTCCAATGGTTAGCTGGTAACCCCGGTAGTCTGATCCAAATGGAAACTGTAAGGAGAACTTCACGCTCATAACTCGACTCTGGCGTCCAAAACTTCATGATGATAAGCCTGCCATCAAAGGTCCACGGCCCTCCCTGGAGGACCCCGCTCCATGTCCTCATGCAGGCAGAAACGCACGAGATAGAAGCCATTTTCTCATGAGAAGAACTCCATACCGCCTCTCGGTCTCCAAACTCGTGCTGCGTACGCTCTGATCTGTCTGTAAAACGGTCTCGAGCCAAGCACGTATAGGATAACTGAGTTGCGCCAGTAGTTCGCGGTCTCAGCAAGATCTTCCTCCGTTAGGGTCATCCGAAGTGTTGTGCCTACAATCTTCGGTTGGACATAAGTTATCTGCGCTGACAAACTGTTCACCCCTCCATTCAGCATCTCCGCATAGGATTTCGGCACCCCAGCCTTACATTGGTCTCCAACAACCTGCTTGTCCTTATCTACCACTGACCATCGTTGTTGAGGCATTGGTGGTATGGACACATTGTTATGAATTTGTCGAGAAACCGTCCTCCTAGCCCCCCTGGGCCTGCACCATCAATGTGTCTCCATAGCAAGTGTCGATGGTCACTTCCCCTAGAATGGACGCCCCCCGAAGCTCCACCTGGCCGACGAGCTTCGACATCTCCTTTCCCATTACGTCTTCTGATCATCGTTGTCCATCCCGCCTCCTCCTCCGAGTCATCCCGTCGATCGCCGTCTCCTACGGTGCATGCCACCTCGTCCGAAGCACGCCCCTAGCTACCACCGCCCCTTGTCGCTCTACTTCCGGCCGCGCCGCCCCTAGCCGACCCGCCGGCCCCGGCTGCTGCTCTGCCGCTCCCGGCCACGCCGTATTTGGCCTGGCCATTCCCCGACACGCTGCCAGCGCCTTTTCTGCCACCGCCGGCGCCGCCAGCGGCCCTGGTGCCACCGTCAGCGCCGCCAGCGGCCATGCCGCCACCACCGGCGCCTCTGCCTCCCGCGCTGCCACACCCTCATTCCGCCCCTGGCCACTAGACGCGCATTTGGGTCTACTCTAGGCAACCCATCGCTGGCGCCGCCTGGCCCGCCGCCGCACTCGCCGCCCTCGGCCGGGCCACCCCCTACCGCTCCGACCCTGGCCGCCCAACCGTCGGGGGCGCCATGGTCCCAGGTGAAGTGAACCCTAGGTGGAATGCTCGATTGCCTGTCGCCCGTGTGAACCATCGCTCGATCGTCAACATCGTAACAACATCTCTAGGCTACAAGGGATTGATGGCCAAGAGGTGGTTAACGCTACTGCACTACAGGACGAAGCAGTCAGGTACTATACTGAGCTCTACAATCAAACTACCTACCTATCTGACTTTCCGGAGATTGTTTGCAAGAGGCTGGTTACCCCTCGGGATAGCAATGTACTTCTGGCACCAGTGACTATGGAGGAGATTGAAGCTATTATACGTCATGCGGACCCGAATAAATCTCCTGGCCCAGATAGTTTTTGGAGTCAGTTCTTTAAAGTCCACTGGGATATTCTGAAGGAGGAGGTGCTGGAGATCGTCAAAGATTTCTTCGACAATGACAAGCTACTTAAGGAGCTCAATCACACTTTCCTGACACTTATTCCAAGGAGGCAATGTTGCAAAAAAACGGCCTGGGCGGCCGACTAGTCGGCGACTAGTCGGCAGTCGGCCGCCGCCGACTCGACTTTGCTCCTGGACGGACCAAAAATCGGACAACGCAAGAAGTCGGCCTAGTCGGCCCTAGGCGGCTAGCCGACGCTAGTCGGCCGCCTAGGCAGCAGAAAAGCCAAAAAAAAAAAACGGGTTGAAAGAAGAAACCCGACCCGTACCCAAATTGGGTTCAAAAACCTAACATTCTTACAGCAGTAGCAGCCAACAAACAGTTGTTCCCAAAAAAAAAAAGAGAAAGAAGAAGAGTTCGAAGAAGAAGGTTCAAAAACCTAACCTCTGCTTCCCGCCGACCTCAGCGCCAGCGCAACCGTAGACCGTCGCCGTTAGCCGCCGAGCGCTCGTCCCGCCGACCTCAGCGCCACCGCCACGCTCGCCCCGCCGGCCGCCGACCTCAGCGCCACCGAGCCGAGTTCGAAGAAGAAGGTTCTTCTTCTTCCTTTGCTTCTTCTTCTTCCTTTGCTTCTTCTTCTCCTTTTTTTGTGAACATTGAACAGCACTGAGCTGCTGCTGCACGTTTAAACCCCCACCACCACCACACATGTGATGGTGCACTTTCAAGCACAGTGCAATTTTTTTTTTTTTTGCATTGAAAGCAACAGCAGCAGTCCTGAATTGAAAGCAACAGCACCACCACCACCACACGTTTTTTTTGTTTGTTTGCATTGACTCAAAGCAACACCACCACCACACTTTTTTTGCATTGACTCAAAGCAACAGCACTACCACCACCACACTTTTTTTTTGCATTGACTCAAAGCAACAGCACCACCACCGCCACAGTTCTCCTGCACAGTAGTGACACTACAGTGAGTACACTGAACAGCAGCATATATATATATATATATATATATATATATATATATATATATTATGTGTAATATTTTTTTTTGGTTTATTTACTTGTTATGATATTTAATATCATTCAATTGTTTAATAGATATGACTACTTCGTCGGCCGCTTCCAATTCCAATGTTGGTGAAATGGCAAGTGATTTAAACATCCAAAATACTCTCAAACGTGCATCCGGTGACGTTGGATGGGATTATGGTGAACTTGTGGATGTGAAGGCATTAGATCAAGTTCGATGCAAGTTTTGTTCAAAGATTGTGTCCGGAGGAATCTACCGGCTCAAATGTCATATAGCCGGTCGTGCCGAAAATGTGAAAGCTTGTAATAAAGCCTCCAAAGAAGCAATACAAGCATGTGTAGAGGCACTTGATGGTGCTAAGAGGAAGAAGACACAAAAGCAAAACGAAGAGACGGAACTTAGAAAAGAAGTTTCGGCATCACATGATGCTATGGAAATGGATGCCGACATTGAACTAGTCACGAGACCAAAAAGGACCAAAAAGGTCTACTATGGATAGATTTGTGGAGATCAACCCAGAAAAAAATAAAGAATCCACAATGTTTACAAAACAAGCTAATTTGACGGTGTTGATGGACAAGAAGAAGGTGATGAATACACAACAATACATAGCACGGTGGGTCATTGAGAGTGGCATTCCTTTCAACGCCATTCAAAATGATAGTTTCAAGCTAATGACTGAGGCTATTGGACAGTTTGGTCCAAGATTACCTACGCCAAGTCGATATCGGTTGAGTGGTCCATGTTTGAATGCGGAGGTGTCGAGAGTTAAGGACTCTCTAAAAAAGCATGAAGAAGAGTGGGCTATATCCGGTTGTTCCATTATGACCGATACTTGGACCGACCACAAAAGGAGAAGCATTATGAACTTGTGTGTCCATTGTAGAGAAGGGATCTCTTTCATTTCTTCAAGAGAAGATTCCGATGCATCTCATATGGGATCCTACATATTTGAGTATGTCGATAAATGCATCGACGATATAGAACAAGAAAAGGTGGTGCAAGTTGTAACAGATAATGCTTCAAACAACATGGCGGCGGCTACTTTGATGACTACCAAAAGGCCTAATTTATTTTGGACTTCTTGCGCCACACATACGGTGAACCTTATGCTTGAGGCAATTGGTAAACTTCCAAGGTAAGTCTCGTCTCATAAACTCTTAGTTCATTATTTAATTACTTGATTTGCTTCATTACTTATTTAATTTGTAAACTTTCAAGGTTCAAGAGTACAATTGATAAGGCAAGGGCCTTAACTATCTTCATATATTCTCATCACTCAACCTTGAGTACGATGAGAAAGTTGACAAAGAAGCATGACATTGTACGACCGGGAGTCACAAGATTTGCAAGTAATTATCTTACTTTGCAAAGTTTGGTGGAGAAGAAAGAACAAGGCATATGTTTGCTTCCGAAGAATGGGCCCGAAATTCACATTCCAAAAGTGTGAAGGGAAAAGTGGCATATGCAACCGTTGTTAGCCTATCTTTTTGGAAGTCGGTGAACTCATGCTTGATTGTTTTCCGGCCATTAGTGAAAGTCCTCCGCCTTGTTGATAGTGATAGGCCATCTATGCCATGGTTGTATGGAGAACTTGAAGTGGCAAAAAAAGAGATCAAGGAGGAAGTCTATAGTGGACTTGAAAAGAATTATAAACCAATACTTGACATTATCGAAAGTAGATCCAAGGGTAGACTTGATTCCAATTTGCACTTGGCGGGATATTTCCTTAATCCATACTATTTTGCAAAGAATAGGGTGGAGATCGGAGATGACGTAGCTTGTATGGAAGCTATGCTCGATTGTGTGGAGAAATTCTTTCCCGATGACTTGAACACTCAAGTGAAAGTGAGTGATGAAGAATTAATCATGTACAAGAATTTGATGGGAATGTTTGGAAGAAAACAAGCGAAACTTTCCTATCAAACTAAAGGTGTCAATGAATTTAATCCCGGTAAGTCTTGACTCCTAAACTCACTTGATTACTTTACTTCATTGACTAATTACTTATCTACATGTTTTTTGTATGATAATAAATGCTAGCCGGGTGGTGGAGTAATTTTGGTGGCAATGCACCAAACTTGAAGAAGATGGCAATTAGAATCCTCCTTGACCACAAGTTCATCGGGTTGTGAGAGGAATTGGAGTACTTTTGAAGGGGTATGCCACTTTTATTTTATTTTTTGATATTCTTCATCTAACTAACTAGAATGTTCTATATAAATATTGTAGGTGCATACAAAAAAGAGAAATAGACTTGATTCGGAAAGATTGAACAAGTTGGTGTATGTCCAATTCAACTCCAAACTTCACAATAAGAAGAAAAGAGTAAATGATGATAAAGATGTTCTTCAAGCGGATGATTGTACTCATGCTCAACATTGGTTGGTTGATGGAATGGATGATGAGAGTGATGTTGATCCCGTCGCCGGAGCTACATGGGAGGTACTTGACCAAGCGGTGGGAGCAAATGAACTACTTGAACCTAGGAGGAGCTCTAGGATCACAAGAGAACTTAATGAGGAATTCATCTCGGAGGCCGAAGAAGATAATGGAGATGATGACTTTGAGTTCGATGAAGAAAGAGATGTGCCATTAGTGGATGAACACGATGATATCTTTGATAATTGAGCACTTTAATCTATCTCCTTTTCTTTTTGTGATATTTTGATTATGTACAAGACTTTGGAATTTGGGTACTTAAAGTTAATATTTTGATGTCATGTGATATATATTGCATAATTATATTTTTTTTATTGCATATATATATATATATATATATATATATATATATATATATATATTAATAAAAAATTCAAAACCGACTAATCCAACTAGTCCCCGACTAGTCCCCGGCTAGTCCGATTAATCCCTAGTCCCCGCCAACCGACTAGCGGCCGACTAGCGATTTTTACAACCTTGCAAGGAGCAACGGATCTTAGTGATTTTCGTCCAATCTCCTGCTGCAATTTTATCTATAAAGTTATCACTCACCTGATATGCAGACGTATGGAACAGATTATGCAGGACATGGTGTCTAGTAACCAAGCGGCTTTTGTGAAGGAACGGTCTATTGCTGATAACAGTCTTCTTGCCCATGAGCTGATCCGGGACTCCAACAAACCGGAAGAAGATAAAGTGTGTCAAGCTGGATCTGAGGAAGGCATATGATTCTGTCAACAGGAAATTCGTGTGCCACATTATGCTTGCTATGGAATTTGACCGTACTTGGTGGATAGGGTACGGGTCTGCATATCCACTCCCTCTTTCTCCGTCCTTGTCAGGGGTCAGCCGTATAGTTTCTTCGACAGTTCAAGAGGACTTCGGCAAGGAAATCCGCTATCGCCATACCTCTTTACCTTAGTCATGGAGTTTTTCACATCGCTCTTGGACGTGGTAGTCTATAGAGGCCAGATCACCCCACTGTACAATTGGGTGCATCCTCAGGTATCTCATCTTATCTATGTGGATGACCTGTTGGTCTTTCTGGTCCCTTCGCTGCGTGGGATTATGGCTTTGAACGGGGTCATGGAACGGTTTGGCTCTCTGGCTGGTCTGCAGCTGAACAAGGATAAGAGTATGGCCTATTTCAACAAGCACTATTAGCAGAAGAGAAGGCGCTACTTCTTGGTATTGAGAAGGGGAAGTTACCGGTCAAATACTTGGGAATCCCGTTATCTATCAACTATGCCAGAGAGACTGAATGTCAAAGTCTGGTTGACTACGCTCAGCGACGGCTGAAGGGGTGGCATGCCCAGAGCCTATCCTTTGGTGGACGCATCGAGCTAGTTCGATCCGCCATCTATGCCATTGCTCGATTCTGGTTGCAGAGCCTCATGTTGTCGTCTGCGACCATTACTAAAATTGAAAGATTATGTGCAAACTTTATCTGGATAGGACTACACTCAATAGGGTGGACGACTCTATGCAGACCTCGGGAGGAGGGAGGTGTCGGCCTACAGTCCTTGAGGACTTTGCGCGATACGGTGGGTGTTAGACAAGCTTGGCGATTCCTCGCCCAGGACTCCTTGTGGACGGTATGGATGAAGGGGAGGTATAAGAAGGACCAGCCCTTTTGGAAGATCCGAGCCAATAGCAATGACTCCGTTACTTGGAAGAACCTTTTCTCACATCGGATTACTTTGAAGGGACTTATCTCCAGAGCATTTTCAAATGGAGAGACTACTGATCTGTGGTGGGATCCTTGGATCAACCATATGAGCTTGGCAGATTGAGTTGGTAGGCAAGCGATGCCAACGGCGGGGAGGAGGGCCCGGGTTAGCATTATTCTTCGGGAGGGTGTGGCGAACGGACCTTTACCCTATGACGAGACAGTTTCGGCAGGAGATCGAAGCGGTCCAGGTGGATACTGAAAGTACGGACGAGGACCGATGGGTATGGACGGACACCTGCCAACATATCTTTTCCCAATCAATCGTGTACGCGTCTCTTAGGGAGGTTCACCCTCCCATGGAGCTGGCTCAGATGGTGTGGACCAAAGGGGTGACCTCCAAAATACAATTTTGCTTGTACAAACTTTGTCTTGGAAAGTTACTTACTCGGGACCGCCTAGTGAGATTTGGTGTGCAGATTTCGTCACCCATGTGCGAGTTATGCAAGCAAGACCATGAATCTATAGAGCACTTATTCTTTCGATGTTCCTTCTCATCATCCGTTTGGCACATCAATGTTCTCAGTTCAGCTTACAGACTCATGGCCCTCAAAGCTGGCGAGAGGACTTATCTCCAGAGCATTTTCAAATGGAGAGACTACTGATCTGTGGTGGGATCCTTGGATCAACCATATGAGCTTGGCAGATTGAGTTGGTAGGCAAGCGATGCCAACGGCGGGGAGGAGGGCCCGGGTGAGCATTATTCTTCGAGAGGGTGTGTAGCGAACGGACCTTTACCCTATGACGAGACAGTTTTGGCAGGAGATTGAAGCGGTTCATGTGGATATTGAAAGTACGGACGAGGACCGATGGGTATGGACGGACACCGGCCAGCATATCTTTTCCCAATCAATCGTGTACGCGTCTCTTAAGGAGGTTCACCCTCCCATGGAGCTGGCTCAGATGGTGTGGACCAAAGGGGTGGCCTCCAAAATACAATTTTGCTTGTACAAACTTTGTCTTGGAAAGTTACTTACTCGGGACCGCCTAGTGAGATTTGGTGTGCAGATTCCGTCACCCCTGTGCGAGTTATGCAAGCAAGACCATGAATCTATAGAGCACTTATTCTTTCGATGTTCCTTCTCATCATCCGTTTGGCAACATCAATGTTCTCAGCTCAGCTTACAGACTCATGGCCCTCAAAGCTGGCGAGAGGAGGTGGCAGATATCATAGCCGAAAGGAATCGGGGTTCCCAGTGGTACAAAACAGCAAGGATTTGGCTGGCGGCTGCGGTCTCGCATATATATGGAAGAAGAGAAACAATCGAATTTTTGAGTTGGTAACTACGCCCGCTATTGGGGTGATACACAATATAGATTTTAATGTAAAGGTGATGGAGAACTTTAAGCCTCCACCAAGATCTGCCTTGTAGACTCTTTACATTTTTATATATAACAAGTACCTTTTTCCAAATATATATATATATATATATATATATATATATATATATATACTCCTCAGATAAGACCCAAGGATCATGATGTTGACTCTGGCTGTTCTTGATCTCTATGGTAAATCTATGTCTCTCTCCCTCCATCTCTTGCACTCTCTTCCTTTTTTGGCATATTTTGCTCACATTTCATGAGGGTATTTTCCTTTACTTCCCTCACCAGACTCACCTTTTTCAAACCATTTTCCTTTGTTACCTTTTATGTTTTACTACTTTGCCTATAATGTATTAAGTATTTACCTATGGTTTGCAAGGTCCATAATAGTATTGTTTATTTATTGATTGATTGAACGCCCATTTGCATTATGTATATGCTTAACAAGATTTGCATAGGATTAGAGCCTCAAACCACAAGACAAAGTCTCATTCATGAACCACAAGCTTGTCACCTACTATACACCCCTATCTTTAGTCTTAAGGCCCCTACCTCGCAACCTTTGAGTCCCTGCCGCTTAGGTTTTGTTCCCACCACCTCACTCGTCTTAACAAGCTTGCTTCGAGTAAACTCTGTCACGCATGTGATGGAAATTCAGCCTCCTCCTCGAAGAAATCTGACTATATAATTGGCTCATAAGAGAGAAATGGGAAGTTCTGCACATCCTAAAATCAGATTTTCCACATAATGCCTTGTTTACATACTGTTAGAGATCAATCTGGCATAAGTGAGAACTTCCAACTATTTGCACTAAACTCAACTAATTGCAAAATATGTAACCTTTTTAGAAGGCAGACTTCCTACTATTTTCCATAGATCTTAACATATAAATCTAGTTTCGCGAATTTCAGAATGTCAATAAGTGATTTAAGATATTGTTTGTATTGTTTTATACATTCTAGTTGTAGCCTTGTAGGATGCTGTTTTATCACACTTACGAGTTGACTGAAACGAATTTCAGAATGTCGATATGTGATTAAGTTATTGCTTGTATTGGTTTATACTTGCTACTTGATACTTTCTACTTGTAGCCTTGTAGGATCAGGATGCTGTTTTATCACACTTATGAGTTGACTGAAAACTCTGACTACTTGTTGAGCTAGATATTGGATCAAGTGTAGCATCCCAAAGCTTCATTTATTTCATTAAACAGGCATCTCAATGAGAGGTTATCATTGCACTTTGGAAAGTTCATATCCAGGAATCTAACCAGATCCTGAACTAGAGATAATACAAGGGAGCCTAGCAATATGCAATAAATGAAGCTTCAGATATCTTTACCTAGGTTGCATGCACGTGGGCACGGATTCAGATACAATAAGGATTTGGAATACAGCATGTAGTGCCCCGTCCCTACATCGTGCCCCGTCTCCGTCCACGGGGTGCGCGAGAAATGAACACTGTCGCTACCGATTCGGTCGGGACCGATAGGTCGGAATCGGCCGAGTCGATCGAACGGGAACGGTTGAATTAAGATCCATTCCACGTTATGGAATGGCTTCTTCGGAACCAAGTCTCATATTCAGCGGGTTGCGCCTCGAGGATTGGCTCTGCGGCTGAGTCGGGAGAGACCTCCCGTTGCTCTGGTTTTCATGCCGCACTTGATTTGGCTTTGGCTTTGGATTTCGTGAATGCGTTTTCGTGAATGTTTTCGATGGGTTTTCGTGATGCGTTTTCGAGCTTCGCATTCATATCGAATATCCTTGAATTATACAGTGTTCTAATCAGTTGCTTATGCGATTGCAGGTGATCGAGTAGGCGACGTCAGCGCAGCCAACCGGTCGCTCGCTTGAAGCAAGGCTAAGGCGAGTGGCTGACCTCCTTCGTCTCGTCCCTCTATTCCAAAACTCAACATATGAAGTAAATGAATGCTTCAGATAGTTTGATTTTTGACCCATGCGGGAAGATTCAAGTCGTAAGCGACATCTCTCCTAATGCATGATGGACAGTTATTGTGGGGAACACTTATATCCATATATAGAGATATGTGGGGGATTGTTGGATTTTTGGTTTTTCCTTTAGAAAGGTTTAGTCCCACATCGGAAAAAACAAATGGTTTGTATCTCTATATATTAGCTTTGCTATTATTGGAGATGCACATGTGGTGTGGAGGTGCACATGGGTTTGCCATGTGGGATTATTTTTCTAATGAGAAAAAGACTAAAATCAACAATTAAAGCATTCATGCTTTTTGCTCTTGGAAAATTTATTTCCATAGGAGCTAAGCCCCGTTGGGGCTTAGCGACTCGGACTCGGACTCGGACTCGGGCTCGGACTCGGGCTCGGGCTCAAGGGCTCATGAGGCGTAATGTGGCATTTTGTTGGCGCACTTAGCACGTCAGCATCGTCGCTAGACACATAGTGCGCTTAAGTTGCGCTCGTTGCGCGAGCCACTTGCGCGACCACGTTGCGCGGCCTGTTACGCGAGCCCAGTTACGCAGTCCAGTACGCAGCCCAGTACGCGCAGTGTGCGCAGCGTACGCAGCGTGCGTAGAGTGCGCAGTGTGCGCAGCGTACGCAGTGTGCGTAGAGTGCGTAGTGTGCGTAGGGTGCGTAAAAGGGGCTGTGTGCGTAAAGTGTAAATTACGCTGGTGGCACAACTTCCAGCAGAACGTGTCCTTGCATGTTCTGAGCGGTTGCTCCATGTTCGGGGTGGTTACTACCACGTCCCTAACATTGTGCTAACCGGGCAGTTGTTGCAGGGGCTTATATAAGACCTCCTCCTCCTCTCTCACAGGTTACAGAACAGAACAGAAAGAGAAGCCACCAGAAAGTTTACGAAGTGTTCTTTAGCACAAGTAAACAGAGTTTTTCAGACGTGTTCTTTAACACAGTTCTGATCTGCAGCCTTCGAGAGAGAGAGGAAAGGCGCCGCACCAGCGTTGTTTTTGCACGGGAGTTCGTGTCCGTCCGAGGAGTCAGAAGAGCAGGAGTGTTCCAAGTTCTCCGACGAACTTGCTGGTTCCTGGAAGCTGTTCGCGTAGGGCGAATAAAGCTTTGAGCAACGGTGATCATTCACCCCAGCAGGCGTTCTTCCATCTTTCGCCAGTCACCTTCTTCGTTGCTGCCAGTAACTCTGATTGTATCTTCTTTTTAGAAGTACTACGATCTGATTGCTGTGATTACGAAATCTTTTTAGATTCTCGTAATATCATAACGATATCTTTTTAGATCTTCGTTATCCTTGCGCAACCTTCCTAGAAGTGTTGCGTTGGAACATTGTTTTTACAATTGTTTCATATTCTCATTTTTCCATCGAAAAATTGTGCCCCGGCAATAACAATATGATAGTATAAGGAATATGGTTTCAGTGAGTCATTTTATGGCAATTGTTGTTGCAGTTCAGTGTCCGGAGAGCATTAGTGTTAATATGAATGTATTTGTGAGAAGTTGGAGGTGGCACCAATTGAGCCAAGATGAGAGAAAATCGTCTCAAGTGGTTTGGATGTGTGCATTGTAGAACAATAGATGCACCAGTTAGCAGTAATAAGATATTAGTAAGAGGAGATGAGAGGCTTAGGGGTAGGCCTAACAAACTTGGATTGAGATCATTAAGAATGTTATGGTTTTTGTTAAAGACATGGCCCTAAACAGAGCTGAAGAAAGAAAAGGAGTCAAATAGCTGCCTGGTCCGAAAGATTGTCTTGTGTTCGCAATTTGGTAAAACAAGGGAGCAACTGAGAGCATAGATGTGGATGCCATGATCTCCACAACCAGATTCAGACGTTCTGATAGTTGCTCCTAAGTTATATTGCATGGACATGACAAATGGCATTTGGTCGGTACGTACGGATAGGGTTAAATTTGGTAAAATATGGCTAGAAACGAATGGGACAAGGTTTAGATCCAAATCCATACTTTGGTCGGATTCAGTCAGGATTCGTATATAGGACATAGGGTTTGCTGGCAGGTTTGGATTTGACTAGTGACCAAACTCAACCTGCAAAGAAACCCCAAGTCCCAGATCTCTACCCATTCTCGAAAAAAAAAAAGGAAATGAGAGAGGGGGGTCAGAGAAGGGGGGGAGAGAGACTAATCCAGAAAAGGGTGAATTCCAGTTGCCATTCATCAGAAGCCCTAGAGAGTTGCATAAAACCTACCCCTAGAAATGGAGACTCCAAAGTAAATTAGGAAAACACCAAATAAATGCCATGCCCATATTGCCATGTTGCATTGTGTCCTATTATATTTGTGCCCATGCAAGATAACTTGTGAAACCAAGCTATAACCAGAGGAGAGTTCCTATTCAGTCAGCAGCAGATGACACAAATCAGCAATTAAACAAACCCACGGAGAGGTTGGTTTCTTTTAGCAACATGGCCCAAGAGAGCACATCCCAAAGTAAACCGGTCAGCCTGGTTTGTACAATCTCAAAGCCAGGTGTTGTGCTGCTATTTTTATGCATTCAGATTCTTTTGGTACTAAGGGTCCCGATCCACTATAATTTAAAAGGTTTGAGGTTTATATCTATTTCAATTTAGTAGCAGCCACATCCTAAGACTAAGAATGGAAGTTGAATCGAAAAGTTCACTTGAGAATCTTTATCTGAAGTTATTCAGATTTCACTTATTAGGTTTTTGTGTTCACTCTTCAGTGAGTTCTAGCAGTTGCAATTCTTAAAACATGTTGAAGCCTGTTCCTTGTTAGGCCTGATGTCTATGGTCCATCAAAATATCTTACAATTTATGTAATCATGTGTTCTCTATACTTTTTACCTATGTATTTTAATTTATGTAACCAAGAACCAGTATCTAACGTTGACATTCAATCTCGACTAAGAAAACATTTCAATCAGTTGTTCCTCTTCTCAAATGATTGTCCTATTAAAACAACAGCCAAGCCTTCCATTTCCTACACATCTGAGAATTAAGCTTTAGCAACTTAAACAGCATGCCCTCTAATGCATGACAAAAACAGTTATCATAATAATCTGACACTGAAGTACCATTGGATAAAAGTTAGGTAAATACATACCTGTTTCTGTGCTTAAGAGTTGAGCACAATAACCTGCAGCATGAAGCATACAGCTCAACGGAGAACTGAGGGTCTACGATGTTGTGGATATTTCTTGAAGAGGCTTTTTTTTGGTTATCAGTGGATTCAGAATACACATATGAGACGTGAGAATCTCGGAGCTGGCGGAAATCTTCAAAAAGTGTCAGTGGTATCTGTAAGCACTGGCTCACATGGCAAGGATCCATTGGAAACGAATGACTGCCTGCAACCTTTGTCAGAATCTCAATGCACATAAGAACAACTGACCCTGCATCAGGTTTGTCCCCAGATTCATAGTGAAGCGGCTTCTCTAGATAAAAGATATTTGGGTTCCGAATGTGCAGAACAATGTTGAACATAGCGCCAACTAAGCTCAAGACAATTTTCTCAAGGACATGCTTATTTCCTGCCGGAAAGCCTAGAATAAGAAGAGAAAATCAGTTATAAATTGATAAAGTGAGCAATCATATATCTAGCAATACGTAACAAATTATAAAATGCATAATCACAGTCAACTATATATCATTCAAACGCAAAATACAAATATGGATGCAGATCAAATTTAATTGATAAGAATTACAGAAATATGAAATTTCTCAACTCCTTGGAATCAACAGACACCCAAGAATTTGGTATTCATCTTTCTGGCATAGCAGCAGAAGCCAAGAAGTACCTGATGCAGATTCAAGAACTGAATCCAAGCAGTCAATACCAGCCGCGACAATTGAAGATATTTCTCCACCATCCAAATTGCCAGTTTCTATTTCATAAAACACATTGCAGCCTCGTTGAGCCCCTACCAGCGCTCTTTCTATTGACTTAAGGGCTGTCTTGAGGAGCAATTTTGAGGGATTCCTGATGAATCTTTTAAATGACATGCGCAGCCTAGCTTTAAATGCATTTACATCAAAGTTCCTATGACCAATGAGTTGCACGTCATTTCTAGACGAGCGTTGATAATAGAGCATCTTTGTGTTAGATCCCGTCTCATGTGAAGATAGAGTTGCACCCTTTCCTTGTAGGGAAATACATTTCCCTATAGACATCAAATGTGTATTTATTAACTGAGCATATGCATCTTTTGATAAATTACGATCAGTGAATCTAAACATGCTCCCTACAACTTCAAGAAATGTCAATATGCCATCTAACCAAATAAAAGAAAATGGATCTGGTCTGCCATCTTCTTCAGACATCTTCCTTAGAAGTAGTTGAGAAGTTTCGAGAAGAACAATCATAGTACTTGAGCCGAATTGACAATTGTGAATTTCTGATCCTGCAGTACCAGGAAATGAAAGCATGGTTTCTTTTAGTTTCAGAAGTGCTGCAGCTGCACTAAAGAGCTGTCTTACTGTAAATGCAATCTGGGGAGCTTCAGCTTTTAACAGGCTCTGTATCAAAGATCCTTCCAAGTTTTGCAGCTTAGATAAATCCATGTTATGAACTGCATCAATAATATTACCTAAATAGTCTGCATGGAGAAATGACAATTTCTTCTTCTTCAGTCTGGAGCTTTGGGAATGTACACATCCTGAAGGACTATCTATATTATCAGCATGCTCACAAGTTAAGCAGTCTGGCCTTGCATCTTGCATTCCTGTACTCAGATGGGTTTTAGAAGAATGTTCGAACTTGCTGCGGGAGAACCTTTTAGAACTAAAAGCAAGCAAATCCAAGCTTGGTGATACATCAAGGTCATGTAACTTTTCAAGGTTCTCCACAGTATCATGGACCTCAGACTCCTTCCTACCATCTAAGCTCAATATGTGCAAGCACAGATTAATCAAGTCTCCAAATACAGCAATGCAGTTGCCGAGTTTAGAGAGAAGCCCCGGTATCAACTGAGTACACTGTAAATTGTCTGTGGAACAGTCCCTGCACATACTATCTAAGGCTGGTATCAGCCCCCAAATAAACCCTTGAAAGCAAGAAATTGTAGATGATAATTTACTGCAGCCAAGAACTCTGAAGTGAGGTTCCAATCTAACAGCCCGGACACTAGCCTTAAGTGAAACCAGTAACTTTCTTGTTTCTTCTTGCAATATCTCATCCATAGGTCCCAAATATTTCTCAGAGTCAATACATATAGGAGATTTAGAGTGACCATTGGGCTCAACTAACATACGATTCTCAGTAGAATTATCATCCACAGGTGGTCCTGTATGGATTTTCCCATCATTCATTGGAAAGAACCTTATCGCATTTATTTGTCCTTCACTTAATGCCCAAAAAATACAAGAAGTATTATCTACCAATGAAAATATCAAATCTTGCACCTGATTGCAGCTCTCTCCAAAAAAGGTACGAGGCAGCCCAGCTATTGCATGAACAGATTTCAAAAGCCACAAAAAAGAAGACGAACAATCAAACCCAACACAAACAGAAGAAACTTCGGCTCCAAAATTCTCTTCAAAAGATGCCCTTACAAGTACCTTTATGGCCCTTCGGCAAGATATAAACAACCTTAGAAGGTGGTAGCGGCTGCATATAAATGACTCTACTTGATTTTTTAATAAATTGGAAAGCACTAACCTGAAACAGTATTCCACAAGGGGGAAGTTAGCAGCAAGATACTCAGAAATTAAATAAAAAATGAATACTCTTAAGAGGTCTAATTATCAAATTTAATAGACAGAACATTAATAAGGACTTAAAAAATAAATACAAATGTGGGTATACCTTGGTTGTAGACACAGACATTCAAATCAGGAATATGAATTCAGAATACGACAATTTTTAAAAACTCTCGGAAAAGGGTAGAACATGGATATGGTTGTATATACATCAGGAAAGCATACTATATACATATTCTAAAAATTATATCCAACTATATGTATATTTATGCGTTTTCGGATGGTAACTACTTTCCAAAAAGATATGATTCGTTGCGCGGAAATGTTACATTCTCATATCTCAATCATGCCAAGCATGATCACAACCATGCAAAATCATATCCAACCATATTGAGTCTTTTGGAGCCTAGACACAGGCGGCCTTATCCGACATGAGTGTCGAGAAAGGTCTCAGATATTCCTCTGGAGTAGTAACCTAGGTGTATACAATATGTCATCTGTCTATGTATATAGATAATCATAGAACAAACATATCAACAAATAGGTGAATCAAATCACTGAAAATGCATGTGTGCAATCATCATTAACAAAATGATTAATCAATGATGCAATCAGAATTGGGGTTCAAATTTCAAATTTGCTTAGATTATACAAAAAAAACTGTCATATGATCAGTACATATAAAGAGAGCAGCAGAAAGATATAATAATATTTTTTGATGGCAATAGTATATAGTAATTCAGAACTCCCATGTTAAGCCAATACAATAGTTATTTTTTTAAATTACATACAAATATACTTTTATTTCCATCTATATTGCATGAATAAGGGGACAGGTACCCCTGGATAAGGACATATTCAAAAAACTTGCAGATTCTTTTTTTTCCCTGTTTTTGGAGGATGGCCCAGAAAAGGATGTTGAATCCAACCATCTAATCATGTGTTCGGATTTAAACCATGTTCGAACTGTTTTCGAGCCATACACTGCCAAATTAAGACGAATCCTAGTAAATCTGTATAGGATACGTACGGACAGGGGAAGAGCCAATACAAACATTGACTTACATCCACCACCATCCCCCCCCCCCCCCCCCCCTTTTCTAAATTCCCGACTTTGAAGATCAACTTTGTGATTCATCTGCTTTAGTTCATGGAAGGAAAGTCTTGACCCTATATGATGTCAATAGAGTTCTGTGCACAAAAGGCTATGAGCCTTCATTTTCCTTTCCTTACTCAAATCTGGTCATTCTTTCTCTTTCAGTTTTCTTACTGTACTTCTTTGCACGAGGGAAGAGAGAGGGGCATGCCGTGACTCACATAGTTTACTTCAGTTACCTTCATAAAAAATTTTAAAAAAACTGTTAGCGACAGAGCTGACACCTTTAGTATGTTTCATGAGGGAAGAGTGGTAACCCACCTTTGCATGAAACTTCCAGAAGTCTCAAAGTTGGTTAGAATGTTAGATACAAGCACAGATTTATAACCTATGCAAGACAAAAAATCAGTGCTCTAAATGGCGGTCAAGGCGACCGCCTTATGCACCGCCTTTGTCGTTGGCGGATGGCCGTGGAGTACGCGGCCATCAGAGGTTTGGCGGCATAGGCAGAGGTAAGGCTGCGTAGGACGGGCACTAGCCGAAACAATAAATGACTAGATTTTTGGCAAAACAGTTTTGCAAGCATTATAGACCTATGGTTCACTTTTACAAGACTGAAACCAAGGTTCAAAGTATCGGTATCGGATTCGGTATTGGACCATTCCTATGAGCATCGGGATTGGCGGTATCGGCAATATCGGCGGTTTCGGATCGGAGTATCGGATTTGTTGGTATCGGAAAGCAGATAATTATTAACATTTTTTAAGATATATTTTATACATTTAGGCATAATTTTAAGTATTTTCAGTGTTGTTTCTTAGTAGTTTTGAAATTGAATGAATAGTAGTCACCCTTGCCATTGTTTTACATGTGATATATAAAAAAAAATCCTTTTACAACCTTACTATGCTTTTACACCCATGTTGATTGGCCTTTTTCGTCCAATTTTTTTTTGCCGAATTGACCGAAAAAGAGACCTCCCAATGTCGGTATCGGTCGATATCGGATCGGGACATGCCAAACCGTATCGGTATGTATCGGATGATACTGCAAACTATGACTGAAACTTCATAAATCTTTGTTCTACAAGTTAGTTATGCATAAAATATCCTTAAAATTTGCATATTATGGACACAAAAAACAGTAATAAAATAGTAAAAATGTTTAAAATGTATCAAGCCTCTAGGCGGACCCTCTCCGTCGTGCACCCGTCTAACGCCGTTTAGAACCTTGCAAAAAATGGTTATAAGCTATTGTTAGTATCTTACGATACACGATAGGGGCGGACCTAGAATTTCTTCTTCTTCTTTTTACTCAAGTCATTTAGTGTATAATTAAGAATCTGGATTCTGAAAGTAGATAAACTTGTAAAGATAAAGCAAAAAAATTATGCTAAATCAATGTTTCTATATGTATTTACAAGTACAGCCGTAAACTCCTAGAATTATTGTATCATATCATCCACAATACGATACGATATAGGATATGTGAGTTAACAACCTAGGTTCTAACATGATAATAACCAATCCTTGTAACTAACACAACCAAGTTCACCTCCTCTATTCCTCAAGTTACATCAAGCAAAGGACATCAATCATAATTCCTGCCTAATACTTTAATTGGATCTTCATCTACCTTTTGCATACCTTGCTCTGCACTATTCTAAAAATCGTCATAGGTGGCCGCCTAGGTGATGCCTAGGCGTCCGCCTACTGCCCCCGTCGTCCGACTATGCATGTTTTTGGATTTTATGGACCATTGCCGCAATTTTCAGCATGATTTTTCTTGAACTGCCTAGAACTACTCGTGTGCCTAGGCGGACTAGGCGTTCAGTAACAACCTGACTAGCGCCTAGCGACTTTTACAACCTTGCTCTTCTTTCCCCCCTCCCTCAACATATGCCTCTGGCTTACAGATTCTCCCCTTAGGACATTACATTTTGATTATGTCATGAACCACATTAAACAGCTTATGGAAACTGCTCTTGAGAATAGTGTTGCTTCAAACTCTGTCCAGACATAAAACAATCGTTACATGAACTCGCCATTTAGGTAGCTTTTCATGATTTGGGAAAGCCGATCCGGGAAACATGCATTCCCCAATCTGGGTACACAATTTCCCGAATGTGGAATGTCGGAAAATTAGAAAGTGGAGATCTACATTCTGACAAGGAAATACATCATGTACTTGGGTTTCCAGCGAAGCTTTTAAAGAGAAGATGTAGCTTTTTGTTATTTTCGATAAGAAATTTAGAGCCTAAGACTTGTTGCTCCTTTTGAAAAGACATTATTGCTCGAATTGCTCAAAACTTTTGAATCTTTTTAGTTTTTATATTACATATTTCTTTCTTAAAAACGTTCAAGTACCACGCTCGGGATAAACCTATTGCGCTTTGGAGAAGCCTAGTCCCCCCCCCCCCCCCTTCTCCCCCTTGTACCGTATTCTTGTTCCACGTTCTGGAGTGTTCCAAGTACCTTACAGTTAACTGACCCGCGTTAAACCAGAAATATGATATTGCTTAGATGTGGTTGATGCTCCTAGACTAGTGCTTTCTGTTCCGCCATCAATGATTATGCAATCTCTTACATTCTTTATATTTACATGCTTAAACTGTTAACTGTTTTTCCGAAAAATCTCAATCAAACACTGGTAGTCCCTCTTTTTCATTTCTTCTTATTCTTCCTTCATACTTTTTTACCGACCCAAAAGGTAAAAGACTTCCCTTTACAAAATAATACAGCATTTGAAGATGGAATTAGATTACCAACCTTTCCCAGCGTTTATTCCCCGTCACCCCTTGGGACTGATTTGCACTCACAGCTTGAACATCCAACTTCAAGGCTTTAATCTTTCAAATTCCATATTTCCTCCATGCTCTACTCCAAAGGAAATTATCTCACTCATTTGTCTCTCTTATTCTTTCTACTTGAAATGTGTCTTCACAAGGGGGTTTTCACCAGAAAATTTCTTCTTAGGTTTTGCAGTAATGTACGGTTTGAGCAAGGTTTAAAGCATCAGCCTGAAGCCATACATTTTGGCCATTTCAGACCAGAATTGGTGGGTCCGTAATTGCTGAAACAACAGAAACCGACCAACAAATTCATAGGAAGGATCTGAACCCGATACTGAAACCAAGATTCTGAAACTAGAATTAAGACATCAGTCAAGTGATTGTGCCAACCTGATTTTTTTTTTCTTTTAAAAGACAACGTATTTGTCCTATGCCTAGTCATTTAATAAATATAATGGGACACAAGAAAGTAAACAAAGAAGCTATAAATATAACAAGATAAGAATAAAAATAGTGTAGGGAATCACAATTCTTGCGTCAGAATCAAATCGAAAATATGAGATATTTCTTCTAAATTTCTTATGTATCGTTGATAGCAAAATTGGGATCTCCAACTTTCAGATTTACAATTTCAGTTCACATACGATTTTTGAGATGGTGAGATAAAATAAATTGCATTCGATTTAGATAGATGTGTCTTATACAGAGGCCAAGATGAATGAACAGCATTTGACACAATTCAGATGCAAACAAACAAGTACCAAAAAGGATGGAGATTGTAAGAACAATACTAACCTTTCAAGATTCAACACATATGTCACATAAATTGAGAAGGATTTACAATTTACGTGGACTTTCGGCATCCTACACAGGAGATTGAGCAAGTTTTCACAACTTTCCAAACTAAGTAAGAAACATGCCTGCCTCTTATCATTTTCTGAATATCGCATGTTCAGATGGACCCCTTCTGATTGTGACAACGAAAGATCAGGCAAAGCAGTCATGTAATCCATAGCAGACAATGGCTCTTTCTCCAATATTTTCATGAACTCTGACCAATCTGGCAAGGAGCCCAAATCAATATTCACGCAAGGATGTGATAATATGGGGTACAGTAATTTCTTCAGAACTCGGCAAAATCTTGATGTAAAATGCTTGAGCAGAATCTAACAATAGAGAGGAATGAAGTATCAATAACTCGAGATGCAAAAGTAATCCGTTGTCAAAAGACCAGAATATATCATCAGAAGGAAATATACATAAAAAGATTCACATACAGTAAAGGAGAATCGAGACGATGATTGTAGAATTGGCAATTCATATTTGTTATTTTTCTGCTGAATGTATTGGTTTACTGTGAACGAAATTTGGCTGGGATTTCCTTGATCCCATCATGTCTCAAAAAAATGATTGTAGAATTGGCAATACTTACAGTTTGTTCATATGAAACAGTACTGGTGAGAAATTCCAAGGAAATACAATGCATGGTGACTTTCTGGTAGCAATGCTCCTCCTTGCACTTCTCATTGACATCTCTAGAGGTACACCCACGTGGAATCGAGAAAAGAAACATACAAGACAAGAAATTCTTCAGTTGTTTATCAGTAGCATGAGCACTCCAAATATCAATATTTTGGCAAAGTAGCCTCCAAATTGCAATGTTCAAAGACTTCTCATTCAAAGAGCAAACTCCCAAGTCCCAGGCATCATGATACACAGGATTTGCCTCAACAGTTCCATCATTCCGACCAGATAAAAAGAATCCATCATAATCGGATAATTTAATATGTCCTGTCATGAAATTTGTCAATTCTGCTGCCTCCTGCCTGGAAACTGCAATGAGGTTTTTCACCTGTTTTCTTGATTTATGTTTTCCCCTTCCTAGCAAGAATTCAAAAGAGCTTATTAGCCTGTTCAGATCATTGAGTCTTTGTAATGCCATTACATGCACTATATATACAAGGGGAGCACAGACTGTAGAACTTATCAGAAGAAAATCTTTTGTTAGGTAATTGATGACATCTGGAAGAGAAATAGAAGGTTTAACTATCCAAGAAAAATAGCCTACATCCATAAATTCAGGCTTCTCTCTCCAATCCACTTCAGTAGCCACAAAAAAGAAATTCCCCATTGATTCTGATGCCTTTCTTGACAACTTTGGTGGCATAAGGCTAATTGTCTGTCGATATAAGCTTCTGCAGGTAACATACATGCGGAAGAAAAACACATACATCCAGGATACACCTGACAAGTTTGACCATACGCCACAATCACTTTCGGGCAGGTCGTGATTATATAATCTTCTCCCAGTAACAGAAAAGATGAACTCCTCCACATTACGTGATTGAGTTCGCACCAAATCACTAAAGCTTCCACCTATTGTTGTCATCATGTCCTTAATAGAGTTCCCAATTAAGATACTATTGGTTGCAGTGATACTTAAGGAATCCAGCACAATGGTATATATCTCAGAGAAAAAATTTCCTAAAATTTCAGTTTGCATATCCAAAACCTGAAAGCAGGAAAATGTGTTATCTGTTCCAATAGAACATTTTTCATCATCTTGCCTCGGGGAAGGGAGCCTTATCCATTGTAATGTATCAATAATATCTGTTCTGAGTTCTTGTATACATCCACTAGCTTGCCCTTCTGGTATAGACTTGATAGCATCAGAAATGGAAAGTTGTAGTTCATGGGAGCATAACCAAGATCCCATTGATTTGAGGTAAATGTGGGAGGAGAAAGATGGGAAAGAAATAAACTTTGAATAACCAGCTACAGCAGCATCACCAGCACTTCCCAAAAGTCTCACAGCTTTACACAATGCAAAAAGGGGAACATTAACCTACACGATTCACATAAGAAACAATAAGAAAACATTGGTACAAAAATTTGCAAACTCAATACAAAATTGTCAGACAGAAGAAAATTAGCAGAGAGTGAAATCCAAATGCCACTTCCATCCTTACTAGGAGAATACAAAATTTGCTTCGAAATAACGGGGAAAATGAAGAAATCAATACAATTTTCCAGAAAGAATAATAATGCTAGATGTACCCAAAATGTCTCTGAACTAAAAAAAGGTTTGTCGAACTGAAATTTTTTTTTGTCAAACTGATTGCAAAGTAATTCATACACTAGTGCTATGGTCAATGTGCATATTCTAGTAAATGGGAAGGGAGTCTATAGGTGCTCCTCTAACCAGGTTGTTTCACTATTTACATTGATGAAAACCCTTTTCCCTTGTCAACTTTTTGCTCATCACATAAGAAAGAGGATAAAGTACTGATTGTTCAATTAAGAAATTATGCACCGATCTCCAACATATAATGAATAAATAAAACACAGAGCTTTCGCACCAAATTTAAGTACAATGTGTTGGTTCTTGTCATACAGGAGTACAGGTAGCCTCCTGGCACTTCACTTTAGAAGTGAAACTTTGACAGACTTCACAACTCATTATTATCACAAAGCTATTGGAAACTCACTAACATCAATTAAATTTGCAACCAACCCTTTTCAAAAGTTTTGACTTTTTTTCTTGGAGAGCTTGGTTAAATAGAAGAAGTAGATGGCCTATCATACATCATGTCCCAATATCCAAGTTTTTTGTTCTTTATTTCATAACTACCCAATATATATAATGTGGCCTGGCAAACAATTCTCTTGTATTATATCTTTATGAAAAAATAACATGTGAGTACGTCATGCCTAGATAGTCTAACATCAACGACAATCATAAAATCAACATAGACAATCCTAGAAATTGATTTATGCTAAAAGAGATTAAAAGGTAAATGTTGGTTTTATTTTCTCTCAAAAAATATAATCATATTTAGCAATATCTGGGACATATCATTACAAAATTTAAATCTGTAATATTTTTATCAATATGGATAAAATATAATCTGCATAAATGTCATTTTGCACTCATCTTCATTCCCATAAAATATATAGATGTTGTAGCAACTTATGTGCTCCATATGCCCTCAATTACACTCCCATCTCAGCACATTCTTCAACACTCCTAATCTATACATGCTCCAACTCAACATTGTTCTTCACAGGTGCATGATGGGGAATTATAAGTGGCTGATCTTCAATGCATATAGGTAACAAGATGGAATAGGTGTGGTATGATGTGGACTTGTTTGAGGATGAAAATCATTGGAGAACTACCAAGTTTGAATTGAGGATGAACAGCATTGGCTTCATCATCTACCTTAACCAATCAGAGCAATCAACTGATTGTAGGCTTCATGATAGGTATCACATAAACATATCAATTTCAAATAATTTGAGGGTTTTTATGTATGTTCACTATATTCAGATTTTATGACTTGTCATGTCATTCACTTATAATTAATCAAAGAGATTTTATTCCTTTTCTTTTTCTCCTATCTACATGCTTTCCAGGAGAGAGGGGGTGTTGTGGTTTCAGTGGGTGGCTGAATGAGAGAAGGGGGAGGATGAGAAGTAGGATCTGAACTGGATGGAGGGTGGAAAGAGGACTAGGACTAGAATACTTATTTATTAGCGCTATTCATGAAACATTGAAACTAAATAGAGATATTAGTTGTATATTATGCAAATAGCCACTTATAGAGAGTGGGGAAAGATAAAAGAACTGATACAAAATGGACAACCCTCTACATTTTTTAAGTCCCGCTGATGAATTATGTTTCTCAACCAGCAGGTGCCAAAAGAACCAGAAAGAGTGCCTTGGACTCATACAGCTAGCACTCATTTTCTTAATTTTCTCTATACAGGTAGCTCTCTATAAGCAACTAGGAAAGGTAACATCGATTTAGGGAAATTCTTCAGTGCTGCAGTATACTTCAAGGGTGAAGAAACAAGATGACTTAGGTGAAAGAACAAGCTGCTTGAAATATCAAGCTGTTTAGACTTGCTTGGAAACACATTGTATATTCTCATCTAGTCACTGCTTTATTAATCTAGATCAATTTCTCCCTAACTAGTGAATAAATATACTTTGTCACTATATACCAACTAATACATCTCAATATTGATACAGGTGTCAAACATATTAAGACTGAACGACCAAAGTTGTGTTGATAGATGAAGATTCCATTGCAGTGCATAGCATAACTAACTTTATGGACAAACAATGTAGCCCGACTTCACTAGGTAACTAGCATTAGTAATGTCAATAGATTTCCTTAAAGACAACCAGAAAAAAAAATGTTCTAAATTTTATAGCTTGAAGTAAATTCATCTGCATAGTTTCACAGAGGTTCACCACTAACCTGACGAAGCTCACTATAGACATTAATTAGTTTGCATCCAAGGCTTGAAATCTCGGATGCTAGCAATGGAAAAGGATCCGTGTCCTCCAGAGATATATAAACAGCCATGTAGGAAAACATCATAAGCCACAAGTTTACCAGATCATCCTCAACAAGCTTATATTCAATTTCTAGAAAGTTGGTCACTGCTGCAATAACCTCCCTTGCAATCAAGGGTAGCATTTTTCTCTCCCTACCATCATCCATACGAACCATAGATGACCAAAGCATATAGATTTTGTCAGATATGGAAACTACAACATCATAAGCCTCTTTCAAGAAACTAAATTGTGCTCCTTCAGATGTATCCTCTGTCCTTACATATATATTCTCCTGAATAAAACTTGAGAGTATCTCATTCACAGATTTAAGCATGCAATGAGCTCCTTTAAAGCTATCTTCTGAAATTTTTCCCAACTCATTTAATATATCATCTGCACCATCATCAGGCACCACTTTTAACTTCTCTGCTACTTTTTTCAACTCATCGAACACATTTTCAGCATCTCCATCAAGCAATAAAGGTCGCATAAACTGCACAAATACTTCAAAAAGTGGCTTATTTGTTTCTTGACCTTCTTCGGAAACCTCATTACCTTTTCTCAAAGATCGCTCTCCTTTTTGTCCCAAAGACGGCCCTTTCTGAGCCCTGGCACTGATAACAAACAAGTGAAACAAGTATCCAAAGCCCTCCAGTGCCTTCCCTTTCTTCTCCAATATAAACTTTCGTAGTTTCTCAAATAAATGCTTATGATAGCTCTTCTGATCCTTTGAGCCTCTGGCTTTTTGCTTTGAATTTAAACCTCTGAAGCTGAAAAAACCGCCGATATGTGCAGAATGGAACAATCCATTTGACAAAACATCTTCAATCCTCCCCAGGAAGCCTCCAACCTCTATAAAGTTCTCATCTTTACTCCTTTCATGCAACAAAACTAACAATTCCAACAAGGGTTCGAGGAGCCTATTTACAAACTCGGGAAAGATGTCTCTAGGATTCGGACGGAACCTCAGAAAGCTGACAAAGTGCTCCAGAAGAAGACCTGACATCCTCCCCAGAACTTCACCACTTCCGTAGGATCCCCCCGCAAAAATCCTACACACAACACCAGCAACCTCAACAGCACAAAGCAACCACGAATCCTTATTGGCATTTGAGAAGGCTCTCGGATTGGACAAAAGTATCAAATCCAGACATCCGCTCACAGTGTTGAAAAAATCTACAGACGAGCCGCCGCCGCCGCCGCCGTCCTTCCTCAAGGCACCGGCAAAGGCCTGAAGAATTCTGTCGTGGACGCCAACAACTGAATTCTTCAAGCAGAACTCGAACACGACCCAGCATCTGTAGTCGGAAGAATTCTCCGAAAAAATCATCACGGACTGAATCCAACTGCCCATGACGAAGGCCAGACGGGAGGTCGGTACCGAACTCTTCGGCAACCGGTGGTCGGTGTCGAACCCCGCGGTCACGAAGTCGAAGGCGAGAGCAATGTTCTTCCTGTTTTTTTGTTTCAATTGAACAGATCAAAACAAAATCTTTCGGATAGAAAAAAAAAGGTCGGGATCAATCGGAAGGAAGCCAAACCTTTGGATTTCGGCATTTTTAGCCGCGTCTCTGTGATTGTTTTCGAGGGATAGGATCAGGTCGAGATTCCTCCAGCTCTCATTGCGCTTCGCCTTCTTCTCTTGCCGATCCTCTTCTTCTTGCTTCTTTCTCTTCCCATTGCTGCAGAGTTCTAGGGTTTTTGAGCTGGACAACGCCATTTAGCCAGCGAGCGGGCGAGCTCGAGGAAGAAGAGCGAAGAAGAGGAGGAAAAAAATTTAATTTATTACTTAGGGCTTTGCTAGGGTTTTGGTCCAGCTGTCCGGAAGAACAATGAAGAAAAGGAAACGCAACTATTTAAGTTTCTGAAGTTAATATCATAATATAATATCGATTAAATAATAATTTTTCAGAAATTTTTATATAGGATAAAAAATTTTACCGAAATTATTAAAAAATTATAAGTTTAGGAAAATTGTATTTTG
This sequence comes from Iris pallida, assembly GCA_029216955.1. Lineage (NCBI taxonomy): Eukaryota > Viridiplantae > Streptophyta > Magnoliopsida > Asparagales > Iridaceae > Iris > Iris pallida. Next base: position 10,562,727 of record JANAVB010022999.1, read on the forward strand.
GATAGGGAAACAACTCTCATGGCGCGTTGGTGCAATGTTACTCGGGCTCAGGGGAACGCGCCACCATCAATGGCGCGCGGGGGTGAACGCGCCACCATCAATGGCGCGGGAGGAAGTTGTTGGCGCGCGTGAGGGGGAGCTCCATTGCTCATGGCGCGCAGGGGTGGGACGCGCCAAGCCCCATGGTGCGTGTTGTGCTTGCTGTCTTTGCTGCTCTTCTACGGGAAAGGCAACGCGCCATCGTTGTTGGCGCTCAACACGCGCGCAGGTCCAACGGCTACTTCTCAACGTCTTTTTTTTCCCAACGTCTCTTTTCTTTTCCTCCAACAACTACATTTCAACGTCTCTTTTATATTCCTATTTATTGCAATGCTGAAATATCTCTCTCTACACAAACACACTACTTTCTCCTCTCTCTCACAGAAGCACTTCTCTGAAGCTTGGAAGCTCTAACTCCTCACGGAAGCTAGTCTCTCCCTCTTACAAGCTCTCGCTCTCTATTAGCTAAACATTCTCAAACTACTTCCTTTTTCTCATGGATCATAATATTAAAATAGTATGCTCACATGGTGGTAGAGTAAATGGGTTAACTTACGAATGAGGTGACACCCAATTTTTTACAACTTATCACCATATTACTTTAGAAAATTTACGCAATTTAATTTCAGCGCATTTTTCTATTAATTATCAATTTATTTTAAAGTCTGTATTTGGTTCCACATGTTTATTGATAGATGGTGAAGAAGCATGAAATTTTATTCTTGAGATTAATTCGTAATCACCGTATATTAGTTTATATGTTACTCAAGTATCATCATTTGCTAATACAACTAATGATGAATTTATTTCTAATTATCAACATGTTAACACGGGTGCTAGTTCTTCTTCTCAGACAATTGCTCCCTTACTAGATGATGATGATGATGACAATGAACATAGTGACGATTTAATTGAAAATACCGGTTACGAGATAGATGATGATGATGATAATGAAAATTCTAACACTCCTGAGTTATTTATAGGACAAACATTCGACAGTCGTTCAAAATTTAGAAGTTTTGTAAGTAGTTTAGCAATTCAGCATAATTTTAGTTGTTCAGCTAGTGCTATGAATAATTCTCTTGGAATTATATATACTTGTGATCAACATAATTGTAATTGGAGAGTATATGCCAAATCCATAGAAAATGGACAAATAGTTAAAATTAGTACACTAGAAAGTCGTCATTCTTGTATGTGTGGACTTATGTCGGTTCGGTTTCGGTTTTGAAAATACTAAATTTTCTTATTTGTTTTCGGTTTCGGTTTTGGGTTTCGGTTTCGATTTCGGTCCAAAACCGAATAAGAAATTTTAGTTTATATATATATATATATATATATATATATATATATATATATATATATATATATATATATATATATATAAGTATATACTATATGTATATAATAAATATATCTAGGTATATTTAGTTATTATATATATTAACAAAAAAAACACAAAAAAACCAAAAAACCGAATAAACCGAAAATCGAACCGATTTAATTCGGTTCGGTTATTGACCAATTCGGTTCGATTTCGGTTTGCTTATTCGGTTTCGGTCAAATTCGGTTTTCGGTTATTCGGTTCGGTTGGAACCGAATAAACCGAATACTCACCCCTACTTACTGGTACAAATGATGAAAATCGTCATTTTGCATATTGGATTACAGCATATACTCCTTGTCCTAGATTAGATATTAACACTTCTAACCTTGCTGAATGTTTTAACAATTGGATTAAGAGTTTACGTGATAAACCAATAACGACACTTCTTGATGGTATTAGAGCCAAGATTATAACACTTCATGATAAAAATAGAAATCACGCTAGGAATTTAGACACTAGTTATTGCCCAAAGATGTTGAAGACTATGACATCTATTACCAACGAGAGACATCAACTTCAAATATTACAAATTGATAGTTATCTGTTTGAAATATTAGACCGTGCATGGAGTAGAACATATGTTGTACGGTTAGATGAAAGATCTTATTCATGTTTAAGGTGGTATAATACTTACATGCCATGTATACATGCATGTTTTGCTTGCCAATGTTGTCGTCATGATGTTGAAAGTTATTATCCGATAATATTTTCTACCGACAGATTGAGAAGTGTGTACGAGCCACAGATGGAACCTATTTCAGTTCCTTACAACATTCAAGCTGCTTTGGTTAGGGGAGAAATTGGAGTTCCATATGTCAGGCGCAAAGCTGGAAGGCCGAAGAAAAATCGCATCAAACCACATGAATTATCGATAAGAGAACTTCGTTGCGGCAATTGTGGTTTAATGGGACACAACAGAAGAAAATGTACAAGTCAACCAAGAGAGTAAAACATTGTAGTACCAAAATATTAAATAAAACATTTTATTTTTCATTGTAGTACAGATATTCTAACATTCAACTTTTAACGCCTCCGGGCAAGTCGTTTGTAATGTCGTCGTTCTACATGTCTGAGGCCTAGTCGGGCTCTTCTTTCATCTGTGTTCTCCCCCACTCTTCTTTCATCTTCTTACACTCCAGTTTCCTATCTATTTTCTTCCTCGAATGCTGGTTACAGGTCGACCAATAAAAATATATATAAAAAATGTAAATAAAAATGCTGGTTACAGGTCGACCAATAAAAAAATGCTCGTAGCATCATATCTATGACAGAAATGATTCGATATTCAAGAAAATGTATATAATTAAAATCAATTTAGGTATCGATTTTTCATTACCTGAACCAGCGTCATGCACTGTCACGCCCCAGAACCAGAATACTGGAGAGCGGGGGCAGACATAGCCAGCTACGTATATAAAATGGAATCCATCTTGCTATACGGTCACGGCTGTCTAGATACATGAGGGTTTACTACAAGCCAACAGTCTCTTAAGGTCATGAACAAGCTTATTGTCTCAATCACAAGCAACTAAGTAAAAGTTACAAGATGTATGATCATTAAATATACAATAGTAAGGCATCCCAAACATTACATATTCAGCTGATCATGAAGCTAGTCGTTACAAAATGTCCGGACTAGCAAGAGTTTAGTCATACATGATCAACCCTAGGATCTGTCAATCATGTTACAGCCCGTAGGCATACAAAATCTGGCCATACAAAACCAGCTGGGTCAGATCCCAGAAAGAGCAAGTGCCACAAAGGAGGCTTCACTTAGGAACTAAAACCAGCAATTAGCACAAAATAATAATAAGGTAATAAATAAAACAGGAGTTTAAGAAAAGCATAACATGGTGATATACGATGAGATAACCATAGGACTATTCAGATAGCCAGGTTACAACCCGTAAATCAAATAAGGACCGGGGTTGTAACCCTTCGTCTGAACAGAACTTAGAATTCTCACCATTTATCGGTAAAATAAATACAGGCATTCTGGTCATGCAGTAATCTGGAACAGAATCAGGACAAGACTAGACTGGTTAGACCCTATCCAATCATTCACGGCCAAGCAAGAATTACGGCTTGATACTTTAACTAACTAGGGTTGTCACAAGCCTAATTACTAACAAGATGCAGTGAGATTATTCCACAGCCACAAGCCCTGCAGACCATCCAGGTTACCCAGGTCGAAAGATTAGGGTTGAATTCAGGTGGGTACATCGTCCAGGAAACGCATGTACCCTTAGGTAGCTTGAAGGGTGCAACACATGACAGTGTGCTGGAAATGTGCCCTACTCGACGGCAGACTACAGATCCCAGGAGCGCCCAGGTAACGGGTTTGCCTGTAGCTAGGAAATCTTTTCATGACTACTGTGTAATTCTAGTTATTAACCTTAGTCCATTTTAGTAGGTACTCCTGACCGTGGTACTCAGGAGTCCCTGTCCTAGACATGATGCAAGACAGGACTGGTTTATTTATACAAGCACAATCGCCCACGATGTCCAGGTAATTTATACGGGTCATGTCATGTCAGGTAGCCGTCGTAACAGCTGCTCGAGATAAATTATGTCAGGTGTACTTGTCAAGAGTGCGCCACGACGGGCCACTATCATGTCATGCTCAATTATCATTTCCAAACATATTAAGTAATTTCGTGATTATCAAGTTCATGACAAAAGGCGTAAGGATATAAAATGAACGTAAAAATATACAATAGGGGTTACAAGACATGGGCAAATATTAATAAAATAATAGTACACAGGGCTATTGGGAGCCATGCGGCTCAGGCATATACGGCCAGGATAATCTCCTACGGCGGGATAGAGAACAGCCCATGCGGCTGGATAGGATCGGCGCATGCGGCTGATGGGGAGCGGAGTATATGCGGCTGGGTTGAGATGTAAGTCCATGCGGCTGGCGAGGAAGGGGTTCTCATGCGGCTGGAACTCGCCCGGGTTCATGCGGCTCACAGAGCAAAGATCCATGCGGCTCGATATGGTAGGCGCACATGCGGCTGCATAAGCAAGGAGGGGCGCATACGGCTAGAGGAGAAGAAGTCTATGCGGCTAGGAATGTAAGGGTCCCATGCGGCTGAGGGCGAGTTGGACCCCATACGGCTGGATAGGATCTGAGGACTTATGCGGTCAGGGAATCCATATTCATGCGGCTAAATGTGGCGGGCACCCATGCGGCTAATAATTTATGCGGCTGGGAGGACACTTGCCGCATGAAATGTTCATGCGGTCAAGTCTAAGCACAGTTCATCTTCCCCAAAATTCCGAGAAGAAGAACACCATGAGAGCCAAGTTCTCAAGCTCCATAACCCATCATCCGGAGCCCAAATCCGAACTTACATAGGTCAAAAAGGGTCAAAATGAAATCCTCTACAACATGGGAACATCAAAACTTAGAAATGATAAGTAGATCAAAACCCAAGAAATCCGAAAATAAGATAAATTTAGATCTACAAGAGTCTGGCCATGGAAAGTGGAAATACCAAGTACTAAAGTAAGTTAAAATGCTGTAAGGAAGAGAATAAAGCAATAAAATTGGAGTTCCTCCATGAAGCAAGTTGCACTTGCCTAGACCTCCCTCTCCCTCTCTCTAGTAGGTGAAGAAGTAAATGGAAGAAGAAGAAGAGATTAATGAAGAGAGAGAAAGAAGTGGGGGTTAATAAATGGGGATGGTGGTGGTAGGTAGGTAGGTAGGTAGGGGTTCACTCTTTGGTTCATGATGAACCAAAAGCAACCCCAAACCGAACTAAGCCAACCCGAACCAAGATGAACCAAGCCATGAAGAAAACTAAGCAAGGAATCATGCAATACAAGATAAAATACGTACACGTATTCCAAAATACGTAATACGAACCACAGGCATTACAACTCTACCCACCTTAAAAGAATTCCGTCCTCGGAATTTAATCAAGAGGCTAGAGGGGTAATGACAAGATATACTAATAACAAGCAAGCTATACTAGGCAATCAATCAATCACGCAAGCAAGAAATTGAATGCATGAGGCATAAGGAAGACATTATACCTCACGAGTCAAACAAGTCGGGATATCGCGATCGGATATCATCCTCACGCTCCCATGTTGACTCCCCCAAAGAGTGATGACCCCAAGCAACTCGGACTAACTTGATATAGTCTTATTCTTGAGTGTCTTCTCTCTTCGGTCCAATATAGACACGGGCCTCTCCTCATACGAAAGGTTGGTACCAACAACCAATTCCGAATGATCCAGGATGTGGCTCGGGTCCGGAATATACCGTCATAATTGGGATACATGAAACACGTCATGCACCTCGCTTAGCGACGGCAGAAGAGCAAGACGATAGGATACATCACCTACTCGCTCCAGAATATCAAACGGCCCTATATACCTAGGACTAAGCTTTCCCCGTACGCCAAAATGAATGACGCCACGGTTAGGCGAAATCCTCAGGAATACATGGTCACCGACCGAAAACTCGAGAGGGCGCCATGAGAATCGGCCCAATGACGCTAGCGATCTTGGGCAACTCGAAGGTGATCTCTGACTCTCCTGACCACCTCAACTGTCTGGGCAATCATTTCTGGGCCGAGCATCTGTCTTTCTCCAACATCATCCCAGGCTAGCGGGGATCTGCACTTCCTACCATACAGTGCCTCGAAAGGTGCCATCTGGATACTGGCCTGGAAGCTGTTGTTGTACGAGAATTCTACCAGATGCAAGTGATCTTCCCACGAACCACCGAAGTCAAGTGTACAGGAGCGCAACATATCTTCAAGAGTCTGGATTGTACGCTCCGACTGACCATCTGTCTGCGGATGATATGCTGAACTGAACTGGAGGCGAGTTCCCAAGCTCTCCTGCAGGCTATGCCAAAAGTGCGACGTGAATCTTGAATCTCTGTCCGAGGTGATACTGACTGGCACTCCGTGCAACCTGACAACCTGTCTGAGGTACATCCCTGCTAGCTGAGCTATCGACTGACCAACTCTGAATGGGAGGAAGTGAGCTACCTTCGTGAGCCTGTCAACGATAACCCAAATAGTATCTCGACCAGCTGGGGATCTATGTAATCCAGTCACGAAATCCATGGTCACATGTTCCCACTTCCATTCTGGAATGGACAAAGGCTGAAGAAGTCCAGCCGGTCTCTGATGTTCGGCCTTAACTTACTGGCAGACTAAACAACGAGAGACAAACTGGGCTATCTCCCGCTTCATGCCATTCTACCAAAAGTGCTGACGAATATCACGGTACATCTTCGTACTGCCAGGATGGATGGAATACTGAGAACTGTGCGCTCCTGACATGATCTCCTGTCTGATATCTCCACTGGGTACACAAAGACGATTACCATGTCGAAATGTACCATCCTCATGAATGCATAACTCTGGTCTTCGTCCTGCCTCAAACTCTGCTCTGAGTCGCTGAAGCTTAGAATCTGCTGGTTGCGCCATCCGAATCCTCTCGACTATAGTGGACTGAACTTGTATACTGGCCATCAATGCTACACTGGAAGGGAGGACAACTTCTATATCCATCTTCTGAAGATCGGCTAACAATTCTGGTTGTGCTGTCAGGAAGGAAACTCTGGCTCTCCTGCTCAAAGCATAGCAACAACGTCGGCCTTCCCGGGATGATACTGTAGGTTGACATCATAATCCACAAGCAGCTCTAGCCATCTCATCTGACACATGTTAATATCTTTCTGGGTGAAAACATACTTCAGGCTCTTGTGGTCGATGAAAATCTCCACCATACCTCCATACAAATAGTGCCTCCACAACTTAAGTGCAAACACTATTGCTGCCAGCTCCAAGTCATGGGTTGGGTAATTTCTCTCATGATCACGAAGTTGTCGTGATGCATAAGCTATTACCTTCCCATGCTGCATCAGAACACATCCTAATCCTCTGCCTGAAGCATCACAATACACTGAGAATCCTTCGGTTCCATCTGAAAGCGTGAGAATGGGTGCCATTATCAGGCCTCGCTTCAACTTCTCAAAAGAACTCTGACACTCTGCCGTCCAAGCGAACTGCGCATCCTTGTGGGTCAACTGGGTCAATGGCGCTGAAATTCGAGCAAAATCTGAAACAAACCGTCGGTAGTAGCCGGCCAATCGAAGAAAACTGCAAACTTCTGCAACGGTGCTGGGTACTGGCCATGACTCAATAGCCACAATCTTCTGGAGATCCACTTCTACTCCTCCTCTGGTAATGATATGATCCAAGTACGAAATGCGATCGAGCCAGAACTCGCATTTACTGAACTTGGCATATAACTGGTGCTCCCTGAGAGTCTAAAGAACCACACGTAGATGCTGCTCATGCTCCGCCTCATTCTTGCTGTAGACCAGGATGTCATCTAGGAACACTATGACAAACTGATCCAAGTAAGGCATGAAGATGCGATTCATGAGATCCATGAATACTGCCGGTACATTGGTTGCTCCAAAGGGCATAACAAGGAACTCCCAATGCCCATACCTCGATCTAAAAGCTGTCTTCGGGATGTCCTGCTCTCTGACTCTGATCTGATGATATCCTGAGCGCAAGTCGATCTTCGAGAATACTGACGCCCCCTTGAGTTGATCAAACAGGTCATCTATCCTCGGGAGAGGATATCTGTTCTTGATTGTTACTGAGTTCAAGGTACGATAATCAACACATAACCTGGACGTACCATCCTTCTTTTTCACAAGAAGTATCGGAGCTCCAATAGTTAAAGCCCTGGCTGCCGGGGCTGGTGCTGAAGACTGATTCATCTGGCCGTGAGATCTCTTCCGACCTCCGGCCCTATCTACGATCCTCTGGGAGGTATACTCATGCCTCCTAGCTGCTCTCAATACTGCATCAAAAGTCTAATGCTCAAACTGCTCGACTGCTAACAAAATCTCCAGGTGAAGTTCCTGCTGGAACTGCTGGGCTCTATCATGCTCGGTTGCCACCAAGGTGGGAGCAAACTGACTAAGCCTCGAAAACTCGGTCGCATATCCGTCGACTGTCCTGCCCATCTGCTTCAGATTGGTGAATCTCGTCTGCAGATCATACCGAACTACAGCATCAAAATACTTGGTCTGGAATCTCTCTCTGAATACTGCCCAAGCAATGGGTGCCACTAATCCATCGGCCTGCGCTGCCCACCAGCTGCGGGGAAGATCTAACAACTGCAGGCGCACTACGGCCACCTTCTCGTTCTCTGGGGTCCTGGCTGCTTCTAGAATCACCTCTGTGTCCTGAAGCCAAGCATCTGCTGCGATAGCATCTTCACTACCGTCAAAGAAGGGAGGGTTCAAGCGCTTGAAGCTGTTGGCCGTACTGTTACCCTGATGACCGCCTCTGGCCAAAGCATCTGTCACTGCCTGGTGCAAGGCATCTTCTCGACGATCTTGGGAAGCTATCAAGGTCCTGACGAGACCTACCAAACTGCCATCATCAGGTTCGGTAGGCTGAACTGGCTGGACTGGTGGCTCTCCGCCAGAAGGCACGACTCTGGAGGCCACTCCGGAATGCTGGGCTTGATCTCCGGGTTGCTGCTGGCCCACGGGAAGTGCTTCTCCTTGCTGACCGACAGGTCCAGGAACGATGCCGCTGAAGAAGACGACATGGAGAACAATAAGGAAGGACCAAGACAGATCAATGATACAAGCATATGATCAGGACAAGAATACAGGGATTCAGATGATACGAGCAGGGATCAAGGACGAATACTGATTGAGACATCTATTCAGTAAACCCTCATATATCTTGATATACAAGACCTGCATGGGGCACCACTTAAACCATGTCACGTCCTAGAACCAAAATACTGGAGAGCGGGGGCAGACATAGCCAGCTACGTATATGAAATGGAATCCATCTCGCTATACGGTCACGGCTGTCTAGATACATGAGGGTTTACTACAAGCCAACAGTCTCTTAAGGTCATGAACAAGCCTATTGTCTCAATCACAAGCAAGTAAGTAAAAGTTACAAGATGTATGATCATTAAATATACAATAGTAAGGCGTCCCAAACATTACATATTCAGCTGATCATGAAGCTAGTCGTTACAAAATGTCCGGACTAGCAAGAGTTTAGTCATACATGATCAATCCTAGGATCTGTCAATCATGTTACAGTCCGTAGGCAGACAATAAGTAAAAGTACAATCGAGCTAAACAGGTGCTCGTCGGCTAAACGCCTCAAAAGAATATTTTCACAATAGAGTGGGAGAGCCAAAAAGAACCCACTCGTTGCCTCGGTTACGCCTGGTGATCACCATCGGGCTGAAAGGTTGGTAGATCCTCTGGAGCTGCTCCGAAATCTGGCCATACAAAACCAGCTGGGTCAGATCCCAGAAAGAGCAAGTGCCACAAAGGAGGCTTCACTTAGGAACTAAAACCAGCAATTAACACAAAATAACAATAAGGTAATAAATAAAACAGGAGTTTAAGAAAAGCATAACAGGGTGATATACGATGAGTTAACCATAGGACTATTCAGATAGCCAGGTTACAACCCGTAAACCAAATAAGGACCGGGGTTGTAACCCTTCGTCTGAACAGAACTTAGAATTCTCACCATTTATCGGTAAAATAAATACAAGCATTCTGGTCATGCAGTAATCTGGAACAGAATCAGGACAAGACTAGACTGGTTAGACCCCATCCAATCATTCATGGCCAAGCAAGAATTACGGCTTGATACTTTAATTAACTAGGGTTGTCACAAGCCTAATTACTAACAAGATGCAGTGAGATTATTCCACAGCCACAAGCCCTGCAGACCATCCAGGTTACCCAGGTCGAAAGATTAGGGTTGAATTCAGGTGGGTACATCATCCAGGAAACATATGTACCCTTAGGTAGCTTGAAGGGTGCAACACATGACAGTGTGCTGGAAATGTGCCCTACTCGACGGCAGGCTACAGATCCCAGGAGCGCCCAGGTAATGGGATTGCATGTAGCTAGGAAATCTTTTCATGACTACTGTGTAATTCTAGTTATTAACCTTAGTCCATTTTAGTAGGTACTCCTGACCGTGGTACTCAGGAGTCCCTGTCTTAGACATGATGCAAGATATGACTGGTTTATTTGTACAAGCACAATCGCCCACGGTGTCCAGGTAATTTATACGGGTCATGTCATGTCAGGTAGCCGTCGCAACAGCTGCTCGAGATAAATTATGTCAGGTGTACTTGTCAGGAGTGCGCCACGACGGGCCACTATCATGTCATGCTCTATTATCATTTCCAAACATATTAAGTAATTTTGTGATTATCAAGTTCATGACAAAAGGCGTAAGGATATAAAATGAACGTAAAAATATACAATAGGGGTTACAAGACATGGGTAAATATTAATAAAATAATAGTACACAGGGCTATTGGGAGCCATGCAGCTCAGGCATATGCGGCCAGGATAATCTCCTACGGCGGGATAGAGAACAGCCCATGCGGCTGGATAGGATCGGCGCATGCGGCTGATGGGGAGCGGAGTCTATGCGGCTGGGTTGAGATGTAAGTCCATGCGGCTGGCGGGGAAGGGGTTCTTATGCGGCTGGAACTCGCCCGGGTTCATGCGGCTCGCAGAGCAAAGATCTATGCGGCTCGATATGGTAGGCGCACATGCGGCTGCATAAGCAAGGAGGGGCGCATGCGGCTAGAGGGAAAGAAGTCTATGCGGCTAGGAATGCAAGGGTCCCATGCGGCTGAGGGCGAGTTGGACCCCATGCGGCTGGATAGGATCTGAGGAGTTATGCGGTCAGGGAATCCATATTCATGCGGCTAAATGTGGCGGGCACCCATGCGGCTAATAATTCATGCGGCTGGGAGGACACTTGCCGCATGAAATGTTCATGCGGTCAAGTCTAAGCACAGTTCATCTTCCCCAAAATTTTGAGAAGAAGAACACCATGAGAGCCAAGTTCTCAAGCTCCATAACCCATCATCCGGAGCCCAAATTCGAACTTCCATAGGTCAAAAAGGGTCAAAATGAAATCCTCTACAACATGGGAACATCAAAACTTGGATGTACTGATGCTAAGTAGATCAAAATCCAAGAAATCCAAAAATAAGATAAATTTAGATCTACAAGAATCTGGCCATGGAAAGTAGAAATGCCAAGTACTAAATTAAGTTAAAATGCTGTAAGAAAGAGAATAAAGCAATAAAATTGGAGTTCCTTCATGAAGCAAGTTGCACTTGCCTAGACCTTCCTCTCCCTCTCTCTGGTAGGTGAAGAAGTAAATGGAAGAAGAAGAAGAGATTAATGAAGAGAGAGAAAGAAGTGGGGGTTAATAAATGGGAATGGTGGTGGTAGGTAGGTAGGGGTTCACTCTTTGGTTCATGATGAACCAAAAGCAACCCCAAACCGAACTAAGCCAACCCGAACTAAGATGAACCAAGCCATGAAGAAAACTAAGCAAGGAATCATGCAATACAAGATTAAATACGTACACGTATTCCGAAATACGTAATACGAACCACATACATTACATACACCCACACAAATTTTTGGAACCATTCGATCTAGCAAATTTCGTCAAGCTGGCAAATAGATATGCTAATGTAGCAGCTCCCCATGCATGACGAGTAGGTACTTTAAGATCATCTAAGAAAGGTAGTAGTCGTACGTTTATTCTATTTTTCTGTCCGTCGGAAAATAACGTTGCCCAACACAAACAGAATAAATATGCTCTAGTACAGCAAAGTATCTACAAATTTTGAAACTAACATATTAAAATTAACTCGCTATTAAAATTAACAAATATTAGCGAAAATTAGCAAATAAATATGAATCCTGTAATCAATGACCGCGATTGGACCATCGACAGTCTCATCTAAATCCATAAAGTTATCCCGAAGCCAAGTTATCGTGACAAAACTCTTTCCTCCTAGGTCCGAAGGGGGAATAATGCCTAGATATCTCCTGATTATTTCAGACGAATTTAAATGTGTATCAAAATATATAGGTTCACCTGTAACAGGTAATCCTACAATATTTGCGACATCCCAAAGTGTGATTGTCATTTCACCAACTGACAACTAAAATGTGTTGCGTTGAGGCCACCAACGCTCAGCGAGACTAAATATGAAGTGAACATCGTGGACTAAAATTTGAATTTCATCCAGATATTAAAATCCAAATGAATGCACCAACTGCTTTTGAGCAGCATTTAACTCTCATTTCTGATACCCTCTCTGAATCCTCCAACTTCTATGCTCCCGTGTTCGAGCCTCGGAAGGATAATCATACAACTACAAGCGAATTATATTTGTTACATTTATGTAAAATAAATAAATAATAACGAGAGTTACCATTTCTAAATTTACTTTTCCCTCAAAAACCAACTTAGATATATGAATTTCTTTCCTGTTTGACGACTACTGTAACCGGTCCACCGGGAATAAATCCGTCATACGGTTCAGCCATTTGTTAATTTTTTGTAAAAATACGATTAGTAATACAAAAATATGTGGAGATGAAGATGAAAAAAATTACTTACAGAAAAAAGAGGAAGATGAAGATGAAGATGAAGATGAAGAACAAGAAGAAGAGGTTCTGTCAAAATATGAAGAAGAAGAAGAAGAAGAAGAAGAAGAAGAAGAAGAAGAAAGAAGGAGTTTATGAAGAAGAGGGAGGACGGTCTCCAACGTAGGAGGACGGTCTCCAATGCTGCTGTCAGCTTTCCCTCCCCCCAAAGCATCAGCTTTCCCACCCCCCAAAAGCTTTTCCCCACCCTAAAGCATCTCCCCTCTGCTATGCTGCTACGCACGCCATCGGTCGTGGCATATCTTTCTGCGCGCGCCATCGGTTGTGGCGCACCTTTCTGTGTGCACCGTCGGTCGTGGCGCACCTTTCTGCGCTGCTGTACGCGTGGTGACCCCCCCCAGCGCACGCGTCATTCCCCCCAGCGCATGTTGAACGCTTGGCGACCCTCCAGCGCATGCGTCCCCGTGGCTGCATCTGCTACGCGTCCTCGTAGCTGCGTCTGATGTGCGTCATTAATGATGGCGCATGCTTCTGCACATCATTAATGATGGCACGGTGCGTATCCCTGCGTGTTGCGTATTGATCCCTGCGCATCATTAATGGTGGCGCGTTCTTCGCATTTTGATCCCTGTGCGTCATTAATGGTGGCACATTCTTCCCAATGGTCCCCGCGCGCCATGAACCATGGCTCTCCCGTACTGCGTGCTATTGATGGTGGCGCGTTCCCCTGAGCCCGAGCAACATTGCACCAACGCGCCATGAGAGTTGTCATTTCATTATCCAAAATAAATTTTTCCTAAACTTATTACTTTTTTTTATAATTTCGGTAAAATTCTTTATCCCATATGAAAATTTCTGAAATTTTTTTAACAAAATTATCTTCCGTTCTTTCTCTCTCTCTCTCTCTCTTCTATATATCAGCTAGAGGTGAGCATTCGATTTATTGGGTTACAACCGAATCAAGATTGTAAAATTCGAATAAATCAAAATTCTAAAAAATTTAAAACCGAAATTGAAGTAAAATTAGCTATAACCGAAATGAATCGATTCGGTTTATTCGATTTGTTCAGTTGGTCTATTTATATTATTTAATAGGTTTGACCCAAATTGGGGTCATGGTTAAATTATAGAAAAATTATAATTTTGTACACATATTTGTTGTATTTCAAAAATGTGTCCAAAGTTGGACAAGTTGTTAAATTATCAAAGTTAAGCTTCAAAAGACATACATAGAATTATTGTTTTCAAATTATACACATTTTCAATCATAACATATGCATAGAATTAAAGGTATTTACAAAATTGCATAAGTCTTATTCAGTTTTCTATTTTTGACTAAAACTGAAATCCAAAATCAAAATCGAATAAGAAATTTTAGTATTTTCAAAGCTGAAACCGAACCCATTTTTTTTAAACTGAACCGAATCTCTTATTCGGTTCAGTTTTCAGTCCAAAACCGAATAATGCTTGCCCCTAGCAGTGGCAGCTCGGAGGAGTATTGTTGTCATCGTCGCCACTCCCTGTCAGGCCTCCTCCACCGTGGACCCCCTTGTCTACTTCTTTAACCTCCTCTCTCCTAACCCTAGCCTCCTTGTCTCCCTCCTTCCGCTGCTCCTTATGTTACGACCCACACCCTGTTTAGGGGCACGAGCATGTGGGTACGTCCAGCCTATGCCGCAGTATCGACGGTAGAACACTGTAAGGGTTATCTAAAATATATAGAATCTAAGACACAATAATATAACATGTCATCTCTGCACGAAGGAATATAACCACAACTCAATCACATAATTCTAAGGAAGATAAACACGATGATAAAGATAAAGATAAAGATAAAGATGAGATAAATAGTCTGAAATAACGCTGAGTCGCAATCACAAGTTCAGAGACCAAGACATGAAACAATAACCCAAAATAAATACTACAAGTCTCAAAATATCAAACTGGAACGTAATCAAGACAAAATCTAGGTGAACTAGGTCACTACTGGCGGTGCGTCCTCTACGAGCACCGGATCCACAGGCTGGTCCTGGTCGTAGACTCCATCTATGTCAAACCCATAGTAGGTCAGGAAATCTGTATCGAAATCCTCTGAAAAACAATGGGGGTTATCCTGTCAGGATATGAGAAAGTACAAATACTAACAGAAGTTCCATGTGAATTGACAAATACTATAAGAGACGATTATAATGACATACAAGATGGAATAACTGAAAGTAAAACGGTATAAGAGAACTGGATATCATGTCATGTGTGAGATATAAGATAAAACTGGAATATGAACAATGAAATATAATCTGAGGTATGATGTAAACATAAAAATAAAGTGCCATGAGATATTAGAGCGCTATGTGATCGGCTTGGGTCAAGATCAGGCTGTTCTATTTGACCGACTATGCATAGGTAGTATACTAGTATAGGGATCAGGCCGGCCAAAATGGAAAGCTATGCACAAGTAGTATAAGGTCAGGCTACACCCTGCATGTGGTGAGAGTAGAGCTATGCACAAGTAATAAACAAGTTGGGGTATGATCACATAACCTCTAATAACTCCCTATTCCCGAGTAGTATAATGAATCCAGACATGACAGGTCATGACACAGGATTCGAAGAGCAGGGGGCTAGCCCACTTCCAAATCGGTGTCTATACAAGTACAGGAAATAATATCGAACAATGTACTCATATACCAGGTAAATCGAAAATGACATCTCATGACGAGATTCACGTATACTAGTCCATGTATCCTCGTGTCAAGAATCAAGTATAACACTATAACTGAATCAGATATAGTAGATATCAAAGCAATGAAAACTATCAGAGAATGTACTTGCCTGTTGTCCTGAGCTACTATAACCCACTCAATGAGCCACGAACGGTCAACTCGCACAATTGTCTCCTAATACTGAAATAGACATTACAAACATTCTCAGAATGGTCAAATTAGCTAGAAATGCCTACCCATAAGTCCAATTCTGGACACAGGAGCAAAACGGTAATTTTGGGTCAAAATGGTGTCCGCCGTTGGACCCACTTTGTACCGAAAAATATGCCAGAACCTATGGTCTCTAAAGTCGTCAAACTACATGTCTACAGGTCCAGTTTGACGAGACGAATCCAACCGTATGTCCAAAGTTGGATTCCGGTGGACCGTACATAAATTCACCCGTTGGATCGGGTCGCGGGCCCGCCAAAATAGCGTTCCAATCGACCATCTCAGAATCGGACCAAACTTGGCATACATGACCAGAAAAATGATACGATCCTGTTGGCGTAAGTTTTGTCTCGATATGATGAGCATGCACAATGTAATTGACAAATATACAAAGGTTAATACGGTAAATTTTTGACGGTTATGTATGAAATTCGTCGCGCGCACGCGACCAATTTGAATTTCGTCAAAGCTGTTGACACAAAGTCATAGTCAACCAACTATTGATAACATTGACTAAATAATACTTATAATAATTCAATACGACACACGAAGACTACATCCAGCACAAGTCATACGATAGCTCAGTTTTGCAATACAAGTCATTCTTGAGTCTGTAATTTATAAATTTATTTAGTCTAGAATTATGTAAGCTGAGTTGTGCTGAGCTCTTGAGACTTAACCTATAACCTACCCAAAATCCAAAAGCTCCACACACATCCAAATAAGCCCATTGGACCTAAGACCTATTCTGTGCTCTGGAGACAGAGTTCGGGTCGAACTCTGCCTCCACACAGAGTTCGGGCCGAACTCTGCCTCCACACAGAGTTTGGGCCGAACTCTGTCCTCTAAAAATCAGTACCCTAATTTTTAGGGTTAGCTGGTTGCAAGTTGTCCAACGGCCAAATATTTGAAAATTCCTACCAGAATTCTGGCCGAATTCTGCCTAATGGTATCATATAAATAGGCCATGAATTCTCTCATTTTCATTCATCCAATCTTCTCTTCTCTTCTCTCTAAAAGCTCAATACAAGCCATACCCTTCTTTATCTACTAGCCACAAGCTCCCTAAGCCTCAAGTGCTCAGCATTTTTCAGTTAGGAGTTTGTGCAAGAGTTCAAGAAGTCGCTTGAAAAATTCCAAGCATCGTCACTGCGCTTTTTATAAGAAGTTGACGTGCTCTTCTGAAGAAAAGGCACGGGGTGTAACTACTATTTCACAAATAGTAGATTTAATCCTAAGCTAGAGTTCTCAGGCCTGGACTAGTCCTCCACGAGGAAAACCAGGTTAAAAATCGGCTGTGTTTGCGTATGCTTTCTTGCTCCTTATTTATTTTCGTATTTACTCTGATTAATTTTTACTTGTGAAAGAGTTTAATTTTTAATTGGCTATTATCGCTATAAACTCTATTCACCCCCCTCTAGAGTTGCTATCTGTTCTTCAATTGGTATCAGTGCTCTGTTCTCTCAACAAGGACTAACATCCTAGAGCTGATCTATGGCAACCACACAATCCTTGATTTCCAATCACGGTGAAGGGCAGTCCACTCATAGGCCTCCCCTATTTGATGGAACTAACTACACATATTGGAAAACAAGGATGAGCTTTTATCTCAAGTCGCTAGACTTTGACCTGTGGACTATCGTCACCGATGGTTACAAAAAGCCCGTAAGGATAGTTGTCAATGGTGATCTCGTCGAGAAATCACATGACAAATATTCTGACGAGGAGAAGAAACAGGCAAGTCTAGACGCTAGAGCTATTAATGCTTTATTCTGTGCTATAGACAGGAATGAGTTCAACATGGTCTCAACTTGCACCACCTCTCACGAAGTATGGTGACTTCTAGAAGTGACGCATGAGGGAACCACCCAAGTTAAGGAATCAAAGATAAGCCGTCTCACTCAAGAATATGAGGCTTTCAAGATGAAGCCAAATGAGACGATCACGCAAATGTTCACAAGATTTTTCGACATCATCAATCCTCTATCCTCGCTTGGCAAGCAATATATAAATCACAAGAAGATTCGCAAGCTACTTAGGGGGCTACCAAAGATTTGGAAGCCTAAGGTGACAGCCATCATAGAAGGAAATGATCTCACAACTATGTCCATGGAGACTTTGATGGGAAAGCTGATGACTCATGAGCTTGACCTCAAAGACTTCGAAGAGCCTGCTCCTAAGGCTAAGGAGATCGCACTCAAAGTTCACCGACGGAGGGCTGACCCCGATGAGACGGATGACGACAACTTGAAAGGTGATGATCTAGCTCTCCTTGTCCACAACTTCAAGAAATTTCTTCGCTTCAACCGAAGAAAGAAGGAACCACAAGAAGACGACGAAGAAGAGCCAACCTGCTACGGTTGCAAGAAGACGGGACATATCCGAAAAGACTGTCCATACTTAAAGAAGAGCAACCGTTATGAGAAACTATACAAGAAGACTTCCTCAAAGAAATATGCTAACACAAGCATTTGGCATAAAAGCGAAGCTAGTGACTCCGAGGAAGAAAAGGACTCTCCTCAAGACACGACAAATGTGTGCCTAATGGCAACGTCCGACAAGGTATCAAACGAAACTCTTGATGACTTCACTTTTGATGAACTTGGCGATATTTTTACCGATTTACTTGATGATCATAAAAAGGTCATTGGTAAATATAAACATGCCAAGGAAAAGATCAAAAGTCATGAAGTCAAAATTCAAAGACTTTCTTTACTGCTTGATAACATTAGGGACACTTCACCCACAAATGTCACAAAAGAGGTATCTAAGCTTAAAATAAGCTTACATGATGCCGAAGCACGCATTGAACAACAAACACAAGAAATTACATCACTCAACACGGAGCTTGCAGAAGAAAAGAGTAGACACAAGCTTTTTATTACTAAGATACATGGTTTGAATGCTAAGGTTACTGAACTGCAGGCTGTCTCTAAGAAACTAGAGACTAAATTGGGAAAACAGGTTGCTCAACCTCAAACCCAATCTCATGAGACACACATAAAGCATGACACTACTCATTCTAGTCAACCACATCATCCACCTGCAATACGAAATCATGCTTACATATACACATACTTTCACAAAGCACACAAACCACATGCACGTAGAAATAACTCTCATATGTCACAAAATCATCATGTTACACATAGATACAATCATCACTATGTTGCATAAAAACAACATCGCTATCACTCTACACATAGACATCATCACCATGCTACTCCATATAGACATCATCACCATGCTATTCCATATAGACAATATCACCATGACACTCCATATCACTCTATATATAGTCATCATCACCATGCTAACTCTACATATCATCATACTACTCCTCATCACTCTACTTATAGACATCATCAGCATGCTCCTAATGTAAATAGGAATGTTACATATACTTATTGTGGTTTACATGGACATATTTCACCACAATGTAGAATTAGAAGATTAGTAGATAAAAAGATATATGCATGGTTTCTGAAAACTAACTTTTCAGGACCCTCAAGAACTTGGGTACCAAAGGTCACATCTACTCTTGATGTAGGTGGACCTTCCCTTCTCAACTAAAAGTAAGTGGATTCTCGATAGTGGATGCTCGCGGCATATGACGGAAGACGCAAATCTTTTCGCATCACTATCGATGAAGAGAGAAGGATATGTATCCTTCGGCAACAACCTGAAAGGTTATATTATAGGTAATGGTATTATTGGTCATCCTTCCTCTCCCGTAATAAAGGATGTCTGTCTAGTGACCGAGTTAAAGCATAACATGCTCAGCATTAGTCATCTTGCTGACCATGGATATGACATTAACTTTGGACAAAATAAATGCTTTATTTATGATAGGTCAACAGGAGACATCGCTTTTGAAGGGATAAGAGAGGATAATATTTATATTTTCTATTTGTCTAGAGATACTAACAATGCAGGTAGATGCCTATATGCTCATAAAGATGAAAGATTTCTATGGTACCAGCGTCTTGGTCATGCCAATATGGATACTATATCCAGGCTATCGACTAAGAAACTAGTTAGAGGCTTGCCCGATATCAAATTCAAAAAGGATACGGTATGTGCCGAATATGAATTGAATAAGGCAACCAAGTCCTTATTTCATTCCATTAACTCTGTAAGTACTACTAGACCCTTGCAACTACTCCATATAGATTTATTTGGCCCTAGTAGAGTAGCCAGTCTTGGTGGAAAACTTTATGCCTTTGTTATTGTTGATGACTTTTCTAGATTTACTTGGGTTTTCTTTCTTACAAATAAAAGTGATGCTATTTCGGTTTTTAAGATTTTTGTTAAGAAAGTTCAAAACAAAAAAGGCTACATGATTACTCGAATCCGAAGTGATCATGGAGGCGAATTCAAAAATTCTGATTTTGAAAAGTTTTGTGATTCTAATGGTTTTGATCATAAGTTTTCTTGTCCAAGAACTCCTCAACAAAATGGTGTTATGGAGCGGAAGAATAGGACTCTTGGCGATATGGCTAGAGTCATGTTGAACAAGTTTTCACTTCCGAAATACTTTTGGGCTGAAGCTGTCAGTACAGCATACCACATTTTAAATAGGGTGCTTATTCGTCCTATTATGAAGAAAACACCCTATGAGCTTTGGTTTGGGAGAACCCCAAATGTTTCTTATTTTAGAGTTTTTGGTTGTAGATGCTTTATCCTTAACACCAAAGACAACTTAGGCAAAATTGATGCCAAAGCTGACGATGATATTTTCCTTGGCTATGCTGCCAAGAGCAAGGGATATAGAGTGTTTAACAAACGCTCATTAATTATGGAAGAGTCTACTAATGTGACTTTTGATGAAGATAACAGTGCAGCAGCTACTCTTGATGATGATGTTGAGCCATCAACTTCTACTCCAATGAACACCACAACTGAAACCAATTCTCTGGAGGGCTTGCCAAAGAAATTCTCTTTCAAGCCGTCACATCCAAAAAAATTTGATAATAGGCGAGGTTTCACGTGGAGTAACTACTAGATCATCATTAAGAGACTATATTGCTAGCACTGCCTTCATTTCACAAATTGAGCCAAAAAATATTTTAGAAGCTTTCAATGATGAATTTTGGATTTCTGCTATGCAAGAGAAACTCAACCAATTCGAGAGGAGCCAAGTATGGGAACTCGTTCCTAGACCGGCTAATCACTCGATTATTGGTACTAAATGGGTTTTTAGAAACAAAGTGAATGAAGATGGTTCAGTCACACGCAACAAAGCTCGTCTAGTAGCCCAAGGATACAACCAAGAGGAAGGTATCGACTACGATGAGATGTATGCTCCTGTTGCTAGATTGGAATCCATTCGGATGCTTTGTGCATTTGTAAATTTTTAAAATTTTAAATTATTTCAAATGGATGTTAAAAGTGCTTTCTTGAATGGATTTATTAAGGAGGAAGTTTATGTAAAACAACTCCCTGGTTTTAAAAATCACAAATTTCCCGACCACATGTTCAAGCTAAAGAAAGTGATGTATGGCCTCAAACAAGCCCCTAGAGCTTGGTATGAACGGCTAAGCAATTTTTTGTTTGAGAAAGGTTTTTCAAAAGGGAAAATTGACACCACACTTTTTATAAAATCTTTCAAAGACACTATTCTTTTAGTACAAATATACGTAGATGATATTATATTTGGTTCTACTGATGAAACGCTCTGTCAAGATTTTGCCAAGTGTATGCAGACCGAGTTTGAGATGAGCATGATGGGGGAGCTCAACTACTTTCTTGGACTGCAAGTCAAACAAATGTCAAATGGAACTTTCATCTGTCAATCGAAGTATACAAAGGACATGCTGAAGAAATTCGACCTTGACAACGTCAAACCAATCAGCACTCCAATGGCTACTTCAACTAAACTTGAACCAGATAATAGCGGCAAACCCGTAGATCAACGTAAGTATCGAGGTATGATAGGCAGTCTATTCTATCTTACTGCTAGTCGTCCTGATATTATGTTTAGCATTTGCCTGTGTGCTAGATATCAAGCAAATCCTAAGGAATCACACATGACTGTTGTTAAGCGTATCTTTCGATACCTTAAGGGTACGGTTACAGTGGGCCTATGGTATCCCAAGTCAACATCATTTGACCTCATTGGTTACTCCGATGCTGATTTCGCTGGATGCAAGGTCGACCGTAAAAGTACGAGTGGTACGTGTCATTTATTAGGAAAGGCTTTAGTCTCTTGGTTTAGCAAGAAGCAGAATTCTGTCGCACTATCCACAACAGAAGCTGAATACAT
Organism: Iris pallida; assembly: GCA_029216955.1. Classification (NCBI taxonomy): domain Eukaryota; kingdom Viridiplantae; phylum Streptophyta; class Magnoliopsida; order Asparagales; family Iridaceae; genus Iris; species Iris pallida. The sequence continues at coordinate 10,584,824 of JANAVB010022999.1, forward strand.
CACATCTGGACGTTGTTGTGCACAAATTCTGTGGATGAAGCAAACCCTTGAAGACTACATCTTATCTTTCATGTACATTCCAATCTTTTGTGACAACACTAGTGCTATAAATCTCACTAAGAACCCCATTTGTCACTTACGCACGAAGCACATTGAAATATGTCACCACTTTTTGCGTGATCATCAGCAAAATAGCACGATTAACTTAGAATTTATTGACACTGATCATCAGTTAGCAGATTTCTTTACAAAACCATTATCCGAAGAGCGCTTCAATTTTCTTTGTCGTGAACTTGAAATTTTGGATGAAGCTGTTATAAATTAAAATAAACCTGCGTAAATATCGAGTATGTCGTGATTCTCTTATGATGAACTTGCTATAGGTACAAGCCGAAAAGGGCCATTCTGACAATAAGACGTAAAAGCCTAAGCGACACGGTGCACTAGTCCTCGGACTACCGCTAACTGGGATCCGGCCCCTGCAGCTAACCCATGGCAGCTTCAAAATATTGAATTATGATATAATTTCTTATTTATTGCACGGTTCATTTTTATTTATCACTGGCTGAAATACTAATTTTTTAACTTCACCTTACTGCTTCGAGTTCACTCTCTGTCATTTTTTGTTTATCACTTGGATCTTTTCTTGTATTTATACTCTTTTTATTTTGGTCTTTCTTACTTAACCAATTTTCAGCCTGATTCCAGTTCTGTCACCAGAATCCGGAATTCGGGCCGAACTCTGTCCTTACCAGAGTTCGGGCCGAATTCGGCCTGACTGTTCCAGAACCGGAAACAGTCTCAGCTGCTGATCTTATTTATATCCAATGGCCGTTAGTTGCTTCGACCAATTGGAACCCTTCACATATACTCGGGTTCTCCTCCCTCTTCTCTTCCATTGCCACCTTTTCCACTTCTCCAAACTCTTTTTCTCAAAACCCTAACCCTAATTTCTCCCTTCTAGAGCTCATCTCTTCCCCAAACTCAAGGAGAAGGCCTCTCTTTCAATTCTCCTTCATTGTTCATCACTACTTTGAGGTATAATTCAATACTTTTCTATATCTCAATTTTCTTCATATCTTTATTGTATCATGGCTCTATGTTTGTTCAATCGTGGGAAGATACTTCGGACCGAGGGAGCATCCTCATCGAATGCTCCTCCTCACGTTGAACCGCCCGTTGTACCACCCGTTGCACCGGCCGTTGAACAACAACCACCTATCCATCCGTTGTTCAATCCTCCACGTCCACATGACCCAAACACTTTTGACGACCGAATATTTGTATCACTCGACGCATCAAATGATTGGTTTAGTGATTTTCGGACACGTCCGGTGTTTGCGGGACACCCTATCAATTTTACTATTTTCTCTCAATATGATGCACTTTTCATGACCTTTGCCTTGATGAACTTGTCACCACAAACTCGATCATTTATCGTAGTGCAATTCAAATATTTTACTGCAACCTAACCCATGATGATACACATATTTATTCACGGGTTGCGGGAATTGATATCTCTTTTGACAATTTCGATTTGGCCGAATACCTTGAACTCCAAGAGCCAAACTCATGGGAAAAGCTTGTTGAAGCTCGATCATTTCAATTTCCCGATGGGACTTTACTTGAAAGCTTCAAGGACGACTTGTGTACCCCGAACACACATCCTCGTAAGCTTTTGGCCAAATTTCTCAATCCCTATTTCTATGAACTTTATTAACACTATTCTACCCAAAGCGGGATCCACCGATAAAGTCACTTATTTTGAAATCTCGGCCTTGTATCATCTCCACTTTCATGTTCCCTTTAATCTTCCACGTACAATGATGGATTGGATGATTAATTCTATGAAGAAACCAATATCCTTAGTTTATGCCTTGTATCTTCCTATGGTATTTCGTGCGTTTCGCATACCACTTGATGAGTGTCCGTTCTTACCTGCCCTTGCCTTTCTTTCAAAGGCACGGAGGCTTCAGGCAGCCGTTGGCTCACCGGTCGTGTCTGAGCATTCTGATGATGAGCCAGATGCCCCTTCTTTGGGACAGGATCCTCCTCCTCCTCCTCCTGCCACTCTCGAGTCTCTTCAGACCTTGCTCCGCGTGTAAGCCTGCTTCCCAGATATATCTTTCTTCTAATGTTAGCTAATTAATTTACAGTAAAGTATTTTTGTATATATATAAGTTTAAGTCTTGATCACATTATGGTAATATACATTTTTTTCCAGCCCATCATTTTTTAAAATCTCATTTAGGCCCATCATTTAAGTCAGCCCATTCAATTCCAGCCCACTCTTTTTTTTTTCCATTGAATAGCAATGTACATACTTGTACATATTCATTAGGGAAGAGGAGTACTCTGTACTCGAAATTCAAATTTCTCTCAAAAACAACTTTCTCTCCAAACAACTTTTCTCCCTAACGGTTTTGTCAGAGGGAGGGGTGGTTTCGCGCCAAGGGATAGCCTCATTCCTACGCTACTCACCCAGCCAACCCTATTTAATCTTCCTTGCTCCATTCTAATCCTCATCCCATCCTCTCCATTCTTCTAAATCCAACCAATTCCTGTGAAGAGCAGCACTGGCAGCAATGGCGAGACTTCTTCCCGTTCCAGCAGCAATAGGAGGCGCATCCGCGTGACGACGAGGATCATTGCGAGTTCAAACCAATCAATTGGTGAGTAACCATTGTGACTGAATTCGTAAATCAATTCTCTATTAAACCTTCTTTTTGATCTGTTCCCTTGTTATTGGAACGTTGTGTAGAACCTTGTGATTGATCGATCTACCTAGAAAATTCGAGCAAGTAAAACTCTGTAGGTTGATCTGGTGGATCTGTTTGAAAATTGTACGTCTCATTGATGAGTCCTTCCATCTGTATCGAATTTATTTCCTCTATTAAATTGAATAATCGATCCTTGATTTCTGCTCAAATCCAAGTTCCTGTGATTTGTGGAAATTTGGTTGAGATCTGTTCTAGGAACCTTCCATATTTTCTCGAGAGTTGTTGTAGCAATTGTCTTCAATTCCTTAACTTGTCCTTCATCTGTTTGTTGCAATGTATCATAGTATAACTGGTCAAACACGAGGAGTGGTATCAGGAACTCGAGCTGCGCCTGCACTTTGGGGTGAATTCTTTTCTCTTCAGGTATGACACGAACCCTGGTAACCTAATATTTATCACTGGTCTCATTAAAATTTTAGTAGTATCCTGATCTGGTCAATGCCTACATATTATAATGAATTCTAAATACTCTAATCTTGAGGAAGGAAATTAGTGTTGGGAGTTGTATTGGGTAGCAAGCTTACTGATATGAGGCTGGAGGAGTTTTGGGTTCTTAATACTTGGTAGAGTTCTGTGTTGGCCTTGAATCGAATTGAAACACCATTTTTCCCACACTCAACTGCTATCTCAGTTTGGTATACGACTGGACTGAACTTGTTCAATCACCTAGTATAGGACTGGTAGCTAAATTTGAGATGGGATTTTGTGTCTTTACAGATGAACACATGATATGTAACCTGAGAACTAAATGGTTGTTTAGCCTAAAACAGGACAGGACTGTAGGAATGGTAAGCTGAAAGCCAAGGTCCAAATCGAACTAGGATTTCCATTTGGGGACTATTTTGTTTTAGACACTTGATAGTCTTGTTTAGAGATGGAGTTAGTTAATATGCAGGTTAGGATTGTTCTCCAACTGAGAATTATATCATTTCCTGGACTGATATTTAATTTCTGGACTGTGTTATTCAGTCCTGAATCAACTGAATGTACTGGGTTAGTTACCAGTCCTGGCAAGACTGGCCAATATCAGGAGAGTTGAAGTTTCAGGAATCAGTAACCTGAGAACGTGTTTGGCAGATTAGTTAACATGGTAATTGGGTGTACCAGTCATAGAAGGACTGCTTTGTCCGGACAGTGGCACCAGTGTTAGGATTGGACTGGATTTTGAATCCTGTTGAGACGGATAGGTAAGCTCTATGTGAGAACATGAACTTTGAGTGATATTTTAGATGAGCAATTCAGAATGAGAGTGAGATGGTTTGGGTAATTCCTGTATAGCCTAATATGGTTTAACCATCTTTTATGAGATTAGAGTTCAAGTTTAACTTGAACACTACCTCAAGTTCTTTGTAAACAACCCAGGCTTCACTGTGAAGTTATATTAGCATTGGACTGGTTGTTCAGTCCCAACTGAACTAAATCACACCAGAGATATATCTTGTACTAGGATAGTTCCCTAATGATTTTGAAATTAGGAAGTGTACTACAGTTTGGTGAACCCACAGAACATTTTGGAGTTGTCTTGCAAAAACAGAGAAGAGAGTAGGTTCTGTGAGAAGAAGCGTGGGGAGATGACAAGGATGTGTGTGCATTTGTGACTGCACATAGAAGGAAATCTGAGACTCTTAAGAAATATGTGTCTCAGGAAATCTAAGACTCTGGAATCTGAGATTTGGAGTTCAGTTCAGTCTCAGTGATATTTGGGGAATGACTTATGAAGTTCCAGTATAGGATTGTTTGTTCCCATATTGTAATTAGGACTGATACTTGATTATTCTAGACTGACTTAGGATTGTACTGAATGCATATGGGGCATTACTGAAAGTACATGTGAGACTGAACCTGTGAATTAGCCCTGTGATTGGTGGAGCATTGGTTAGATTGGGATCATTGTAAGTCAAATATTAGGTTCATTGAAGTTTCTTTAGTTCAGATCAAACCTGGAACTGTACTGGTTGGATTACCAGTTTCACAAATGAAACTGTATCTAGAATTTGAGCACAGTGAACTGAACCCTTGTTCAGTTATCTGCGAGTGTTCAACCTTTTAGATTAGGATTGGTATAGGTTCAATCCTATTCTAGAGTGATTTTAAGTGTTCTGTTTCAATGTAACATTATAATTCATGTTGCAATTTCAACTGTAGGTGCCATTTAGAGTATCTTAAGCACATCAAGTTGAAATGACAAGATAGGAGACTACTCATTTCAGTAAATTAGTCTTTTAGCTTGCCTTTGAGAGATTGATTTGGATTGGGTGATACCAACACCTAGAAACCCTATAATTATAAGCAATCTTGGTTTTGAGTTAACCAGTAGGGTGATATCTAGAGTTTATAAATTCCCTAGATATCCACCTCATTTGTTTTAGTGGAAATGCCTTAGTTTAGGAAGAAGTGTTTATAGAGAAGGGTTATTGTTTATATATATGATTAGCTAATATCTTGTTCATAGTCTAATTATATTATAAATCATTAATTACAGGAGGACATCCAGTTTCTTTGGTACTTGTACTTTCCTGGAGCAAGGCAAGTACACTCTACGGTTTTGTACTTTACATTATCTTTCCTGTACTTCCTTGAGTGACACGATTGCAACACGACATGTTCTTTCTGGTGCTCTTGTTCTCTTGTGCTTATTACTTGTATCCGGGGAGAGGAAATATGCTATCTATGTGACCAATCCCAAGTAACAACTCAGGTGTGTTTTAGCTTAGACCCCGCATCGTGCACGCGGGTCCTAAGTCACCATTCATGTGCTTTCAGGTGCTTTCAGGTTCTTACCCTAGCCGGTCACATATTTAGTTATATTTCAAATGCATTACACATATGTTCAGGAGATTACCTTGTACTTATTTCCTGTGATATCATGTTCTTTCAGGTGCTTACATATCATGTTCATTCCTGCTCTTACATTCATGTTCTTTCATGTACTTTACCCTGTTCTTCATGTACTTATTCACTTGTATTTTCCTGTACTTTCCATATTCCCTTGTACTTCATTTCATGATGTCTTGTTCATTACCTAGAATTGTACTTGCTCTGCTCCTGACTGGATATGTTATGATAGGTGAGATGGAGGCTTTGTGTGACACATACTATGGACAGGATACTGCTTTCCCTACTGAGCCAGCTGGAGCTGCTTGTGACCTAGAGGCTGCAGAGGCCTAGTACTTCATTTAGTTTTCCATTTATCTTTCCATGTATTGAGACTAGCAGACTATTATAGTTGAATTGTAATAAATTCAGATATTGTATCTCTTTTCTGGTTGGGACACACTATATAGATGCTGTGATTCTATACTTTCATGTTTATCTGGTTAGTTTCCCTAGCTTGGTACAGCTTACTTCATTGTGTCTAACAATGAAGGCTGGGCGTGTCCGACTCGTGTCCGAGTATTCGGGAGCGGGTCGTGACACCGCGATCGTTTCACCTTGGAGGATGATCGCTGGACTCAGCTGGATTATCGGACTACCCTGCAGATGAGTGCTATCAGCAACTCGATGCACGATATTTGGTACTCCATGTCTCGTCATCCTTCCATGCCTATCCCTATGAAGCGGGACCCTGATCGTGAGGGCTATCGTATCGATGACCCTTGGGTCATTCGCTACTTGGATCCGGATGCGGCCTTCGTGGACCCTCGTCGTTCCTTCACTGATCCATCAGACGACGCTGGGCCTTCACGAGCTCGATGATGGATATGGACTGCTATGTGCTGCTGCTACTGAGGATCATAGCTTATGTTTCTTTCTGCACTTTGGTTTTTAGTTACTTTTATGCACTTTTGATTGTATTAGACTTATTGTGAGTTGTGACTCTAGTTACTTTTATGCACTTTTGATTGTATTAGACTTATTATGAGTTGTGACTCTTGAGACATTTAGTCGTTATATCAGTTTATATGAGTTTCTTCTCTTATCTTTTGGTGTGTTTGCCAGTTATTAATTGTTTATCGTAAATTGCTAAATGCCAAAAGAGGGAGATATTTGTATATTTCCATATTATTTTTGTCTTTGTATCTGTGCTTTTGGGAGAATGTTCTTATCAGGCTAACAGGATTCAAAGCAATGATTACGGGGGAGCTATATTTTAAGCTCGACACTGATTATGGGGAGCTATGTTATTTCTCTTAAATGTGTCCAGGTATGAATATTGAATATACAATTATTATTTTGTCAATTATCAATATGGAGGAGATTGTTGACACAAAGTCACAGTCAACCAACTATTGATAACATTGACTAAATAATACTTGTAATAATTCAATACGACACACGAAGACTACATCCAGCACAAGTCAGACGATAGCTCAGTTTTGCAATGCAAGTCATTCTTGAGTCTGTATTTTATAAATTTATTGAGTCTAGACTTATGTAAGCTGAATTGTGCTGACCTTTTGAGACTTAACCTATAACCTACCCAAAATCCAAAATCTCCACACACATCCAAATAAGCCCATTAGACCTAAGACCTATTATGTGCTCTGGAGACAGAGTTCGGGCCGAACTCTGCCTCCACACAGAGTTCGGGCCGAACTCTGTCCCCTAAAAATCAACACCCTAATTTTTAGGGTTGGCTGGTTGCAAGTTGTCCAACGGCCAAATATTTGAAAATTCCTACCAGAATTCTGGCCGAATTCTGCCTACTGGTATCCTATAAATAGGCCATAAATTCTCTCATTTTCATTCATCCAATCTTCTCTTCTCTTTTCTCTAAAAGCTCAATACAAGCCATACCCTTCTTTATCTACTAGCCACAAGCTCCCTAAGCCTCAATGCTCATTATTTTTCAGTTAGGAGTTTGTGCAAGAGTTCAAGAAGTCGCTTGGAAAATTCCAAGCATCGCCCCTGCAATTTTTGTAAGAAGTTGACGTGCTCTTCTGAAGAAAAGGCACGGGTGTAACTACTATTTCACAAATAGTGGATTTAATCCTGAGCTAGAGTTCTCAGGCCTGGACTAGTCCTCCACAAAGGAAACTAGGTTAAAAATCGGCTGTGTTTGCGTATGCTTTCTTGCTCCTTATTTATTTTCGCATTTACTCTGATTAATTTTTACTTGTGAAAGAGTTTAATTTTTAATTGGCTATTATCGCTATAAACTCTATTCACCCCCCCTCTAGAGTTGCCATCTGTTCTTCAAATTAGCCCACACATCCACGAAGTCGATACGCACCTTTCAATACTTTCGATTCACGACCACATCGTCCGGATTGGCGGGACGCACGTCGTACCGAGGTTTTGAGTTTTTGAAAACTAATTTTTTTTGTGATTTTTAATTTAATTAAACATGAAATTTATTGCAAAATAAATAAAACTATTTAGAGGGGGTGATGGAGGGTCATGTGGGCTTTCTATACGAATTGACGGAATTAAAAACGATTTAGAAATGAGGGAGTAATTGAATGGGGAAGACGGGTACCTCATGTAAAAAAAATTGTTGTTGTCGTTGTTGTTGTCGTTGTTTGCCACTGCTGCAGCTGGGTGCGCTCGTCGGGAAGAGGTGGCCGAAGGTGCAGGAAGGAGGAAAGAGGAGGAGGAAGAAATTTGGAGATTAGGGTTTGAAATGTGGCGGCTACTTTGCAGTTGCTATTGTTGTTTCTATATATAAGGCATATATATATTAGGGGTCAGCCCATAGGGAGTTGCTAAGTTGTGCTTATTGCAAAGAGGCATGGGGCCTTTAATGGCCGAGCACACAGCAGCTTAAAGCTGCTAGCGTGGGTGCCCCATGTGGGCCGCCCACTTAGTAGCAACTTTTTTTTCTTTTCTTTAACCTTTATATATAATACACATACATACATACATACATACATACATACATACATACATACATACATACATACATACATACATACATACATACACATATTGTATATTTACACATCTACATATATATTTATTTATATAAAATAAACCCATAACATTTACCCATTAATATAAATATATATATATTTATATATATATCCCATAAATGGAATATTACCTAAATATATATAAATAAAATCAAATTTTATTTATAAACAAAAACTAAATATTTTATTTTATATTTTTATTAAATATATTAAAGCTTTTATAAATAAAAACTCTATCAATAAAATACCTATTTAAATAATAATATAAAAAATACTAACAATAATATTTAAATAATATTAAAAAAATAAATATTATAATTGACTATATTAACCCTATTCAGGAAAGTGGGGGTGACACCTTAGGCTCGTCATCCCTCATTTGCTCTCGTAGCTTGCGAGCTTTGTCAGCGTGTCCCAAGCATATCGATCCCCTCCCCACTGAATCCTCCTACGTCTCCCCTCCCGGATGAAGCTGCTCGTGTAATACCCTGCTCCACGCAACGCTCGTGTAATAGCATACTCTACGCGGCACATTATGTTGGTGTGTTGGCTCGAAGGCCTGGTTGGATTTGGGCTCATCCAGAGGTATTATCCAGATATCCTTGTGTAAGCACCATGATTTTTGGAGAATTTTTTTAGTTTTTTATATGAACTTTATATATTAAACCATATTTTATTTTTAATTATGGCTATGTAGGCACTTTGTTGTAGCTTTGATTTTTGAAGCACAACATTGACCAATTCCTCGAAACAAGTTCCATATTCGTGTTCTAGACGAGTCCACCTTCATTTTGGTATATCATGTCCCACTCAAACATGTTCTATTGTACTACATGTTTCTTGCACAACGTTGGGGTCAAAATAGTCATTTTACCCTTCGCCGTAATTTTGATATATTTTTCTAATTCCGATTTGAGGCACAAATCCGATCCAAACTTTCGACCCAATATATGATTTTGACTCATGTTGAGCCTAAGACGCACATGCGTAGGGTGTGTCATTCAATCGAGTTCCCATGTGCTATTGGCACATGAAACCTATTAGTTGACTTTTCGGGTTCAAATTGACTAGAAAATCTATTGTGACCCTAACCTAGCCAACCCCACTTGTTAGAGCCTATCTAAGGTTGCCAAAATCGATTAGATATATATTTAATTAATTTTTAGTGATTAAATTGTAGTCATGTGCATTAGATTCTCTATCTTTGACTTCAAACAACCCACCCAATAAGGAAACCCATTACCATATTAATCCTTTGGAGGGTCATGGTCAAATCCTAACCAATTTAGTCCAAACCAAAGCCCACTCTTCGTAATATATATACCAGAAAACCCCAATATCCCCTCTCCTCTTATTGCCGCCAATACCACACAAAACCTGCCCCAAAAAATCCAATCCCGAAATTCTCTCTCAGTCTTGGCCGCCAACATCACCTTGTGGCGTACCGGCAGTTTCGACCCCTTTCTGATCTCCAGTGATGCTCCACGAATATTTGTTGCGAAGCTAACACGACCCTCTAACTTTCTAGCAAGCCCCCAAAGGTCCATAATAAATTTATGAGGATTTGTAAATTTTAGAAGTCACCCGAAGTTGGATTCCAAGTCTAAATTCGTTTCAGCATGTACACTATTTTGCATCTAGGGTTTCACGTATTTCTCTACGTTATCTTTTTTGAAACCAAAACTAATGAAAATATTTGTGTCTATTTCTATGTCCAATTATCCACCCATATAGTTCCAAACGATTTGTCCAGGGCATCAATTCTACGACAAGGTGTCCAGAACAAACCATATCTGTTGCGAGTAGATTTTTGCCTATTTTCAGTCAAATCTGATCTTCCTAATAATTTTTATAAGAAACTAGACATCAAGAGATTTCCAATTCATATCTTTTTATTAGTTTTGAGTTCGTTTAATATTTATTAAAATTCTTGACATTTGTCGTAACACCGTAACTCCAAAAATTATGTGTTCTTTGTATCCAAAAGCCTTAATACTTCATATACCTTTACTAAAATACCTGTTGTGCAAGGTTTGATGATAAAAATATTATTTTAAATAATTTCTCTAATTTTTCCAAAAGCTAATATTTTTTAATTATTTATCGTTTTGGGACTCAACTAGTAGGCCAAATGTGGCATTAACGATGTAGTTTCAACATGAGACTATTATGATTGAATTTCCATCAATAAAATATTATTGTTAGTAATGTAAAAATATTTATAAGTATTTTCCATAAATTAAATTATTTTATATTAGTTATAAATTATTTTTATAATAAAGTTGGTACTATACATGTTGTATGGTGTTGTACCGACATCATGACGACTGTTGGGTATAGATATTAATCAAGTCTATATATGGTAAGTCGTTAGAAAGTATTAATAATAGTATATTATTATATGTGAACTTGGAGGTAGTAACGAAGACATCGGAGTTGGTCAGGAAAGTACACATTGTCGAACTTTACAGTATCTACATGCATTTCTATATTGTTGTTTCTTTTATGTCTTACTTGATTATATATTTCTCCTGATTCATGTCATTGCTATTTTCTAGTTTTACGTGCATGTAGATTGTTCCTATTTTTTCTATTACTTGTCCTATTCTCTTATCTTGTTTGTGTGTGTGTGTCTAGTGATAGAATTGATTTGCCTATGCCATGTTCCCTTGACATGATTAACCTGGACTTGACTTGGATTTGACATGTTTGATTTGACTTGATTGACTCATAGTTTTAAGTAAGGACCTTGTTATAGATGTTGATTATACTTGACCAATCTCAATCGTTAGCAACCAACGGGCTGCGATAGAGACTTATTATAGGTTGTTAGCAACCACCAGGCTACAATCTATAGGGCTGTTAGCAACCACCGGGTTGAGGTTTACCTCGATTTACTTTTAGTCGTATTTATTAGCACGATTCTCGATGACATGCCATTTCTTTTATGTTTCATTATTGTATCATTCAGTCTTTATTTTTTGTACTATTTTCTGTCTTTCCTTGCATGTTATTACTAACAAAGTAGGCTTGTATATTATGTGTCTTGCTAGTCCCCTGAGGACCTGGTGATCTCTCCAGGTATTAGATGAAGTTATCAAGGTATAATACATTGATGGATGATGGTTGCTTCACCAAGACTTCAGGTATATTTAGTTGATGCTATTATCATTCTCTTTCTTATTTATATTTCGTACTATATTTGACTCAACTGTTATTATAGCCTAGTCTTTTATAAGCTTCATCTTTCTTCTAGCTTGTTCATGATACATGTATTATTGGTGTCACGTCCCAGAACCAGAATACTGAAGAGCGGGGGACAAACACAGCTAGCTACGTACATTGAAGTGAAACCCACCTCGCAATACGGTCACGGCTGTCTAGATGCAAGAGGGTTTATCTGCAAGCCATCAGTCTCTTATGGTTAAGAACAAACCTAGTGTCTCAATCTCAAGCAAGCAAGTAAATGTTACAAGATGTTAGATCATCAGACATACAAAGTAAGGCGTCCCAAATATTACATATTCAGATGATTATGAAGCTAGTCATACAAAATGTAAAGACTAGCAAGAGTTAAGTCATACATGATCAACCCTAGGATTTGTCAATCATGTTACATCCCTTAGGTAAATAGAAACTAAGTTTCAACATGAGCTATCACTTGCTCGGTGGCTAAACGCCTCAAAAGAATAATTTACAATAGAGTGGAAGAGCAAAATAAGAAACTCACTCGTTGTCAGGATTATGTCTAGTGTTCACCATCTAGCTGGAAGGCGGGTAGATCATCGGGTGCTACTCCAAAATCTGGCCATACAAAACCAGCTGGGCCAGACCCCAGAAAGAGCATTGCCACAAGGGAGGCTCCACTTAGGAACTAAAACCATCATATAATAAAAGAAGAACTTATAAAGAGCATAGTTAAATAACATAAAAGACTGAGTTAACATAAAACATAAGCTTGTAGTAGGAGGAACAAGAGGTGGAATATAATTCCCATGTTAATCATGAGACAATTCATTCAGGCACGACCAATCAAGTCCTACGACTTGCTATTGTTAGCTAACTAAGTTTATCACAAGCTTAGTTACTAACAAGATACAAATTTGAGATGTTCCCACAGTCACAAGCCCTACAACTATCTAGGTAATCCAGGCGAGGTGATTTACAAGAGTTTACAAGAGTTATTAAGATTACTGGTGTACTTTCAGTACTCATGTTTTCAAGAAGTGCCCCACCTGACAGTGTGCTGAAAATGTGACATACTCATCGACAGGCTACAAGTCCCTCAGGTGTGGCCGGGATAACGAGATCGTCTGTAACTGGAAAATCTCTCTATATGGACTACTTGATCAATCTAGTCATTTAACCTAGTCATATTTAATACGAATCCCTGACCGTGGTAACGAGGAATCCATGCCCTAGACATGATGCAAGACGAGACAGGTAGTTTGTACATGCACAATCAAGAAAATCAACTACGGTGTCAAGACAAGAGTTACTTAGCAAGTCAGGGTAGCTGTCGTAACAGCATTTCAAGATTATACATGTCATGTCAGGTTACTTGTCATGTCAAGAGTACTTGTCAGGAGTGCGTCTCGACGGGCCACTGTCAAGAATTATTAAGACGGGATCATATTATCATGTTCAAATCAAGATCAATACTAGCAAGTCATACTCATGCTCAAGTCTGTCATGTTCAATATTAATAAGTTATCAAGTCAGGTCGTCGTAGGTTAGGCCAAGTACAAGACACATGTAAGATCACAAGCATATACAACAGGAACTAGGAGAACATATATGGGGGTAAGGGCAAGGGGCATCAAGGCAAACAAGTGGCGCCTGGTCAAGTAGCACCAGGGAGGTGACAGGTGGCGTCTAGTCAAGTGGCACCAGGAAGGTGACAGGTGGCGCCCGGTCAAGTGGCACCAGGGAGGTGACATGTGGCGCTTGGTCTAATAGGTGCCAGGGCTATAGTGCACTTGGGCCAATAGGTGCCAGGGCCAGAGTGCGCCTGGGCCAATAGGCGCTAGGGCTAGAGGCACGAGTGCTAAGAATGGCGTGGCATCAAGTGACGCACATGGTAAGGCAGATGGGTCTACGCCAAAAGGCGCGAGCCCACTGCTCATCTTCCCCAACAGACCGATGACCTCAAGGAACCCATGAACTAAAATGGCCATAACTTCCTCAAAACAAGTTGAAATCGGGACTTCCAAGGGTCTAAACTGGGTAGAACGAGATTTTCTACTGCCTGGGAAGACTGGTTTTAAGAAATACCAAGCTTTAATAGATCAAAACTAAGAAAAACAAGAAAAGATCAAAACTTAGATCTACAAAAATCTATCCATCAAAACCAAAAATGCCAAGTTCTAAAGACGCTTAGAATCATGCAAGAAAGAGAATGAAACAATAAAACTTGAGATCCATCATGAAGCAAGTTGCACTTGCCTAGGGTTTCTTGGGTGTAGGTGTAGAGGAGTAATGGAGAAGAAGGAGAAATAAATGAGAAATAAATGGAGGAGAGAGAGAGAGAGAGGAGTTGACTTTTATATCAACTCTTCTCATGTCAAACCCAACAAAATAAACCAAACCAAGCCAAGCCAAGTTGAACCAAATCAAGTCAAGATTAAACCAAGGCTAAGCTAAGCAAGACAAGTCTAACTATGGGTTACCTGACAAAAGTCAAAAAATTCCATACACTTATACTGAAAATACGTATAACGGGAAACATGAGTGACAATTGGGGATCCACTCTAATACATTTATCTATTCTAGAATTAGTATATCATAGTTTGATCAATCTTAGTGCACTTGATTCATTATTTTTATCAATATTTAGTAGATCGATATATAGTCGATTTAGAACAACAAGACAACTTATACATATTTGAGCAGGGCTGTAGTACTCTCGATACGTTGCTGGCATATATACGATCTTCTAGTCCTACGTATTTTAGGACTAGGGTGTTACATATTTTTTTGGTGGTCCATCAGGTCGAGTTAGCAATTTTGGTTATGTTACTGTACCAAATGGGCCTACGATAGGATAATATATTGGGATCTCAATCCACAAGTGCTTTAAAAAATTGGTTTCCTCTATCGCCCTTGGAACTTGAAAATTGTATTCGATCATCTTTCTTGAACTCCTTACTATGAATTCTCGCCTTTTCGTATTTCGGAAGGACGAATGCTCGTGCTTGACACTCCTTGGATTGTATTTTATTATAAAATAGAAGGTAGCTATTAGAACATCTTAAGTAGGATTAATTGTTTAAGGTTATAGAGGTAGGATAGACATCTCTATTAGATAGACTGAGTGGATTAGCTTGTAGCATAGAATTCATATAAGCGACCTAATCTAATGAAAGACTAGGAGCAATGGACTGCAACCATTCTACAATTTTATCTATGATTAGATAGAGATGGGGTAGATCGTATAACACAGTTTAAAATGGGTTATTGAGGAAGATAAAATAGGGTTCTCAAGCAAAATTAATGGGATAACTTGGGAGAATATCTAGTAGAATTTTAGAATTAGATATGGTTCCCTAGTTAGAGTGTGATCACCCATATGAAAGACTATAGTAAAAGAATTCGAAAGTCTTATTCAGAATATAATGAATCCATAAGTACTATACTTAAGGTAGATATAGAACCTCATAGAAATTCTATGGTTGCATCAAGGCGGAGGAAGTTTCGCTTGAACAATGTAAAATATGATAGTATGTATAAGTCAAGAAATGGAGTTACGCTGGACAGTGGCCCAAAAACCTTACTCGGAAGAATCCTATTAAAAGGATACGGGATGATATGTTATACCATAGTAGCGATCTTGGGATAGAGTGTAGAGTGAATAGGTGTCACGACCCGCTTCCACTTTGGGATATAAGTTCATAGCCAAGTCCAGCCTACGTCGCAGCATCGACGACAGTATGCTATCTATGATAACATAGTCCACAACAAGAACAATATATACATAACATCCACATCTAAACCATCAAAGGTAATATCCAATAGTCTCAACAACAAACTAAATAAAACTGTCAAAATAATCTACTACAACTAAGATAGTCTCAGAAAAAACCCGCTAGTAGAAAAGTAAACTAGAATCCAAAACTATGACCACTGACTAATGGAAAAGCATATGAAAGGAAATATGCTAATTTATATCAGTACCCGAATATGGTATGTCAGTAATGCCAGTTTCGCCAACATACGTATCATAGACCTCAGGACAGATGACATCGTCTCAAGCTAAAAAATAGTTATCCAATCAGGATTGAAATAAGTTCACCATAACACTATACTACACAATATAATATACAAGCATGAGAAAACAATAGTAAAGGAAAACAAAACTAGGCATGACATGATACGATAAGAAAAGTATAATTATAATAAGATAACAATATGAAAGTAGACTTGATAGAAGAAGAAAAATTGAATAGTAAGCACAATAAATCACGTGTACTATGTATTTTAGGATACTAACTTTTTGCATGTAGACGACTTGGGATATACGTCAATCGTACGTGTGGTGCACGATTGATATTATTCAGGTTATACATGAAAGGATTTATACATGTAACGTAGACCACATGGCATACTCATCCCACTCACAACTCACAAGAAAACATGTTCACTATATATAACAATACCTGTAAACAGGTAAACATGTAATCACAATACAATATAGTGAACAAGTATAACATGTGACATAAATAAGTTACTGGAGAAGGACTACACTCGTGCACAAGAAATCAATTATGGTGAATCAAGGACAAAGACAACATGATATATGAAGAAGTGACCATGAAAAGACGATATAAAGATACATGTAGTACAAAATAAAGGTAATAAAGTGTCATAGTGAAACTTGTCTGATTTTTTGGACAAACTGTTTTCATAAGTCAAGGATGAGAGGAACTCCGGCCTATAAGCTACCAACCCATATCATATCATCGCACCACGAACCATGAACGAAAACTACAAGTTAGTTCTAAGATTCCTACTCTAAAAATCATAGAAAGGTGGCTAATGGGTTAATCTAATAAATATTTTTTGATTCTGAAATAATTACTTAAAAATATAATTTAATCTAATAGTAATCTAAAATATAATTTAAATAAGGAATTTTGGCTATAGAAAATCACTGTTCCAATTTTGGAATCTATGGCACACAAATCGAGACGTATCATTGACTAACTAGTCAAACATTATGAACTCAAAATTTGAGAGTACATCTTAGTGGATTTCAGTACCACGAGTTTACTGGAATTGATCATGCTATAAAATCATGACTTGGTCAAAAGTTATCACCGTTATGGCTAACCGTTACCAAATCGGTAAATTACCGGTCAAATCTGAGTTCAACGAATTAAATAAAATAATAAACAAATTTTTGAATTTCTAAAAAAATTATATGTTGTATATATTCATGTCAGCTTTCCTAAAACTTTAAACGAATTACAAAACGGAGTTTAGGATCTCCCATAATCTTGAAAATAGTACGACGCATCAATTTTTGGACAACCGACACTCAAATGAATCTCCAAAAATTTACGTAAATAATAGCAGAAAATAAAATATATTTTTGGAAAGCTAACCTCGAGGTTTTAACAAAAAATGGTACTTGAAATGGACATTGGGGTTGATCGCAATCGCCTCGCAAGGTTGAAGGTTCTTCAAGATCAAACCACAAAAGGAGGCTGGAATAAAAGTATGGTTTCTGAATATACATGTATATATAGGAGAGAGAGAGGCGGTTACTATTGGGCACCGATAGGTGGTCCCGCCCGGATGGGTGACTAGGTAAATTCTTATTTTAATTACAGAAATTTATTTTATATGATTTTTATATATTAAACCATATTTTATTTTTAATTATGGCTATATAGGCACTTTGCTGTAGCTTTGATTTTTGAAGCACAACATTGACCAATTCCTCAAAACAAGTTCCATATTCGTGTTCTAGACGAGTCCACCTTTATTTTGATATATTATGTACCACTCAAGCATGTTCCCTTGCATTACATATTTCTTGCACAACTTGGAGTCAAAATAGTCATTTTATCCTTCGCCATAATTTTGATGTATTTTTCTAATTCCAATTTGAGGCCCAAACCCGATCCAAACTTTTCAATCCAATATATGTTTTTGACTCATTTTGAGCCTATGAGAACATGCCTAGTGTGTGCCATTCAATCGAGTTTTCGTGTGCTATTGGCACATGAAACCTATTAGTTGACTTTTCGGGTTCAAATTGACTAAAATTCTATTCAAACCCTAACCTAGCCAACCCCACTTGTTAGAGCCTATTTATGGTTGCCAAAATCGATTATATATATATATATATATATATATATATATATATATATATATATATATATATATAAAATTAATTTTTTGTAATTAAATTGCAGCCACGTGCATTAAATCCTCTATCTTTAACTTAGTCAAACAACCCACCCAATAAGGAAATCTATTACCATATTAATCCTTTGGAGTGTTAAATCCTAACCAATTTAGTCCAAACCAAAGCCCAGCTCTTCCTAATATATATACCAACAAAACCCTAACATCCCCTCTCCTCTTATTGCTGCCAACACCCCCACAAACCCCCCCAAAGTCCAATCTCAAAATTCCCTCTCAACCTTGGCCGCCGACAGCACCTTATGGCGTACCGGCAGTTTCGACCCCTTCCCGACCTCCCATTATGCTCCACGAATATTCGTTGCAAAGATAACATGACCCTTTAACATCCTAGCAAGCTCCCAAAGGTCCACGACAACTTTGCGAGGAGTTGCAAATTTTAGAAGTCATCTAGAGTTGGATTCCAAGTCCGAATTCGTTCCCGCATGTATGCTGTTTTGCATCTAAGGTTTAGTGTACTTTCCTACCTCATATTTTTATGAAATTAAAACTAATGGAAAGACCTCTGTGTCTATTTTTATGTCCAATTTTCCACCCACACAGTTCCAAACGGTTTGTCCTATCAATTCTACAACAAGGTGTCTAGAACAGACAAGATCTGCTGAGAGTGGATTTTTGCCTATTTTTGGTCAAATTCGATCTTTCTAATAATTTTTATAGGAAATTAGACATCAAGATATTTTCGAAGCATATCTTTTTTTTACTGAATTTTGAGTCCGTTTACTATTTATTAAAATTCTTGACATTTGTTGTAACACCGTAACTCCGAAAATCATGTGTTCTTTGTATCCAAAAGCCTTGATACTGTATATACTTTTACTAAAATACTTGTTGTGCAAGGTTTTATATTAAAAATATTATTTTAAATAATTTCTCTAATTTTTCTAGAATTTAATATTGTTAAATTATTTATTATTTTGGGACTCAATTAGTAGACCAAATGTGATATTAACGATGTAGTTTCAACATAAGGCTATTGTGATTGAGTTTTCATCAATAAAATAGTAGTAATAATAATAATAATAATAATAATAATAAATAAATTATAAGTATTTTTTATAAATTAAATTATTATTTTATATTAGTCATAAATTATTTTTATAAGAAAGTTGGTACTATACATGTTGTATGGTGTTGTACCGACATCATGACGACTATTGTGTATAGATATTAATCTAGTCTATATATGATAACTTGTTAGAAAGTATTAATAATAGTGTATTATTATAGGTGAACTTGGAGGAAGTAATGAAGACATCGGAGTTGGTCAAGCAAGTACACCTTGCTAAACTTTATAATATTTACATGCATTTCTATATTGCTGCTTCTTTTATGTCTTACTTGATTACATATTTCTCCTGATTCATGTCATTATTATTTTGTAGTTTTACGTAAACGTAGGTTGTTCCCATTTTTTCTATTACTTATCCTATTCTATTATCTTATTTATGTGTGTGTCTAGTGATAGAATTGATTTGCCTATGCCATGTTCCCTTGACATGATTAACCTGGACTTGACTTGGATTTGACATGTTTGACTTGACTTGATTAACTCGTAGTTTTAGGTGAGGATTTTGTTACAGACGTTGACTATACTTGACCACTCTCAATCGTTAGCAACCACCGGACTTAGATAGAGACTTATTATAGGTTGTTAGCAACCACCGGGCTGCGGTTTACCTCGATTTACTTTTAGTCGTGTTTATTAGCACAATTCTCGACGGTATGCCATTTCTTTTATGTTTCATTCTTGTATCCTTCGGTCTTTATCTCTTATACTATTTTCTATCTTTCCTTGCATGTTATTACTGACAAAGTAGGCTTGTATATTATGTGTCTTGCTAGTGCCCTGGGGACCTAGTGTTCTCTCTAGGTATTAGATGAAGTTAAGGTATAATATGAAGTACGTGTAGGCAACTCTAGAGGGGGGTAAATAGTGTTCTTGTGAAAATAATGATCAATTAAAAAATCAACTATATTCAATCCCAACTAGTAAATAATTAATCAGAGTATAATGCGAAAATAAAGTGGAGAGTAGAAAGCATACGCAGACACATCAAATTTTAACCTGGTTTCCCTCGTGGAGGACTAGTCCAGGCCTGAGAACTCTAGCTCAGGATTAAAATCCACTATTTGTGAAATAGCTTTACAACCACATGCCTTTACACAGAAGAGCACGCCAACTTCTTGAGAAGATCGCTGAGACAAAACATGTTATTTTCCCAGTGACTTCTTGAAGACTCTTGCATAAAACTTCTAATTGACTCGCACCGAGCACCTTGTAGGCTTAGGAAGTTTTGTGGCTAGTAGATGAGAAGAGTATGGCTCTTTGCGATGTATAGGCTATAAGAGAGAGGAGATAAGAAGATTGGATGGATTGAAATAGGAGAAAAGGGTGCCTATATATACTAGTCCTGGGAGGCAGAGTTCGACCAGAACTCTGTCCAAAATTCAAAAATTATGGCCGTTGGACAACTTGCAATGAGCAATCCCTAAAAATCAGCTCCTGGAAATTAGGAGACAGAGTTCGGCCCGAACTCTATGTGGGGCATCTTTGGCAGTTTGGCTTTTTGTTTGTGGGGCTTTTTGGTTATCTAGTCTATAGTTGAGGTATTCAGTGCGACTCAACGTACAATAGCCTAGACTCAAATAAAATATAGAAATACAGACTTCCGAAGACAAGTTCTAACAGTATTCGCCGAGCAGTCGTCGATAAGAATTGTCCGACTTGATGTGTGTACGTCGTCTGTTTTGTAGCTTTGATGATAATATATGTGTCGAGTTGGATCATGTCTGTCACTCCCCGTTTCCAAGATACGTATTTTTATACATGTACTGCTTAAATATATTTATTTAATAATTATCATGCATTTTTATGTATTTTAATTTCTTTAATTTCATGCTAATTAATTTTCTGTATTTTACTTTCTACTTTTTACTCTGCTTTAGCTTTGCTTTGGGTCCGGCCTAGGTCGGTTTATTTTCAGAATTATGATGGTTCATCATGAACCGAACTGTCACGACCCGCACACTAGAGTAAGGACAAGAAACGTGGGTACGTCCAGCCTACGCCGCAGTATCGGCGGTAGAACGCTGTCCTAGGTCTCATGCATCTAACAGTATAAGGCTAAGCAGTTTATACTCCCCGAATGAGGGTGACATAGCAGAATGTAAACTCAATCACATCTAAGGTAGGGCATAATGGAAGATAGATAAAACATGAAATCCAAAAGAGATACATCAGATAGAAGTCTAAGTGTCTAAGATACACAACCCAGAAATAAATCTCAAAGCTCAAATACAGTAATCTATAAATACAACTCAAGACAACTGAAAATAAACTATGAGCAAAACCCTAGCTATCTATACAACCTCTACTGTGTCTCCTCTAGGCTAGCAGGCAACCTCCAGGATATCTGTAAAATTTATCAACAGGTCCAGTCAGGACAGGAGCGAGCACAGTACATCTCAACAGATCATAGCAGGTTAGAAAGTATAATCATGCAGTAAAGTAAGATACATAATCTGAAAGAAATACAGTATGTAAACAGAGGGAGAACTGTAATAGAAATATCTACTATAAATAGAGAACTAACAGTGGCTAGTGATGTAGAGTATATGATAGCATATGTGAACAGGACAGATTTGTACATGATCTACACTAAAGAGTTTCACATGATCTACACTACTATAGAATTGTTCACATGACTACTAGCACTCCCCCGTTCCCCAATCAATACACAAGGATCTAAGCAGGTTATGTTATTATACATGATATCACATGAGGGCCCATGAAAGGGTGTACATGATAGTATACATGAGAGCTCTGTGAACATGAGAGCACATGATTCACAAGAGTGTACATGTATGGTGAAAGCACAGGAGTACATAATGAAAGTGAAACGCACATGACACAATGTATCCGATGATCCCGAGGAGGATAACATCGCATAAAGAGATCCATATAGTACTAATCCGTGATAATGTCGTGACAGTATCAAGTAAAGTAATCTAAAGCAGGAATATAATTCTAAGCAGGATATGAAATGATCAGAGAATGTACTCGCCTGATACCCTGAACAACTGATATGAAAAGATGGCCAACTGGAGTCACAGAGTCCTAGTTATAGCAACATAGGTTATAAAAAGTTCAATTTATATGGTAATTGAAATTATAATACAATCTACATGACTCTAAGTCAATCTAGGTCAAAGTCAACTTTGGTCACTATAAAGTCAAACTAGGTCAACTCTAGTCAACTGTAGTCAAACTAGCTAGGGTTGGGTCAACAATGGTCAACTAGTCTAGGTTAGTCAATTCTAGGTCTAAACAAACTAAGTATATGCAAATCAAGTATTCAAGATAGCTGCTAACTCATAGCCTAAGTCACTTGCTAAACCAAGCACAAAACTAAACCATAAGCTAACAAGGTACACAAACTTAGTCATATAATGTATATATATTATTCACATTCACATATTCATATACATAGATATATATAGGAAAGCTATATATATAGGAACATACATACATACATATATATATATATATATAAAAATATATATATATATATATATATATATATATATATATATATATATATATATATATATATATATATATATATATATATATATATATATATATAGAAAGAGAGGTAAAAGAGTAAGTGAGTATGTGTATGTTTGGCATGTGTGAAAGGATATGTGTTAATGTTCTAAAATTTAGTGATAGGTAGGTGTATGTGATATGGGATACATGATGTCAAAGGGTGTATGAATACATGTGTGTAAAAGGTTATAGGTTAACTTAGTTTATAGAAATGCATACATACATACTTACATTGTATACATGCATACATACATATCATGTATATTACATTACATGATACATACATGTATACGTGTATTATATTATACTTACATTTATGCATATTAGATACTTGTATTTATATTAACATATTGTAAACATTCATTTCATTCATGCATCTATGCATTACCTACATGTTATATACATATGCATACATTGTATATTCTTATCATTTCATACATTAATATAGAGACATATAAACATGCACACATCATATGTTTCATACCTTGCATTACCTTACATATCATGTTATATATTATCATTCATTCCTTTCATATATTAAATTATCTTTAAGTTGAATACATCATATATGGATACAATACATTATCTTGCATGCTTGTATTCATATATACATTTTATATTACCTATATACATGTATTTATTCTATTCATTCACACTTGCATCATATACTCTACATTACCATACATGTTATCATTATATATTACATTATATATTTATACATTATGCATTCATATCTATCATTACATATATATCTTGCATTCATATCTAGCATTCATTATATACTTTCATGCATACATTGTATATCATTCTTTCATTCATGCATTTATGCATTGCTTATATGCATTATATTAATTGCATTCCTACATGCTTGCATTCAACCATATATATACATTAATAAGAGAATATATATCATATATATATATCATTTCATTCATCTAACATATCATGCATTACATACTCTATATTTATTTAATATCCATACTACATAGGCTCATAGGTTACACAAATGTATATATCGTATAGTCACTCTTCTACTTAAAACCAATACTATACCAATTGGGCCTTTACTAAATTCTAGAATTAAAGTATGTCGTAGCCCTTTGTGTTAGCTTTCCGAAACTTTAAACGGATCACATTTTCGTGTCCGAAAGCTCCCGGAATCGCAAAAATACCGAAACACGTTCGTCTTTCGTACAGTTGACACTCAAATAACAGAAAGTTTCAGAAAGAATTTGGATTATTAAAATTTATATTTGGAAAGCTAACTTCGATATGGTTCTTTTAAAAAAACGGGAGATAAATCGGTGTTCTAAGCTAAAAGTTATGACATTTCTAAGTTGCTCTGGCTACTAAAAACGTGGATAAAAATTATGACGAATTTGGGTTGTTTTGAACAAAAGAAACACATGTAGGCCAAGATACTTGGATACCAACATAGCTATTCCAATAAAACTTATTCTAACCATCCTAACTAAGATCAGTCCACTCTCTAATCATCTAACCACACACACAAATAAATATATATATGCACAAACCACACACACCTACATACATATATATATATATAAAGAGACACACCAATCTAAATATAAAATGAATATGATACAATATGATACTATAAATAACACATTAGGAACAACTCTCTAAAAATATAAATCTAAGATTAAAACACTAATTAATCATTCCTACAATATATATATGCATATAAGTGTCCAAAATAGAGGTTTTCTCCATATGGACACAACCACAACACAAATGACACTCCTATGACCTCCAAATGGACACGAAATGGACACAAATAGAGATACAACCATGGGAGTCATTCCTATGGGTTCAAAATATTCCTATATACATGTAGGGATGGATTAGAGGAGAGATTATACCTTTCGGGAGAGAGATTCAAATGAAAATTCTTCCGACACGACACCGACACATAGAGATTCTAAAAGGACACGAACGAGCTCCGAATCCTCCCAAACTTGGCTAGCACCCTCTAACCATGGAGTAGAGGAGAAATGAAGAAGATTTGGTAGAATAAGGGGTTGATTTGGAGATGAAATCAATGTAAGTTCATCTCTAAATTAATTTGGGGAAGAACAAGAGAGAGAAAGTGGATGAAAACAAATGAATGAAGGAGTGACTCACTCCTTATCCCGCCATAGGTGGCTGCCCAAAAATGGTGAGGTGTCCCCTATTTGAGTGTCCAAAATGCTCTCCACTAATCTATTTGATTTAAATTAGGAATGGGTTAAAGGTTGAGGTCAACTTAGTCTAATTTTAAGTCTCTAATTAAACTAAACCTATCCATAAATAATTAGTCTAACTACTAACTAAAATTAATATCACGTGGAATAAAATTAATATTATGTGGGCCATGCCTAACTAGTTTGTGGGTCCTACTAGAGTCAAACTACCCTCCGGGTCTCCGTTTCAAGTCGGATTGAGTTAAAATTCGAACCCGACTCAAATAACCCCAAAACAATATCATAAATAATAAAATAAATTTTAACCCCAAAATAATATCATAAATAATAAAATAAATTTCAAAAATATTCAAAAATATAAAATGACAAAAATACTCCTGTTTCTGAAAACTGGGGGTGACAAATCTATCCACCTTAAAAAAATTTCGTCCTCAAAATTAAAATGTTCATACTCCTTCTAGGTCAAACCCCCACAATCAAAGTCCCAGAACTTAAACAAATCATATGATTTAAAAGGACGACATACATGGTCATGGCATACGGTGGTACTGAAGTCTCATCTAGGTATACTAGTCATGCTAACAAAAACGGTCATAGGGTATCAAAACACACAAGCAATCTAGGGTGCTAAACTAGAAAAGATACAGAAATAACAATCATCAAAACTGTAAGACAGTCTACCATCCTATATGAAACTGGTACTTATCAAAAATAAATAAAGATGACTACCAATTATCTATAAAGGGGTACTATTCAAAGAAAGTCACAATCAAAAGTTAAAGAATGAAAGTCAATTGCATTGAAATCGAATCACAATATATATATATATATATATATATATATATATATATATATATATATATATATATATAAAGAGTGTTAGAGAAGGAAAAGCTAGCATTATGTAAGGTTATGTGGTTCGTGTGTGTATGGGTGTATGTGGACATGTTCATATGGTTAGATAGTAGACATGTGTGTATGTGAAATATACATGAAGAGTATAGGAGGATTTGGGTTTCAAAACAATAGCTATCAAGTTACACTACTCATGGCATATTGGTTAAACAATCTACAATATACAACCTATTTACTCATAACATGCATGGCTAACCATACACACACACACACACACACACACACACACACACACACACACACACACACACATATATATATATATATATTATATATATATATATATATATATATATATATATATATATATATATATATATATATATATATATATAAAGAGGTAGAGATTTAGTTATGTATCTATATACATTATAACATATATGCATAAACTCTATATATATCCTTATAGATATATGAACATAATATAGAGAGGAAGGGTTAGGTTTACATGGCAGTGTATACTAAGTTAGGGTGTGTGTGTCCTTGTACAGGGTTATAGCTTAGTATTGTAAGGTTAAATCCAGTTTTATTTCAGCATTTACATACAAAATCTAAAAATAATCTAACATTTAAACAAGTGTAATATTAACATAATGCAGTTTCAGATTTTAGGGGTTTGAAACATCACAACCAACTCAATGCTCCCAATACATCCTAACATGATGGAGAAGAAGCCCTAAGATACTATCCATACATGTAGCTATGCATACAGTTCAATATTACATATTAAATCTAAAATTAAACTAAATATTTGAAATCAATGTGAAAATGTTAACATGTATTCAGTTTTAGGATTTGGAGAAATTCGAACATCAACCAACCCAATGTTTATCACAACCTAACATGTAAGAATATGAAACCTAAATTTATATCCCTACATACCACAATGTATATAGCTCAAAATATTATATTTAAAACAACAAATTGAACTAACATTTAAAATCCAGTATTAAGGGTTAATATGCACACAGTCTTAGATTTGACAATTTCAAACACAAAACTCAACTAAATTTTTTTTAAATTAAAACCCTATGTATAACATACATGTGCAGTGATGTAAACATAACTAATAACATGAAATTTATATTTAAAATTACGAGTTTAAGCTAGAAAAAGTAGAGAACCAGAAATATTGGGATTTTGACAATTTAAACATCAACGACGTATTAATATGTATTTAGATAGGTGGGAATCAAAGTGTAGCATGCATATGTGTCAGGCAAGTGTCCACTATATATATTTCATGTCCCATTATAAAAATCAAATTCTACGTCAAGGCCAACATTTAGATTCCTACCAAGATTGTAAAGTAGGTGATTGACATAATCAAGACAGTTTTATTATCATTATTATTTAATACGAGAATAATAGCAAGAAGGAAATAACAATGAAATCTATTCTGCTTATCTGTGGAAGAACCATTTGAAACCAGAGCTATAATATCAAATCCAAGATAAGGTCTAGCAAAATCGTCGATTCATTGTATTAAGAAGAAATTCCTAGTAAGAAGTTACACAAGGTTCATAAAAATAGCTAAAGCTACTCCTAAGTTAAATAATGAGAAGCAAAACAAAACAAAACAAATAATAATTCTTTTTTTTTTTAAGGACTGAAACAAAGGCAGAGAAAACATGTTCGAAAATATTTAAGGTACAATCTGATAATCATATGCGTCTATAAAAAATTATGGTACTTTAAATCCTCGTCATACTAGAAAGCAAGGCTACGATAATCACAGAGTCCTCGACTTAGGCACATACCTCTAGAATCATGGTATTTAACATTTTCGCGATGCCGCTAGCTTGGCTGCGAAAACCTTAAATTCTCACACCCGAGAAATATATCCAAAATCAGACTATATGTCCTCACCATGCTGGCTAATGTGACTATAGAAGACTAGATTCCATAACTTAGATGACCAAGCCAATATAATTTCATCTTGACAAAAATTAAATTAAATCAACAATGAATACCCAAAAATCAAATCAAATTTATCAATGAACATCAAAATTCAAAAACGAACAAAAATCCATCAAACCATATAAGTACAAACTCGGATGCAACAGCTAACATCAAGATTCAAAACTCAACAATCATCATCAAAATCAATAAATACAAACTCAATTCAACAATAATCCATCAAAATCAAATTCAACAACAGAAAGTAAAGATAAATCAAATCAAGGGAAGAAGAGTTTTCAAATCAAAGTTAAAATAAGATTCTCAAGGGTCGTCCCAGAAATCTCTCAAGGGATCCTAACTGTGATTGAGTAACTTCAAAAATATATCATAATCCTACTGTAGGCTATAGTGGTACTCTAGTTCGAATACCACTATACAAACTCGACCTGCATGGGCCACCACTAAAAACGTGTCACGACCCGTACCCTAGAGTAAGGACACGAGACGTGGGTACGTCCAGCCTATACCGCAGTGTCGGCGGTAGAACGCTGTCCTAGGTCTCATGCATCTAACAGTATAAGGCTAATCAGTTTATACTCTCCGAATGGGAGTGATATAGCAGAATGTAAACTCAATCACATCTAAGGTAGGGCATAATGGAAGATAGATAAAACATGAAATCCAAAAGAGATACAGCAGATAGAAGTCTAAGTGTCTAAGATACACAATCCAGAAATACATCTCAAAGCTCAAATACAGTAATCCTTAAATACAACTCAAGACAACTGAAAATAAACTATGAGCAAAACCCTAGCTATCTATACAACCTCTACTGTGTCTCCTCTAGGCTAGCAGGCAACCTCCAGGATATCTGTAAAATTTATCAACAGGTCCAGTCAGGACAAAAACGAGCACAGTACATCTCAACAGATCATAGCAGGTTAGAAAGTATAATCATACAGTAAAGTAAGATACAGGATCTGAAAAAAATATAGTATGTAAACAGAGAGAGAACTGTAATATAAATATCTACTATAAATAGAGAACTAATACTGGCTAGTGATGTAGAGTACAGGATAGCACATGTGAACAGGACAGATTTGTACATGATCTACACTAAAGAGTTTCACATGATCTACACTACTATGGAATTGTTCACATGACTACTAGCACTCCCCCGTTCCCCAATCAATACACAAGGATCTAAGCAGGTTATGTTATTATACATGATATTACATGAGGGCCCATGAAAGGGTGCACATGATAGTATACATGAGGGCTCTGTGAACATGAGAGTACATGATTCACAAGAGTGTACATGTATGGTGAAAGCACATGAGTACATGATGAAAGTAAAACGCATATGACACAATGTACCCAATGCTCCCGAGGGGGATAACATCGTATGAAGAGATCCATATAGTACTAATCCGTGATAATGTCGTGACAACATCAAGTAATCTAAAGCAGGAATATAATTCTAAGCAGAATATGAAATGATCAGAGAATGTACTCGCCTGATACCCTGAACAGCTGATATGAAAAGATGGCCAACTGGAGTCACAGAGTCCTAGTTATAGCAACATAGGTTATAAAGAGTTCAATTTATATGATAATTAAAATTATAATACAATCTACATGATTCTAAGTCAATCTAGGTCAAAGTCAACTTAGGTCAACTATAAAGTCAAACTAGGTCAACTCTAGTCAACTGTGGTCAAACTAGTGGGTCAACAATGGTCAAATAGTCTAGGTTAGTCAATTCTAGGTCTAAACAAACTAAGTATATGCAAATCAAGTATTCAAGATAGATACTAACTCATTGCCTAAGTCACTTGCTAAACTAAGCACAAAACTAAACCATAAGCTAACAAGGCACACAAACTTAGTCATATAATGTATATATATTATTCACATTCATATATTCATATACATAGATATTATATAGGAAATCTATATATATTTTTTTTTTTTTTTTTTTTTTATAGGAAATCTATATATATAGGCACATACATACATATATGTAGAGAGAGAAAGAGAGGTAAAAGAGTAAGTGAGTATGTGTGTGTTTGGCATGTGTGAAAGGATATGTGTTAATGTTCTAAAATTTAGTGATAGGTAGGTGTATGTGACATGGGATACATGATGTCAAAGGGTGTATGAATGCATGTGTGTGAAAGGTTATAGGTTAACTTAGTTTATAGAAATACATACATACATACTTACATTGTATATATGCATACATACATATCATGTATATTACATTACATGATATATACATGTATACTTGTATTATATTATACTTACATTCATGCATATTAGATACTTGTATTTATATTAACATATTGCAAACATTTATTTCATTCATGCATCTATGTATTACCTACATGTTTTATACATATGCATACATTGTATATTCTTATCATTTCATACATTAACATAGAGACATACAAACATTCACACATCATATGTTTCATAGCTTGCATTACCTTACATATTATGTTATATATTATCATTCATTCCTTTCATATATTAAATTATCTTTAAGTTGAATACATCATATATGGATACAATACATTATCATGCATGCTTGCATTCATATATTACATTCTATATTACCTATATACATGTATTTTTTCTATTCATTCATGCTTGCATCATATACTCTACATTACCATACATGTTATCATTATATATTACATTATATATTTATACATTATGCATTCATATCTATCATTACATATATATCTTGCATTCATATCTAGCATTCATTATATACTTTCATGCATACATTGTATATCATTCTTTCATTCATGCATTTATGCATTGCTTATATGCATTATATTAATTGCATTCCTACATGCTTGCATTCAACCATATATATACATTAATAAGAGAATATACATCATATATATATATTATTTCATTCATCTAACATATCATGCATTACATACTCTATATTCATTTAATATCCATACTACATAGGCTCATAGGTTACACAAAATGCATATATCGTATAGTCACTCTTCTACTTAAAACCAATACTGTACCAATTGGGCCTTCACTAAATTCTAGAATTAAAGTATGTCATAGCCCTTTGTGTTAGCTTTCCGAAACTTTAAATGGATCACATTTTCGTGTCCGAAAGCTCCCGGAATCACAAAAATACCGAAACACGTTCGTCTTTCGTATAGCTGACACTCAAATAATTTTACAGAAAGTTTCAGAAAGAATTTGGCTTATTAAAATATATATTTGGAAAGCTAACTTCGATACGGTTCTTTTAAAAAAACGGAAGATAAATCAGAATTCTAAGCTAAAAGTTATGATATTTCTAAGTTGCTCTGGCTACTAAAAACGTGGATAAAAATTATGACGAATTTGGGTTGTTTTGAACAAAAGAAACATATGTAGGCCAAGAAACTTGGATACCAACATAGCTATTCCAATAAAACTTATTCTAACCATCCTAACTAAGATCAATCCACTCTCTAACCATCTAACCACACACACAAATAAATATATATATGCACAAACCACACACACCTACATATATATATATATATAAAGAGACACACCAATCTAAATATAAAATGAATATGATACAATATGATACTATAAAGAACACATTAGGAACAACTCTCTAAAAATATAAATCTAAGCTTAAAATACTAATTAATCATTCCTACAATATATATATGCATATAAGTGTCCAAAATATGAATTTTTTCTACTAGGACACAACCACAACACAAAGGACACTCCTATGACCTCCAAATGGACACCAAATAGACACAAATGGAGATACAACCATGGGAGTCATTACTATGGGTTCAAAATATTCCTATATGCATGTAGGGATGGATTAGAGGAGAGATTATACCTTCCGGGAGAGATTCAAAGAAAAATTCTTCCGATACGACACCGACACGTAGAGATTCTAAAAGAACACGCACGAGCTCCGAATCCTCCCAAACTTGGCTAGCACCCTCTAACCATGGAGTAGGGGCGAAATGAAGAAGATTTGGTGGAAGAAATGGTTGATTTGGAGATGAAATCAATGGAGGTTCATCTCTAAATTAATTTGGGGAAGAACAAGAGAGAGAAAGTGGATGAAAACAAATGAATGAAGGAGTGACTCACTCCTTATCCCCCCCATGGGTGGCTGCTCAAAAAGGGTGAGGTGTCCCCTATTTGAATGTCCAAAATGCCCTCCACTAATCTATTTGATTTAAATTAGGAATGAGTTAAAGGTTGAGGTCAATTTAGTCTAGTTTTAAGTCTCTAATTAAACTAAACCTATCCATAAATAGTTAGTCTAACTACTAACTAAAATTAATATCATGTGGACTAAAATTAATATCATGTAGGCCATGCCTAACTAGTGTGTGGGTCCCACTAGAGTCAAACTATCCCCCGGGTCCCCGTTTCAAGTCGGATTGAGTTAAAATTCGAACCCGACTCAAATAACCCCAAAATAATATCATAAATAATAAAATAAATTTCAACCCCAAAATAATATCATAAATAATAAAATAAATTTTAAAAATATTCAAAAATATAAAATGACAAAAATACCCATGTTTCTGAAAACTGGGGGTGACACGAACCCAACTCCCCACCTACCAACACCCCCATTTAAGCCCCACCCCTTTCTCTCTATCCATTACTTCTCCTTCTCATTTACTCTTCTTCTTCCTCATAACTCTCTCCACCTACCCATAGGCAAGTACATCTTGCTCCACATGAGAACCCCTTTTTATGGTTTATTTATCTCTATCTTGTAATTCTAAGATAGCTTAGAATTGGGTATTTTGTATTTTGAAGTCTCATTCTTAGTAGATCTAGAAATTATTATTTTTTGGATTTCATTGGTTCGGATCTATCAAACTTTCTTATTTCCAAGTTTTGTTCGTTCCAGATTGTTGAGATTGTGTTATACGCCATTCTGACCTATGGAAATTCCATTTTCGGCTTGGACTGAAGGTTTCATAGAATTTAGAGTTCGGGAGGAGTTTTACGCTCACGTTATACGTGCCAGCGTAATATCGAACTCTACGCCCAATTTTTACGTGTTAGCGTAATATCGAGCTCTACGCCCACGATCAATCGTGTCAGCGTGAATCTGTTTTACACAAGCCGACTTGGCTTGGTGTATTACTTTTACGCATACTCATTCATGCGTGAAACTTAACTCTTTACGCGTATCAGTTCACGCGTGATGTTATTTTTACGCGTAACCCTGTTCTTTACACATAGCTATGGTTTTTACGCGTATTCCTTGGCTTGGCATAATTTTTTTTACGCGTAATATTGTTCTTTTACACGTTACTTTTTACGCATGCAAATTCATGCGTAAACTTGACTTTTATGCATACCCTATTTTATGCGTAACGTTACTTTTACGCGTACTCTTTTAGTTTGGCACAAGACAAGTTTTACGCCTAACTCTTTTTACGCAGGCGAGTTTTTACGCACAACATTACTCCTTACGCGTACTTGCTTTACGCGCGTATTTTGCCTGAGCGTAAAGCTTTGGCGTGAACCGGTGGCCTTAGCGTAAAGCTTGGGCGTAGACTAGTCATGGCATAGCTCAGCCTTAGCGTAGTCCAACCTCGGTGTTGCTATTGATCAATACTTTATTCACTTTATATTATATCCTTACGCCTTTTGTCATGAACTTGACATAACCATGATAGGTTAATATTGTTAATACATGATTTTCGTGTGGAATATACCATGTGTCTTGATTTGGTTTGTGGATAACCAGAATGACTGGAACTCAACCATGAGAGTTATAGACTCGACCATACTAAATACTAGTTGATTTTTATGCCTTGTCACGAATTGACATTGATTGTTACCTTGACTGAATGATTGATCACGCGTTCCTAGTTGGAACTAAAGAGACTGGCTAATCGTCTTATTGAAATTGAATGAGATACGTTCATATTAACTATGAACTATTACAATCGATTGGCCGATCCCGAATATTGGCATATAGGCATGTGCAGATTTTAATTTATTTTTCTATAAAAGCAGCATGTGTACTTTATGGCCAAGGCATGATTATTTTGTGGCTAGGTTTGATTGTTGCATTACGCTATGTAAAACCTACAACCTAACCGCATGGGCATTGTTGTAGAGTTGTGCATATCGTACTTTGTACGAAAGTACTCATTCTGAAGGACCATGATCCACGGCATGAGATTTTACTTAACATAGAGGCTAATAAGTTAAATAAAATAATGATTGCATGGAAAGAGAATGGATTCCCGAGTTCTTACATGGTAGCCATCTTTGGGACTATTAGTGCCCGACATACTGGCTGGTTCCCACAGATACTGTAAATCTACTACACGGGCAGGGAGCGGTATCTGCTTATATTATTTATTGTATATTGATGACAGGCGTCCCGTTGGGACTCGTCTAATTCATGATTGGCGCAATTGATTGATTGGGTAGACTAGCCTTGCTCGTACATAGTAAGAACTGAGGAATCCTTATGGCATATTTCCAGGGTAACTTGGAACTTACAGTAGTAAGCCGTAGTAATTGCATGGTCGTTTAAATTGATTTGTTTATGTACTGTATCCACTCTGTTAACTTCCAAGATGATCAGAATGTCAGGACATGACGGGTCAACTTCTGTCCTTGTTTGGTTGGGAAGTTGGCTTGAAGTGTCGTGATGTTATATGAATTCCAGTAGCAAGCAGAGACTGATTATTATATTCTTAACTCTTATCACTGGTTTTAGTTCATATGTCGTGCTTCCTTGTGGTATTTGCTATTAGAGGTCTAACCTCTCTGGTTTTGCATGGCCAGATTTAGAGCCGGTTCCCGAGGACTCAGCTTACTTCCACCTCCAAGATGGTCAATGCTAGAGGAATGATCGCAGGAGGACACGAGTGGGTTCTTTACTTCTCCCCTCATTTTGTTACTTACTTCATACTTTGCCGTTTGGCACCGACATGTTAGTCGGATTGTCTTGTACTTACTTTTGTATAATTGTAACTAAGTCATGCTGCAGCTGATAGCAATTGTGTATACTTTGCTACATCATCTGGCTATG
Organism: Iris pallida; assembly: GCA_029216955.1. Classification (NCBI taxonomy): domain Eukaryota; kingdom Viridiplantae; phylum Streptophyta; class Magnoliopsida; order Asparagales; family Iridaceae; genus Iris; species Iris pallida. Next base: position 10,619,590 of record JANAVB010022999.1, read on the forward strand.
TTTTGTAAAGCCAGATGTCAAAAACATTTTGACTGAGCGTTTGGGACGCCTTACCGCTTTATCTTACATGTTCTCTATTATTGTTCCTTGTGTGAATGATTGAGACAATAGATGTTGAGTAACCCTAGTAAGACTTTCATGTAGTATGCACCCCCTCGTCTTTTTAGACAACATTGATCATATTATACGGTATTCATCTACCTGTAATACATAGCTGGATGAGTCATTCTCCCGCTCTCCAGTATTCTGGTTCTGGGGCGTGACAAGGTTTTAGTGGTGTCCCATGCAGGTCTGATTTCAGACTTATAGGGTATTTTAATTTATAGGATGTCTCAATCACACATGTTCCTCCTTGATCTCATGATTCGTTGTTCTCAACCCTAGCTTGACATTCCAGTATCCTTAGACTTCATTGATCTTTCCTGTCCGATCGTTTGATTGCTCTCTTGTCCCTTTCCTTAGGGGCACTTCGTCCGTATCTGCCAGGACTGGACAACAACAACAAGGGCAACATGGACAACCTGACCATGTTGATCAGCAACAAGGGCCAGTACTACCTCAAGAGACCGTCCAAGAAAAAGTGATAGTGGAACCAGCAGCTGGACCACAGTATCTGGAAGTTCCAACACCACCAATAGTTCTACCTACCCCTGTGGAATTGGACACACCGGCCCTCCTGGAGATCATGAGAGGGATGATGGCTACTCAACAACATCAGATGTTGGCCCAGCAACACATGCACGCTCAGTTGCAAGAGCAGAATGTACTACTCAACCAAGGGTTGCAGACGGCTTTGGAAAGAGGGGCGAGGACTGATTCAGGAGCATCAACCAGATTTTGCAAGTACAACCTATGCCGTTTTGAGGGCATGAAAGCTGCCATTTCGGCAGATGCATGGCTTAAGGACATTGAGGCTATTCTGACAGCGGCTAAAGTTTCGACAGAAGAATGTGTGGATCAAGTGAAGTTGTTACTTCAGGATCTCGCACGTGATTAATGGGAATCAGAGGAAGTAGGCGTCCGACGTCCTGTTACTTGGGATGATTTTACTACGAGATTCAAGACAAAGTACTATGGAGTTGTGGCACAGTTTGAGCTACAACAAAAGTTTATCAACCTCAAGCAAGCTGGCAAGACAGTGGACGCTTATGCAAAAGAATTCTACAGACTGAGTAGGTTAGCCCCAGAGATGGTAGCAACAGAGAGCCAGAGGGCTATGAGGTTCTAGCAAGGGTTTCATCTTGAGCTCTTACAATTGATAGAGGGGCACAACTACCAGACTTTCGATGAGGTATTGACGGTAACCCGAAGGCATGAGATCACTATTCAGAGGATTGCAGTAAGGGCTGGAGGGCAGAAGAGATCCCACATTCAGATTGAAGGAGGAGGGGGAGTTGTTCCCCGAACAACAACACCATCCCCTGGCGTTCGTATTCATGATGTGGCAATGCGAGGGCCAGCACCACCAGCAAGGCAACAACAACAACAATAGAGGAAGAACCAGCAACCCCCAGCGGGCTGTACTTATTGTAGAAAGGTAGGGCACACTAGAGATGCGTGTCGGACATTGAACGGACAGTGTTTGATATGTAGAAGCCCAGATCATCGGGTTTTTACCTGTCCTATGAATTCGAGGTCAGGAGGACTAGTACAACAATTTCCTGCTCTGCCAGCACCAGGGACAGGACAGTATCGAGGACCAGCAGTAGTAGTGAGGCCGCTGGCACAACGTTCGTTCATGTCGCAGGCTCAGATGTTTCGGCAGCAGGGACCGCCGATGCAGCATCAACACAGACCACCCCAACACCAAGGCAGGGGACAGCAGCAACACCAGGCTAGGCCACAACATGGGAACCAACAAGGCGGTCGAGGGTAGGCATTCACTCTGTCCTTGGAAGAGGCATTGGCATCAGGAGATGTTGTGGCAGGTAACATTCTCATCGCCTCATATCCCGCAGTAGCATTGTTTGATTCGGGAGCATCAAACTCATTTATATCTGCACAATTTGCGACGCGACTAGGGATGGAGTTCGAGACATTGCCAGGAAAGTTAAATATACTCATTGGTAATGGGCTCGTAGGAGTTAGTAGAGTTATTCTAGCGTGTAGCATTGTAGTTTGCGGGTATTCCTTACCCGCCAGGTTGATAGAATTTCCTGTTGAAAATTTTGACGTTATCTTAGGCATGGACTGGCTGAAAGACATTCATGCGACAATAGATTGTCGTAAAGGGAGTATATCTTTTGATATTTCAGGCATGAAGCAGTTTACCTTAGTTAGATCAGTAGCAACTCAACATGAGCAAGGAGTAGTGGCGGCAATGGAAGAAGTTTAAGTTCCGAAGGTAGTTGAAGAGTTTCTAGACGTATTTTTTGAAGAACTTCCAGGTTTACCACCGGTTAGAGATATTGAGTTCAGTATAAAATTGGCACCTGAAACTAAACCGATATCAGACCGAGTTTACAGAATAGCGAATTCAGAACAGGCCAAGGTGTATTAGCACATAGAAGAACTAAAGGAGAAAAAGTTCATCCAAGCTAGCGTATCACCGTGGACAGCGCCAGTGGTACTTATGGGGAAGAAGGATGGGTCATCCAGATTGTGCATTGACTACAGAAAGCTTAACGCGGCAACAGTAAAGAATAAGTACCCACTACCCAGGATCGACGACTTGTTTGATCAATTGAGCAGAGATAGAGTTTTCTCCAAGATAGATCTTCGTTCAGGGTATCATCAAGTGAGGGTTCGGAAGGAGGATATTCCTAAAACAGCATTCAGATCGAAGTATGGGCATTATGAATTTTTAGTAATGCTGTTTGGTTTGACCAATGCTCCAGCAATATTTATGGATTTGATGAACCGCATCTTTATGCCGTACTTGGATCAATTTGTCGTTACATTTCTTAACGACATTCTCGTATACTCTGCCAGTAAAGAGGAGCATAAAGACCACCTCCGAAAAGTGTTACAGGTTCTGAAAGAGTACCAGTTGTATGCCAAGCTCAGCAAGTGTGATTTTTGGATGGATCACATTTTATTTTTGGGACACATCATATCAGGAGCTGAAATAGCAGCGGATCCCAAGAAGGTAGAAGCAGTAGAAAGTTGGCCAGTACCAAAGACCGTAGCTGATGTACGGAGTTTCTTGGGATTGGCAGGATATTACAGAAGGTTGGTATCGGACTTTGCAAGACTTTCAGCACCCATGACCCTCTTGACACGGAAGGATGTGCCATTCGTCTGGTCGACAGAATATCAGGCATCATTTGAGACTTTGAAGCAGAAGTTGATCACGGCACCTATTATTACATTACCGGTTGGACCCGAAGGTTTCACTGTATATTGTGATGCGTAAGGAAACAGACTTGGGTGCGTCCTCATGCAGTATGGGAAGGTGATATCATATGCATCTAGGCAACTTCGAGACCACGAGAAGAATTATCCAACTCATGACTTGGAATTGGCAGCAGTAGTATTTGCTTTGAAGTTATGGAGGCTTTACTTGTACGGTGATCGAGTGGATATGTACACAGACCACAAAAGTCTGAAGTACATCTTTACTCAAAAGGAACTGAACATGAGGCAGAGAAGATGGTTGGAGTTGATCAAGGATTACGATATGGAGCTTCAGTATCACCCAGGCAAGGCTAATGTGGTAGCAGATGCTCTCAGTTGGAGAGGCGGCGCATTTATGTTGACAACACAAAAGCATATCTTAGAAGACCTTCAGGAGATGGGCATCGAAGTTATACTTCCTAGTGATGTAGGAATTCTGGCGAGTCTACAAGTTTAATCCGACTTAGTAGACAGGATCAAGACAGCTCAGGCACAGGACCCACGGATTCAGAAGCTTAGGGCAGAATGTGAGTCAGGGCTCAGGAAGGAGATGAAGATTCATGAAGATGGTACACTTAGATTTGGATCACGTCTATGTATGTCCAGTGGAGATATTAGACAGGAGGTCATGACAGAAGCCCATAGTTCTCAGTATTCTATACACCCTGGAGGGACCAAGATGTACCAAGATATCAAACAACACTTCTGATGGAATGGAATGAAGAGGGAGATAGCTAGATTCGTTTCCCGTTGCTTGATATGTCAACAAGTGAAGGCAGAACAGCAGAGGCCAGCTGGGTTATTACAACCGCTTCCTATTTTGGAATGGAAGTGGGAGCATATTACCATGAATTTTGTGACCAGTTTACCGAGATTACCAAGTGGTAAAGATGCTATTTGGGTGATAGTAGATCGGCTTACGAAAGTGGTGCATTTTCTTCCTTTTAGAGTAGGGCAATCTATAGAAAAGTTGGCAGAACTGTATATACAACGGATAGTCAGGCAGCATGGAGTCCTTGTCAGTATTGTCTCGGATAGAGATACCCATTTTACATCACATTTTTGGAAGAGCTTACATCATATTCTGGGTACCAAGTTAAGATTTAGTACCGCTTACCATCCACAGACAGACGGGCAATCGGAAAGAACAATTCAGACTCTAGAAGATATGTTATGAGCATGCACCCTAAATTTTGGAGGATCTTGGGAGAGTCACCTGCACTTAGTTGAGTTCTCGTACAACAATAGTTATCAAGCCAGTATCCAGATGGCGCCATTTGAAGCACCATATGGTAAGAAGTGTAGGTCGCCACTAACCTGGGATGATATCGGGGAAAGGAAGATGTTAGGCCCGTAGATGATTGTTCAGACAGTTGAAGTGATTAAGGGAATTAGGGAGCGACTTAGAGTTGTGCAAGATCGACATCGTCATTGGGCAGACCAGCATCGTAGGCCGCTAGAATTCTCTGTTAGGGACCACATGTTCTTGCGGATCTCACCTATCCGTAGGGTCATTAGATTTGGCGTTCGCGGGAAGTTGAGTCCATGATACGTAGGCCAATTTGTTATTCTTGATAGGGTAGGCGATGTTGCTTATCGTTTGTCCCTTCCACATTCATTACGAGAGGTGCATGATGTGTTTCATGTATCTCTATTGCGTAGGTATGTATCGGACCCAAGCCATATCCTCGATCATTCTGAGCTGGTTGTTGGTACCAACCTGTCTTATGAGGAGCAGCCGGTGTCCATCTTGGACCGAAGGGAGAAGATACTCAAGAACCGAACAATTAGCCTTGTCCGGGTTGCTTGGGGTCATTATTCCTTAGGAGAGTCAATGTGGGAACGTGAGGATGATATCCGATCACGGTACCCGCACCTGTTTGACTCACAAGGTATATTTCTTTCCGTATACCTTGATTGTCGTGACTCCTCATGCTTGTCACCCTATTAGTAGAATTGCCTGATAAAATAGATAGATAAATATAAATATATTACTTATTGTTGTTATTTTACAATGATTGCTTGTTCAAATTGCCTGTACCTAGATAAAGTTTGACTATGATGTTTCTATCTTGCTTGGATTTAAAATTTCGAGGACAGAATTTTTCTAAGGAGGGTAGAGATGTGACTCCCCGTTCCCAAGATACGTATTTTTATACATGTACTACTTAAATGTATTTATTTAATAATTATCATGCACTGTTCTGTATTTTAATTCCTTTAATTTCATGCTAATTAATTTTCTGCATTTTACTTTCTGCTTTTTACTCTGCTTTAGCTTTGCTTTGGGTTCGGCCTAGGTCGGTTTATTTTCGAAATTATGATGGTTCATCATGAACCGAATCCAACTTCCCACCTACCAACACCCCCATTTAAGCCCCACCCCTTTCTTTCTCTCCATTACTTCTCCTTCTTATTTACTCTTCTTCTTCCTCATAACTCTCTCCACCTACCCATAGACAAGTACATCTTGCTCCACATGAGAACCCCTTTTTATGGTTCATTTATCTCCATCTCGTAATTCTAAGATATCTTAGAACTGGGCATTTTGCATTTTGATGTCTCATTCTTAGTAGATCTAGAAATTATTATTTTTCGGATTTCATTGATTCTGATCTATCAAACTTCCTTATTTCCAAGTTTTGTTCATTCCAGTGAGATTGTGTTATACGCCATTCTGGCCTATGAAAATCCCATTTTTGGCTTGGACTGAAGGTTTCATGGAATTTGGAGTTCGGGAGGAGTTTTACGCTCACGTTATACGTGCCAACGTAATATCGAACTCTACGCCCACGTTTTTACGTGTTAGCGTAATATCGAGCTCTATGTCCACGATCATTCGTGTCAGTGTGAATCTGTTTTACGCAAGTCGACTTGGCTTGGCGTATTACTTTTACGCATACTCATTTATGCGTGAAACTTAACTCTTTACGCGTATCAGTTCACGCGTGATGTTATTTTTACGCATAAAATGTTTTACGCGTAACCCTGTTCTTTACGCATAGCTATGGTTTTTATGCGTATTCCTTGGATTGACATAATTTTCTTTACGCGTAATATTATTCTTTTACACGTTACTTTTTACGCATGCAAATTCATGCGTAAACTTGACTTTTACGCATACCCTATTTTACGCGTAACGTTACTTTTATGCGTACTCTTTTAGTTTGGCATAAGACAAGTTTTACGCCCAACTCTTTTTACGCATGCGAGTTTTTACGCACAACGTTACTCCTTACGCGTACTTGCTTTACGCGCGTATTTTGCCTGAGCGTAAAGCTTTGGCGTGAACCGGTGGCCTTAGCGTAAAGCTTGGGCGTAGACTAGTCATGGCATAGCTCAGCCTTGGCGTAGTCCAACCTTGGTGTTGCTATTGATCAATACTTTATTCACTTTATAATATATCCTTACGCCTTTTGTCATGAACTTGACATAACGAAGATAGGTTAATATTGTTAATACATGATTGTCGTGTAGAATGTACCATGTGTCTTGATTTGGTTTGTGGATAACCAGAATGACTGGAACTCAAACATGAGAGTTATAGACTCGACCATACTAAATACTAGTTGATTTTCATACCTTGTTACGAATTGACATTGACTGAATGATTGATCATGCGTTCCTAGTTGGAACTAAAGAGACTGGCTAATCGTCTTATTGAAATTGAATGAGACACGTTCATATTAACTATGAACTATTACAATCGATTGGCCGATCCCGAATATTGGCATATAGGCATGTGCAGATTTCAATTTATTTTTCTACAAAAGCAGCATGTGTACTTTATGGCCAAGGCATGATTATTTCGTGGCTAGGTTTGATTGTTGTATTATGCTATGTAAAACCTACAACCTAACCGTACGGGCATCGTTGTAGAGTTATGCATATCGTACTTTGTACGAAAGTACTCATTCTGAAGGACCATGATCCACGACATGGGATTTCACTTAACATAGAGGCTACTAAGTTAAATAAAATAATGATTGCATGGAGAGAGAATGGATTCCCGAGTTCTTATATGGCAGCCATCTTTGGGACTATTAGTGCCCGACATGCCGGCTGGTTCCCACAGATACTGCAAATCTGCCACACAGACAGGAAGCGGTATCTGCTTATATTATTTATTAATTGATGACGGGCATCCCGTTGGGACTTGTCTAATTCATGATTGGCGTAATTGATTGATTGGGTAGACTAGCCTTGCTCGTACATAGTAAGAACTAAGGAATCCTTATGGCATATTTCCAGGGTAACTTGGAACTTACAGTAGCAAGCCGTAGTAATTGCATGGCCGTTTAAATTGATTTGTTTGTGTACTGTACCCACTCTGTTAACTACCAAGATGATCAGAATGTTAGGACATGACGGGTTAACTTCTGTCCTTGTTTGGTTGAGAAGTTGGCTTGAAGTATCGTAATGTTATGTGAATCCCAGTAGCAAGCGGAGACTGATTATTATATTCTTAACTCTTATCACTAGTTTTAGTTCATATGTCGTGCTTCCTTGTGGTACTTGCTATTAGAGGTCTAACCTCTCTGGTTTTGTATGGCCAGATTTAGAGCCAGTTCCCGAGGACTCAACTTACTTCCACCTCCAAGATGGTCAATACTAGAGGAATGATCGCAGGTGGACACGAGTGGGTTCCTTACTTCTCCGCTCGTTTTATTACTTACTTCATACTTTGCCGTTTGGCACCGACATGTTAATCGGATTGTCTTGTACTTAATTTTACATAATTGTAACTAAGTCAGGCTGCAGCTGATAACAATTGTGTATACTTTGCTACATCATCTGGCTATGTTTTGTAAAGCCAGATGTCAAGAACATTTTGACTGAGCGTTATTACTGCTTTATCTTACATGTTCTCTATTATTGTTCCTTGTTTGAATGATTGAGACAATAAATGTTGAGTAACCCTAGTAAGACTTTCATGTAGTATGCACCCCTCATCTTTTTAGACATCATTGATCGTATTATACGGTATTCATCTACCCGTAATACGTATCTGGCTGAGTCATTCCTCCGCTCCCCAGTATTCTTCTGGGGCGTGACAATGTTAATATCGATTTGTTAATTATTAAGATTAGGTTGACTACGATCAAGTTTGGGTCAATAATCTCCCTCATTTTGATAATTGACAAAATTATGATATTTGTGCGTCGCAACATTCATACCTGGACACATATATTCCTCCCCCGTATATGGACAATTCGGCTCCCCCGTAAATAGAGAAGTCCTGATACAAGTACAAGTCCAAACAATATAGCACAAGTGTAGCACAATATAGCACAAGTATTTATCCAAAAATAGTGAAGCAAATATCACATATATATCTCCCCATTTGACATTTAACAAAATGAAATAGAAGCTCCCCCATAAAAATATAACCATGGTGAAAATATGCAATTACATAACCAAGCTCAAGTCCAACGTAAGAGATAACTAGTAAACAATCCAAATAAAAGCCATAAAGCATAATGTAGTACAAAGCATAGTGTTCAACTACATAATCACTGAATGAAAATAACAAAGTGCATAAACAAAAGACATCCTAAGCATCAACAACATCATAAAATAGTCCACGGCCGTCATGGAGCACGGGAAGGTCCAGCAGAGTTGGATGGGTCGCTGGCAGAGCGACGAGGATCAACAAACGCCGCATCTGGATCCAAATACCTCCTGACCTAGGCGTCATCGATACGATAACCTTCGTGAGAAGGGTCGTGTACCATATGAGAAGACACCGTAGGATGAGAGGCCAAGGAGTACTGGATGTCATACAGAGTGTTGCTGATAGTTGACATCTGTAAGGTGGTGCGATAGTCCATCTGAGTCCAGTGATCGTCCTCCAAGCGAAAACGATCACGCATCATGGTCTGAATGGACTCGAAAGTAGCAGGTGGCCTGGGGACAGGTTGCCCAAGAGCAGGTGGATCATCCTGAGCATCAGACTCGAATGCTCTGACTCAGCAGGAGACTCAACAGCTGCTAGAAACCGCCTTGCCTTAAACAGATAGGCAGGGGCTGGAAGGAACTGGCACTCATCAAGAGGAACATGGAACACACGAAAAATTATCGACAAATATAAGGCGTAGACCAATGATCGAGGTTTCTTCCATACACTAATCATCCAGTCCATCATAGTGCGTGAAAAGTTAAAAGGGACATGGAAGTGGAGATGATAGAGTGCAGAGATCTCAATATAAGATACTTCATCGGTCGATCCCGCTTTGGGCAAGATCGTAGAGAAAATGATACGATGAAGTTCATAGAAATACGGGTTAAGAAATTTAGCCAATAATTTGCGTGGACGAGTGTTGGGAGTACATAAGTCATCCTTGAAACTCTCAAGGGACGATCCATCGGGAAATTGAAACTTGCGTGCATCGACAAGTTTCTTCCAAGAGTTGGGTTCCGTGATCTCGAGATATTTCGCAAGTTCAAAGTCATCAAAAGTAATGTCGATACCGGCGACACGAGAATAGATTCGTGTGTCGTCAAAGGTGAGATTACAGTAAAACATTTGGATAGCATTCAAATATATAAGAGATGATGTAGAAACTAACTCATCTATACAAAGATCATGGAATAAAGAGTCATATCTAGAAAATATTGTGAAATTGATAGGATGACCCGCATACACACTCCTTGAACGAAAGTTATTGAACCATTCATTGGAAGCCTCCAATGATACAAAAAATTGTTCATTGAATGTGTTGGGGTCATTAGGTGGTGGAGGATTAAAAAGTGGATGGATTGGAGGCACAAGAGAAGGAGGAGGAATGGATGATGAAGCACCTTCACTCCTTCTCTTGCCTCTTCTAAAAAGTCTAGGAGCCATGGAGAATTTGAAATAATTGACAAGGAAATAGAAAGGAATAGGAAATTATAGCTCACAAAGTAGAGAAAAGATGGAAGAGATCTCCCCAAAAGCTTAAAATATTGAGTTTGGGATGAAAGAGAGCCCTAAATTGGAGTTTCTAGGGTTAGGGTTTGAGAAATTTGTGTTTGGAGGAAGGTGGAAGATGAACAAAGTGAAAAGAGAGGGTTGATTCTCGGTTTTAAGGAGGCTAGGAGCAGCCAAGCGGGTTAAATCAGGATCGTTGGATCAAATCAATGGATGGCTGAGCATCAGGGAAGGTTCTGTGACCAGGGACACATAGTTCGGCCCGAACTCTGCCTCCATGGGCACAGAACACAGGAAGGTTGAAAAAAAAGGCTAAGTGTTGGTTCAAAAATAAAATTGGGAAAGTTTGAAAAGTGGCAAATGTTTGATGAAAAAGAATGGAAGTTAGAAAATGTGAATTAGTTAAGTTATAAATAAAATTAAACCATATAATAAATAAGAATTTATGACAACGACCATTACGATAAAACTGCCATTGGGGTAGCTGTAGGGGCCGGATCCCAGCTAGCGGTAGTCCGAAGACTAGTGCACCGTATCGCTTAGACTTTTACGCCTTGTTTTCAGAAGGTCCCTTTCGGCTTGTACCCATAGCAAGGTCACCATAAAGATATATGTCATAATCGTTATTTGCGTAGGCCAATTTATTTAATAACCGTTTCATCCAAATTTTCTAATTCACGACAAAGAAAATTGAAGCGCTCTTCGGCCAGTGATTTGGTAAAGAAGTATGCTAGCTGATGTTCAGTGTCTATGAATTCTAAATTAATCGTGCCTTGTCGTTGATGATCACGCAAAAAGTGATGTCTAATCTCTATATGTTTAGTGCGTGAGTGACAAACATGGTTCTTGGTCAGATTAATGGCACTAGTGTTATCGTAGAAATCTACATCATCATCGTCATCAGCAGGACTAACACGTCCACTATGTCCAATAGACCAGCTCCAGAAGTGCCAGCTCTAGAATGGTGTGGAGTAGCACCAGAACCACGGTACCAGTTATAAGCATTATCGGGCTAAAAAAGAGAGTGTACCACCTCATCCTCATAGCGGTCCAGATACAGCAGGATCTCTGGAGAGAGAACTGGCAGAGTGTCTAGTCTAGGCAAAACGAAGATCGGCAAAGGAGTTGGCGAGTGCCTGAAATTAACTCACATCGTGAAACTTGCGTTCCCTGGATGCGTCAGTGATGAATGTCCGCAGATCAGAGAGGTGATGATGAATACCCTGAAAATACATAGGGTATGCCTGAGGAGGTGGAGCAGGTACAAAAGGAGGAGCAGGAGGAGCGGCTGTGCTGCGACGTGACCGTTGGAGATACTTGGGCTCATGGTCCAGAGCACAAGTAGACAGATCGATGTCAAAATGCTGAAAGATACGTGGAATGAACATCGCATAAGAGAGATTTCAATCTCTTATGCGACATCATCCCATCATCTGGATAATAGTCTTGGGAACTGAAAATGGAATTCCCTTATTGAAGTGGTAAAGGGTAGATAGTTCAAGATTTGTAACATCATCTTTTGAAGTAGATTTTAGAAGAATAGAAGAATAGATGATGCGTTGTAACTCATAGTTAAGTAAGTTCAAGTTTGTAGCCTTGAACTTTCCAGAACGAATACATGCAGGTGCACAAAGATCGTTCTTAATACTGAGAAGAGTAGTACCATCGGGAAAATTAAAATCAGTGATGTCATCGAGCGGGGAACCTTCATTAGGAACACCAAGGATTTCCACTAACAAGACATCATTGAACTCGATGTTAGTACCTCCGACACAAGTCTTAAATTCAAAAGTGACTAACACAAAGTTGCAGTAAAACAATCTAATGGCATTAGTAGATATAGGAAATTTTTTGGTGACAAGTCGGTGTAACCCTACTGCCTTAAAGTAAGGATGGTGGTCAGAAAATGCAGTCCACTTAATCGGGGCACCAGTACATATGTTGTACATGATAAAATCACCATACCATAGTAATGATTGGTCATAAGTTTGAAAATAAAACTCATTGTATGCACCGTCGGCTAATTGGATAGAAAAAAGAGGGAATCCTCTGATGGATTCGAAAATGATGCCTCTTCATTGGCATTGGTCTTCTTCCTCTTGGAAGGAGTGAATCCCTTAGGTATTTCTTCCAAATTTTAATAGAAACTAATGAATTTGAAGGAGATAGAAGGAGAAAGTTATACCTTCCAGAAATTAAGTATGTTTTAGAGACAAGAATTTTCCGTACGAATCCAAAATTTGGATAGAGATCTCTAAGTAGATTAGGAGCAATGGATTGGAGATTTTCTAGGGTCTAGAAAAGCTTTCGGGCGGCTGCTGCTATTGTGAGAGAAGTTTGGAAGAGATGAAGAGGAGGGGGCCTCGGGTTCTGACTTAAAAACATATACCACCAACAGAACTCGGGCCAAATTCGTCTAGGGTTCTTTTGATGATTTAAAATTTTTTTTAGGGCCACATCCTTTTCATCACCCCGTTTCAATTATTTAATTCTAAGTTTAGTAATTTTAAATTTTAATTAATATAATTAATATTATTTTACAAATTAAATTTTGTTACATAATGACTGTTTCAGATTAGCTGTAGGGGTACTGTCCCAGCTAACGGGAGTTCATCGGGGAACAATTAAATACCGCTTCGCTTCGACCGTAGTCGTGGTGACAGACATACCCTTGTAGGCTTGTCTCCAAAACAATTTTTGAGTATTGAAAAATAATTGTATAAAACAAAATTAATTAATATTATTGACATCTAAAATTTCTAATTCTCGATGTAAATAATTGAAACGATCTTCCGCTAGAGCTTTTGTGAAGATGTCAGCTAATTGATTCTCTTTGTCTATGGATACAAGGTTTATATCTCCATTTTGTTGATGATCTCTAAGAAAATGATGCCGAATCTTGATATGTTTAGTGCGAGAGTGACATACTGGATTCTTAGTCAAATTGATAGTGCTAGTATTGTCACAGAAAATGGGTTTGTATGTGTAAAGTAAGCCAAAGTCTTCCAAGGTTTGCTTCATCAACAAAATTTGTGCACAAAAACGTCCTGCGGCGATATACTCAGCCTCGATTGTTGATAATACGACAAAATTTTATTTCTTGCTAAACCAAGAGACTAAAGCTTTACCTAGAAAATGATATGTGCCGCAGGTATTTTTTCTGTCTACTTTGCATCCAGCAAAATCAGCATCCGAATAACCGGTTAGATCAAACGACATGGTTTTGGGATACCATAAGCGGACAGAAGAAGTGCCTTTAAGGTATCGAAAGATACGGTTAACCACGCACAAATATGATTCCTTAGGATTGGCTTGAAACCGTGCACACAAGCAAACACTAAACATTACATCAAGTCGACTAAAATTTAAATAAAGTAAACTACCAATCATACCTTGATACTTACGTATGTTGACAGGTTTGCCTTGTTCATCAATATCAAGTTTGGTCGAAGTTGCCATCGGAGTGCTAAGTGGTTTGACTTCTTCCAGATTGAACTTCTTTAATAAATCTTTTGTGTACTTGGCTTGATTTATGAACGTCCCATTGTTGGTTTGTTTGATTTGCAGTCCGAAAAAGAATTTCAGCTCTTCCATCATGCTCATCTCAAACTCATTTTGCATACATTTTGAAAATTCTTGACAAAGAGATTCATCGATAGATCCATAAATGTTATCATCTACATAAATTTGAATCAAAAAGAAGATTGCCATTAAAAGAATTTATAAATAGTGTAGTATCAACCTTCCCTTTTAAAAAAGCCGTTGTCAAGTAGAAAAGAGCTTAGACGATCGTACTAAGTACGAGGGGCTTATTTTAAACCGTATAATGCCTTTTCAACTTCAAAACATAATCAGGATTTTTGAAATTAGTAAAACCTGAAGGTTGATCTACATAAACTTGTTCTTTTATAAAACCATTCAAAAAATACACTTTTAACATCCATTTGAAATAACTTAAAATTATGAAAATATGTAAATACATATAACATACAAATGAATTCTAATCTCGCAACTGGGATATAAGTCTCATTGTAGTCGATACCTTCTTTTTGATTGTATCCTTGAGCTACGGGTCGAGCCTTGTTATGAGTCACTAAGCCATTCTCATTCAGTTTATTTTGGAATACCCAGCGGGTGCCAATGACCGGATGATCAATGGGCTTGGGAACAAGTTCCTAAACTTGATTCCGTTCGAGTTGGTTCAATTCCTCTTACATAACATCTAACCAAAAATTATTACTACATGCTTCTTCAATATTTTTGGGTTTAAGTTGTGAAATAAAAGCAACACAGGAAGCTACATCTTTACTAAAGGAACGAGTACTTACACCCTTGGTAATCTCACAAATTACCAAGTCTGTTGGATGGTCTGCCAAAAATCTCATTTCTTTTGGCATATCCTCTGGATTGCTGGTTCCAACTTCTGGTTCTCTACATGATTTCCTTGGAGACTCAGTTGGTGCTTTGTGAGTGTTCTACAGGAGCAGTACTAGATGTACTTATGTCTTCATCATCATCATCATCGACAAAATGTTGATTGAGTTCGTCAAATTTAACATTTATTGATTCTTCGATAATCATGGTTCTCTTGTTGAAGACTCTGTACCCTTTGCTTTTCGTCGCATAACCTAAAAATATACCTTCATCGGCCTTTTCATCAAAATTTCCCAAATTATCTTTAGTATTAAGAATAAATCATTTACAACAAAATACTTTGAAATAAGAAACAGAGGGAGTTCTATCAAACCACAGTTTTCTTCAATATAGGTCGAATTAGAACCCTATTGAGAACATAGCATGCTGTATTTACAGCTTCAGCCCATAGATATTTAGGTAGCCTAAACTGATTTAGAATTACTCTGGCTATTTCGGATAAAGTCCTGTTCTTACGTTCCATAACTCCATTTTGTTGTGGAGTCCTAAGGCAAGAGAAGTCATGCAAATAACCGTGTGTCACAAAATTACTTGACCTCTGCATTCTTAAATTCACCGTCATGATCACTTCGAATATGAGTGATCATGAAACCTTTTTCATTTTGAACCTTCTTGCAAAAGGTGACGAATTCTGATAATGCATCGTTCTTGCATGCATAAAAATATACCCACATGTATCTAGAGAAATCATCTACTATTACAAATGCATATAACTTACCACCTAAGTTAGCAATTCTACTAGGTCTAAATAAATCCACATGCAGCAATTGTAGAGGTCTAGTGGTACTGACAACGTTCTTTGACTTAAAAGCGTGTAGGGTAGCTTTGTTCTTTTCATATTCGCTACATACCGTATCCTTCTTGAAAGAAATGTCCGGTAAGCCTCGTACCAGCTGCTTTGTGGACAGTCTTGAAATTGTGTCCACGTTTGTATGATCTAGTCTCATATGTCATAGTTGACTCTTATCACTTTTGGCCATCAAGCATCTACCTGCTTTGTTAGCATCTTCTAACACATAGGAAAAATATATATTGTCTTCCCTGATACCTTCAAAGAAAGTACTACCAGTTGATCTATCAACTATAGTACATTTATCTTTGACAAAGTTAATGCCATAACCGTGATCAGCTAAATGGCTTATGCTGAGCAGATTATGTTTTGACTCAGTAACTAGACAGACATCTTTAATCACAGGGTAGGGAGCCTTACCAATATTACCAATACCAATTATGTACCCTTTTAAATTACTACTGAAGGAGACGTATCCTTCTTTATTCTTCGACAGTGTTGCGAATAATGAAGCATCACCGGTCATATGCCGTGAGCAACCGCTGTCGAGGATCCATTTACTTCTAACATGTGAAGGGCGTTTCACCTGCAAAAGAATTTACAGATGAAAACTTTGGTACCCATTTCTTGTAGGGTCCTGGAATGTTAGTTTTTGGTATCCATGCACAAATCTTTAAATCAACAAGCTTTCTAACTCTACATGAAGAAGAAATATGACCAATGGTGCCACAATAGTGACATCTAGCATGCTGAGTGTTAAAAGCAGAGTGCTGTGCATTATTGGTAGGTCTAGATTTTCTAGTGTAAAAGAATGCATGCCTATTTGTCTTCTTGGGCAATGGTTTGGTTTGGTTAGGTCTGACAGTATTGGGTTTGACCGTGTTCCGATGATTCCGCAAGTGACATGTGTTAGGGTAGGAAGCAGCAACTTCAGGCTATTTTTTATCTGAATTTCCAACTTTTTGGACGTGTCATATAACAAGATATATTTAGCAGTGAGTGCATCATTTCTAACAGTAGCTTGCTGGAGACTTTTTTTCTCTTTGAGTAAGTCTCCCTCTAATTGGATAATGGTCTTGTCCTTCTCTTCGGGTAGTCTTTGGGTCTCGTGTATTAACAGCTTAATAGAAGAAAGCTCACCTTCCTCACTAGAACAATTACTACTTCTAACCTCAGCTAGTAGGTCAGTAAGTCTTTCTATTTTACTTTTGTAGTCTTTTTGTACCTTCTTAGAGGTATGATATTTACTATGCAGTCTTCTGTAATCCCCTAAGAGGTCAGTAAAGGCTTCTCCTAGTTGCTCAAAGGTAAAATCATCATAAGTATCAAATAGGGGGTTAGTGGTTACCTGATCATACGCCATCAAGCATATATTTACAGCATCATCTGATTGCTCATCTTCTGAGTCGCTATCTTCACTTTCATACCATATGCTTATATTGGCATATCTTCGGGATGTAGACTTCTTCATGTAGCCCTTGTCATATTTACTATTCTTCCTGGTTGATGATGATGTTGTTGGACAGTCCTTCTTCATGTGTCCTTTCTTTTTACAGCTATAGCAGATATGATCTTCTTCGTTGTTATTACTGTTGCTAATTGTTGTCCTTTATTTTTCTGTTGAATCTTATGAACTTCTTAAATTTTCTTACCATAAGAGCTTGATCCTCAGTATCAGAGTCACTGTCGTCGGAATCATCTTCTACAATTCTTCTATGTTGAGCTTTGAAAGCGATCGACTTCTCTGACTTCTCCTTTGGTGTAACATCTTCAAAGTCTTGAAGTTCTAGCTCGTGAGTGAGTAGCTTACCCATGAGTGTTTCAAGAGACATTGTTGAGAGGTCGTTCCCTTCAATAAATGATGTAGTCTTTGGAATCCAATTCTTCGTGAGAGTTCGTAGAAGTTTGCAAATATTCTCATGGTTACGGTAATCCTTGCCTAATGATGATAGAGGATTTACAATATCCAGGAATCTCGTAAACATCTGAGTGACAGATTCTTTTGGCTTCACTTTGAACGCCTCATACTCCTGAGTAAGTTTGCTGATCTTTGACTCCATGACTTACATCGTACCTTCGTGGGTTACTTCAAGAAGTTTTCACACTTCATATGATGTTGTGCAAGTAGACACCATGTTAAATTCAATCCTGTCTAAGGCACAAAATAAAGCGTTAATAGCATGTGCGTCAAGACTGGCCTTTTTCTTTTCCTTGTTAGTATACTTATCATGTTGTTTTTCAACCAAAACATCTTCAACAAGAATACGAGAAGGCTTTTTTTAGCCATCAACAACTATAGAACATAAGTCAAAGTCTAGAGATTTCAAGAAGAAACTCATCCGTATTTTCCAATAGGTATAATTTGTACCGTCAGACATAGGAGGTCAGTTTGTGGCTTGGCCTTCACTTGTGAACTTCACAGTTGCCATTTGTTGTGTTGTGATCTATGTAACAGTTAAGAATAGTAAAATTATAACTGCAATGTTACCTTGTTTTACCTGTATAACCTGTTCTGATACCAATTATAGGAACAAATTTGTAAAGCACAATACTCTAGAGGGGGGTGAATAGAGTAGGCAGCAGAATATATCTAATTTAAAAAGTTAGCAGCAAGATCACAGAGATATATATATATATATATATATATATATATATATATATTATATATATATATATATATATATATATATATCACAAGTAAATAACTGTAAAAGCAGAGATCAGAAAGCAAACGCAAAGGCGACAATGTATACTGGTTTTCCTCTTGTGAGGACTAGTCCAGTCGGAAGAACTCTAACTTCCAGTTGAATCCACTATTGGAAAATACCATAAGTTTTCAAACGAAGTCCTTGCAACTTCTACAAACGCGAGCTTTGATACGAAGTACTCAACCAACTTCAATTATGAAGAGTCTTTATTCAATCAATCCTCTGATTACAATCACTCTGAAGCTTCTAAATCGTACTGTACTGGCAAATTGACTAGAGGATTGTAACTGGCTTAGGATTTGAAAATTAAAGCTTAGAACTCATTGGAATAGAACAGTAGGCTTTAGCGAGAAGAGATGAAAGTGAATGAGTGAATGAGTGAATTGAAATGATCGAAATCCTTCTCTATTTATAGTTTTTCCAAGGGCAGAACTCTGTCAAAATTCGGGCAGAATTCGGGCAGAACTATATGAGAACATCTCGGTAGGATCCGTAACTGCAGGGAGACCAAGTTCAAAAAGCAATGTTCACTAACCGAACTCTGTCCGAGTTCTGTCAGGATTGGTCAACGTTTTTGCAATTAATTTTTAGGCTTTTTGAAAATTGTTTTAAGCAATTATGAGCTTTTTGTAAATAGGGGCTATTTTTCAAAACATGGAATATTTGTGAAAACATTTTAGGGTAGCCTATTTTCCAGTACCACTCGGTGTACAATATATTCCTAGACTCAATAAAAGTGAAAATTATATTGTATAAAGGAAATACAGACTCGAGTGGCAAACACAGCTTCGATCTTGAACAGAATGGGTAACAGATCTCTGACAGTGTCCAAGAGTCCAAAATATCTTTAAGTAGCCCGTATATCGAGACAAAGTTTGATCAATTATTAAAATTCGGTTTGACCATGACCAGTGGGCCAACAATCTTCCTATTTTGATAATTGACAAACCTTGACCGATATAACTTCTTTGATCAATAAGATTTGAAAGATAATCAAAATTGTACTGTATCATGAAAAAAATGTTTCTATATCCTGTAAAAGATGTTAGATCCTATTTCTCCTCCGTTTTCACTTAGCAGAATAATTGCAAGAGAGAAGCTCCCCCGTAATATATACATAAGAAACAATCGTTGAAGAAATACAAGCAAAAAAAAATATAAAAACAAACAATTCATAGGCAGTTTATATTTCACAGGCAGTTTATATTGAACCATAAAAAAATAGTCATCAGAACATGAAGCTAAACTGAAATGATATAAAATGCTAAGCAAAGCATAAAATGGTGTTCATAATACATCAGCTCAGAAAGTCATAATCTAAATGCAAAAGTAAGATAAAGTATGATATCTTGGAATGTCGGAGTATTTTCAAGTAAACATAGACATAATAAAGTCTCAAAAAGTGTGACATCTAGATAAAATATATTGCATCTAAATCACAAATCCTCATCATCATCGTCATCAGCAGGACTAGCACGTCCACCATATCCTGATGGACCAGCTCCAGAAGTGCCAGCTCCGAAATGGTGTAGAGTAGCACCAGAACCATGGTACCAGTCATAAGCGTTACCGGGATAAAAAAGAGAGTGTACCGCCTCATCCGCATAGCAGTATCCGGAGACAGCAGGATCTCTGGGAAGAGAACTGGCAGAGTGTCCAGTCTGGGCAAAATGGAGATCGCGTTCCCTGGATGCGTCAGTGATGCATGTCCGCAGATCAGAGAGATGATGATGAATACCCTCAAAAGGCATAAGGTATGCCTGAGGAGGTGGAGAAGGTATAGAAGGAGGAGCAGAAGGAGCAGCTGTGCTGCGACGGGACTGCTGGAGATACTTGGGCTCAGGGACCAAAGCACAAGTAGACAGATCGATGTTAAAATGCTGAAAGATGCGTAGAATGAACATCGCATAAGAGAAATTTCGATCTCTTGCATGACATCGTCCCATCATCTGGATAATAGTCTTGGGAACTGAAAATAGAATTCCCTTGATGATGTAGTAGAGGGCAGATAGTTCAAGATTGGTAACATCATCTTTTGAAGTAGATTTTGGAAGAATAATGGAATAGATGATGCGATGTAACTCATAGTTAAACAAGTTCAAGTTTGCAGCCTTGAACTTTCCAGAACGAACACGCGCGGGTTTACGAAGATCGTTCTTGAAACTGAGAATAGTCGTGCCATCGAAAAAATCGAAATCTGTGATATCATTGAGCGGGGCACCTTAGTTAGGAACATCATAGATTTTCGCTAACAAGACATCATTGAACTCGTTGTTAATACCTCTGACACGAGTCTTAACATCAAAAGTTTCTAACACAAAGTTGTAATAAAACAACCTAATGGCATTAGTAGCTATAGAAATTTTTTTGGTGACAAGTCAGTGTAACTATAATGCCTCAAAGTAAGGACGGTGGTCAGAAACGCAGTCCACTTAATCAGGGCGCCAGTGCATATGTTGCGCACGATAAAATCACCATACCATAGTAATGATTGGTCATGAGTTTGAAAATAAAACTCATTGTACGCACCGTCGGCTGATTGGACCGAGGAAAAGAGAAAATCCTCTGGTAGATTCGAAGACGATACCACTTCACTGGCATTGGTCTTCTTCCACTTGGAAGGAGTGAATCCCTTGGGCATTTTGACCAAATTTTAATAGAAACTAATAAAATTAAAGGAGATGGAAGGAGAGGGTTATACCTTCCAGAAATTGAGTATGTTATAGAGACAAGAATTCTCCGCACGATTCCAAAATTTGGATAGAGATATCCAAGTGGATTAGGAGCAATGGATTGGAGATTTTCTAGGGTTTAGAAAAGCTTTCTGGCGGCTGCTGCTGCTGTGAGAGAAGTTTGGAAGAGATGAAGAGGAGGGGCCTCGATTTCTGACTTAAAAACATATACCACCAACAGAAATCGGGTCGAAATCGGACCAAACTCTGGCCGAATTTGCCTAGGGTTCTTTTGATTATTTTTTTTAAAATATTTTGTGGGCCACATCCTATTCATCATCCCCTTTCAATTATTTAATTCTAAGTTTAGTAATTTTAAATTTCAAATATAATTAATATTATTTTATAAATTAAATTTTGTTACACCGTGACTGTTTCAGATTTGCTGTAGGGGTACTGTCCCAGCTAACGGGAGTTCACCGGGGAACAATTAAATACCGCTTCGCTTCGACCGTAGTCGTGGTGACAGACAGACCCTTTGTAGGCTTATCTCAAAAACAGTTTTTAAGTATTGGAAAATAATTGTATAAAACAAAATTAATTAACATTATTGACATATAAAATTCATAATTCCCGACGTAAATAATTGAAACGATCTTCCGCAAGAGGTTTTGTAAAGATGTCAGCTAATTGATTCTCTTTGTCTATGTATACAAGGTTTATATCTCCATTTTGTTGATGATCTCTAAGAAAATGATATCGAATCTCGATATGTTGAGTGCGAGAGTGACATATTGGATTCTTAGTTAAATTGATAGTGCTGTGTTGTCACAGAAAATGGGTATGTATGTGTAAAGTAAGCCAAAGTCTTCCAAGGTTTGCTTCATCAACAAAATTTGTGCACAACAACGTCCTGCAACGATATACTCAGCCTCGGTTGTTGATAATGCAACAGAATTTTATTTTTTGCTAAACCAAGAGACTAAAGCTTTGCCTAGAAAATGACATATGCCGCTGGTACTTTTTTTATCTACTTTGTATCCAGCAAAATCAGCATCCGAATAACCGGTTAGATAAAACGACATGGTTATGGGATACAATAAGCCGACAGAAGAAGTGCCTTTAAGGTATCGAAAGATACGGTTAACCGTGCACAAATGTGATTCCTTAGGATTGGCTTGAAAACGTGCACACAAGCAAACACTAAACATTATATTAGGTCGACTAACAGTTAAATAAAGTAAACTACCAATCATATCTCGATACTTACGTATGTCGACAGGTTTGCCTTGTTCATCAATGTCAAGTTTGGTTGAAGTTGCCATCGTAGTGCTAAGTGGTTTGATTTCTTGCAGATCGAACTTTTTTTAATAAATCTTTTGTGTACTTGGCTCCCATTGTTGGTTTGTTTGATTTGCAGTCCGAGAAAGAATTTCAGCTCTCCCATCATGCTTATCTCAAACTCATTCTGTATATAGTTTGAAAATTCTTGACAAAGAGATTCATCAGTAGATCCAAAAATGATATCATCTACATAAATTTGAATTAAAAGAAGATTGCCATTAAAAGACTTTATAAACATTGTAGTATCAACCTTCCCTTTTAAAAAAGTCGTTGTCAAGTAGAAAAGAGCTTAGACGATCGTACCAAGCACGAGGGGCTGGTTTCAAACCGTATAATGCCTTCTTCAACTTGAAAACATAATCAAGATTTTTGAAATTAGTAAAACCTGAAGGTTGAGCTACATAAACTTGTTCTTTTATAAAACCATTCAAAAATGCACTTTTAACATCCATTTGAAATAACCTAAAATTATGAAAACATGCAAATACACATAACATGCGAATGGATTCTAATCTCGCAACTGGGGCATAAGTCTCATCGTAGTCGATACCTTCTTCCTGATTGTATCCTTCAGCTATGAGTCGAGCCTTGTTACGAGTTACTAAGCCATTCTCATTCAGTTTATTTCGGAATACCTAGTGGGTGCCAATGACCGGATGATCAATGGGCTTGGGAACAAGTTCCCAAACTTGATTCCGTTCGAATTGGTTCAATTCCTCTTGCATAGCATCTAACCAAAAATTATCACTACATGCTTCTTCAATATTTTTGGGTTCAAGCTGTGAAATAAAAGCAACACATGAAGCTATATCTTTACTAGAGGAATGAGTACTTACACCCTTGGTAATCTCACCAATTACCAAGTCCTTTGGATGGTCTGCCAAAAATCTCATTTCTTTTGGCATATTCTCTGGATTGTTGGTTCTGACTTCTGGTTCTGTACGTGATTTGCTTGGAGACTCAGCTGGTGCTTTGTGTGAGGGTTTTGCAGGAGCAGTACTAGGTGTACTTATGTCTTCATCATCATCATCGATAGAATGTTGATTGAGTTCGTCAAATTTAACATTTATTGATTCTTCAATGATCATAGTTCTCTTGTTGAAGACTCTATACCCATTGTTTTTCATCGCATAGCCTAAAAATATACCTTCATCGGCCTGTTCGTCAAATTTTCCCAAATTATCTTTAGTATTAGCGAACTCATGCAAATAACCGTGTGTGTCAAAAAATTACTTGAACTCTGCATTCTCAAATTCGCCGCCATGATCGCTTCAAATACGAGCGATCATGAAACCTTTTTCATTTTGGACCTTCTTGCAAAAGGTGACAAATTCTGATAATGCATCTTTCTTGCGTGCAAGAAAATATACCCACGTGTATCTATAGAAATCATCTACTATTACAAATGCATATAACTTACCACCTAGGCTAGCAGTTATACTAGGTCCAAATAAATCCATATACAGCAATTGTAGAGGAAGAGTGGTACTTACAGCGTTCTTGGACTTAAAAACGGATCAGGTAGCTTTGTTCTTTTCACATTCGCTACATATCGTATCCTTCTTGAAATTAAAGTGCTGTAAGCTTCGTACCAGCTTCTTTGTGGATAGTCTTGAAATTGTGTCCATGTTTGCATGACCGAGTCTCATGTGCCATAGTTGACTCATCACTTTTGGCCATCAAGCATCTACCTGCTTTGATAGAATTTTCTAAAAGATCGAAAACATATACATTGTCTTCCCTGATACCTTCAAAGATAGTACTACCAGTTGAGCTATCAACTATAGTACATTTGTCTTTGACAAAGTTAATGCCATAACCGTGATCAACTAAATGGTTTATGCTAAGCAGATTATGTGTTAACTCGGTAACTTGACAAACATCTTTAATCACAGGGTAGGGAGCCTTACCAATATTACTAATACCAATTTTGTACCCTTTCAAATTATTACCAAAGGAGACGTATCCTTCTTTCTTCTTCGATAATGTTGCAAATAATGGAGCATCATCGGTCATATGTCGTAAGCAACCGCTGTCGATGATCCATTTGATTATAGCATGTGAAGGGCGTTTCACCTACAAAAGAATTTGCAGATGAAAACTTTGATAACCATTTCTTGTAGGGTCTTGGAATATTAGTTTTTGGTATTCATGCACAAATCTTTAAATCAACAAGCTTTCTAACTCTACATGAAGAAGAAATATGACCAATGGTGCCATAATAGTGACATCTAGCCTGCTGAGTGTTAAAAGCAGAATGTTGTGCATTATTGGTAGGTCTAGGTTTTCTAGTGTAAAAGAATGCATGCCTATTTGTCTTTATAGGCAATGGTTTAGTTTGGTTAGGTCTGACAGTGTTGGGTTTGACCGTGTTCCGATGATACCACAAGTGACACGTGTTAGGGTAGGAAGCAGCAACTTCAGGCTGTTTTCCTATCCTAATTTTCAACTTTTTGGACGTGTCATGTAACAAGCTATATTTAGCAGTGAGTGCATCATTTCTAACAGTAGCTTGCTGGAGACTTTTCTTCTCTTTGAGTAAGTCTTCCTCTAATTGGCTAATGTTCTTGTTCTTGTAGAAGCATGAAAATTTTTCAGCAATGAAGTCCCATGGGCCCAAACCAGTGAAGCTTCATGCGCCCAGCCAGTCAAACTCCATGCGTCCAAGCCAGTGAAGCTCTATGCACCCAGCCAGTCAAGCTCCATGCGCCCAGCCAGTGAAGCTCTATGCGCCTAGCCAGTTAAGCTCCATGCGCCGAAGACTAGCTTCCCCAAAAGGAGGGCGCATAGCCTGAGACATGGCTATGCACCCAAGCCCGACTCGGTCAAAGCCATGATCAAAACATGTAACGAAGTACATGGCCACGTCAGTCTCTAAGAGCAGTCGTGCACCGAAGCATGCGGCCACGTCAACACCACGACCAACCTACCATCTCGCAGCCTGTATGAGCCTATACCCTATGCGCCCAAGGCAGGACTATTTGCCCACATGAAAACCAATGTGTTTTCTTCATGTGGGCGCATAACATCATTCCAGGTCAAGAACAACTATAAAATGGGGTCTCGTCCCTCTTTAAAACACAAAACATAGAGCATTTTCAAGAGCCAAATTGCTGTACTTCTTGCCATTGAGCCGAGAGTTAGCAATTTTCTTAGGTTTTCTCCCACTTTTGTAATCGGAGTGTCAACGAAATAAAGAAGAAACTGCCGCTCGATCTCCATCGTTCCATTCCACAGAATTCTTTTTTGTACTCGGGGATCCTCAGCGCAGGATCTCTCAGGCGTACTCAATTTGTGGTGCCTTGCGCCAATAAAGAAAAGACAGTATTTTCTTCTTTTTTTTTGTGTGTGTCCACAAAAATGGTGACTCTGCCGAGGACTACATTTTCCTCTGACGAGAAGGTGGTGACGTAATCCGATACCGACAAAGTGGGGAGCACTCAGAAGATGCTGATCTTAAAGTTTGATCAGCTGGCGTTCGAAGAGATGCTCTCGAGGGATGGCTCTACTACCTCAAAATCAGCGAAGCCAAACAAGTCTCGCAAGACTTGGCTTCCGAAGGCTCGCTGTGCATATCCTGCTAGCGTCATAGCAGATGTGCAACTGGAGGACTCTGTCACATGGGCGCATGACTCTGCCACAGAAGCTCCCCAAATGGAGAATGCTCATACCGTTCCGGGCTCTACTAGTCCAGTGACTCCCTTCTTGCACAACCAACAACAGGGTGTTCAACACCCGAGATTTGGTAAAGGAAAACACTACGATGCTAAGAATTGGGGTGTGCGACACTCTGGCCAAACCCGGCGAGACTCACAAATGAAGGAGGCGAAACTGGAAGAAAACAGCGCTGCTCCACCAAGTATGCGCCCAAAGGAGTGTTTGGGCCCAAAGCCCCAACCATGCGCCCAAAGCCATGCGTCCAAGGGAGTGTTTGGGCGTATAGCCCCAACCAGAATACTTCTGTCTTCAGCAAACTGGGCATGCAGGGTCATGCGCCCAAGGCTATGCACCCAGGCTCTCTAGATCCATACTATGCGCCCACATCAAGGAGGCTCAGACGTGCTGTCAAGGAGCATGCGCCCAAGGCTAGTCTCCAAGGCCTATGCGCCCACAGCAAAAAGACATGCCCCAATGCGTATAGCATGGGGCTGTCTTCAAGGACATCACAGAACTTAGGTATGGGGGTTGCCCCTGCACGTGAACTAAGTCTGGATGTGCCAACTCTCCTTACGAACCCGCATGCAAAGCTCTGCGATGCATGCAACATGGGTTGTAAGGCAAAACTCCCTTCCGCTGACTTGTGCGACATGATAAATCATAAGCATAAAGCGAGGGAAGACATAACAATACATAGTGCACATTCGTGCACCAGTATTGTTATCAACTGTTGCTGCTCCAAAGCAACAATAGTGCCTCAGAAAAGTCCGTGTTTCAACGGCTGCATTTCTCTGACGATGAGAAGCCACTGTGTATTTTATCCAACATGGATTCATGGGGTCCCCCTTACGGAAGCCCCAATCAAAGATGGTGGACCACTAACCCAACTTTCTCTCTCAGCTCCGCGAGAAGAAGAAGAAGAAGTCTACCAACAGATGACAAGCAGACTGTCACATCTGAAGGAGTTTATATGGGTACTCGGTCAAAGGCAAGGTTTCGTATGGACGACGAAGAATCCCAAGCTAGGGGTAGTATTCCCTCAGAGTCTAAAGCGGATGACCTCCACACTGGGGGTAACCTTCCAGAAGATGATGATCCCTTCAAATCCGATGGAGACTATCTACCTCCTCTACCGGAAGATGAAGGACTTGTCCACTCGGAGACAGACAGTACCAACACCAGTTGTACTGTTTTCTCTGTTCATCCTTGCATGTTATCTACATACATGGCAGACAGAGAAAGACCGAAGAAGCCAGTGATCAGACCAGCAAATGGGTAGAGTTTCTGGAAACAACATTCGCCAAGATCACCGATATGCTTACCAATATCATGGCGGTTCAAGCTGCTGGGGCTGTTCCTCCACCTCAACAAAACGTCTCAGCCCACGCTAGTCCAGCTCACAGCAACAACTCTCTTTCACTGTAAAAGGAGTATCATTCTGTTATGCCTCCTCCAAATCTTGCAAATGCTGGGGGTGGTCCTTCACCAACGATGCCTGACAACCGTTCAGCAGCTGTCTCCCAACCCCTGCTCAATCAACAGGATGCAATTGATTCCCTGGTCGACCGTGTCGATACCATCTCACACAAAGACGAGCTTCAGAAGATGGAGATATCTCAACCGTATCCTCCTGAGTAGGAGAATGCCACTTGCCCTTCCAACTACAAGCCGTGACGCTGAATTCATTTGACGGGTTGACTTCTCCTCGTCAGCACATGACGTACTTTAATACGCAGACTCTGTACTTGTCCAGAGACGATCCATTCTTGTCGAAGCTATTTATTAGCACCTTGCAGGAGGTAACTATCGAATGGTTCTGCAGTTTGTCTGACGGATGTATCAATTCATTCAAAGACTTGGAAAGGTTATTCCTCAACAGGTTTTACGAGAGTGGCATGCATGTTAGTATGTCCACCCTCATCGAGACCAAGCAAAGGAGGACTGAGTCTGTCATCGCCTTCATCGAACGCTTCAGACGGCTAGCACTGAAGATGCCCTTCGGTATACCAGACTAAGAACTTATGGATACTTGTCGACATAACTTCCTTCCTACGGTAAAGTTTTGTCTGGGTATACATAAGTATGATACATGGCCCGCTTTCATTGGGGCCGCTGATGCTGCTGAGAACGATGTTCCTAACTTGGAACTACTGGGGTTGAAAACACCCAAATTCGAAGACAAGGACAAGCATCCTTAAACTATTCCTGTTCGTGGAGGTAAAAGAAAAGAAGTCCTGAAGGTTGACACATCCAAAAGAGCTTCCAATTCTCAGAGCGCCTCCGACAAGCCTAAGAGACCTTCTCCTTTGACGAAGATGATGTCATTACTATCTTTCACATATTGACGAAGGGTAATAAACTAACATTACCTCCACCATGACGTCCCGCAGAGGCGAGCCAACTCAACGATCCCAAGTACTGTCTCTATCATCAGTACGTGCATCACTCCACCAAGGACTGCATCGTCCTGAAAAAGAAGATACAAAAGCTTATCGACAGCCAAGTGATCAACCTCAAAGCTGAAGACAAGGTCATATCTTCTAACATGATCTCCCTTCAGTTTGGTGACTTTCCTCCTACAGAAGTCCCACACGGCGTGGTCCCGATTCCCAAGGCAATAATGGAAGTCGTTAACCTACCGCCAGCTCGCAACACAACCTTGGTACAACTCATGACTGAACATGGTGAGATCATGTGGGTCCATCCGGACCTTGTGCAAGAAGTGACGCAGGGGGTGGTACCTCCCAAAGCAAAAGTGGTAAGAAGTACAAGTCATGCCATATGGTATCCTTTCCCTTCTACGAGGTTCTATTTGGCGAGATATGATAGGAAAAGACTTATCTTCGGAGATACGACCCCGCACAAGAAGAAGCAGTACCCTCTCAACCTCATGCTGCCCCCACAAGCTCAGAAGCCGGCCCGTCCAAGCCTCCAACTATGGACAAAGCCAAGCAGAAGGAGACGCGGTTTGACAAATCTCTGAAGGCGCCAGCTCCCGAAGGCATGGATCGGCCCTACAACTTTGACATACTTGCCTAGCTAGCCAATACACCTGCCAGGTTATCTCTGTTCGATCTATTGCGACTCTCCAAAGAAATAAGGAAGGCCATAAGTGAGGCATTACTACATGCCGATTCTTACCTCGCTGAAGTCAAAGCCCCGCTGAAGATCCTGTCTCCTGTCCCCACTGCCACAATACTATGGAAGTGGTGCCCAATATCACCTTTTTACAGGAGGACCTGCTACTAAAAAATAATTGTCATGATAGACCCCTGTACTATACAAGGTATATCGGGGCGATCAAGGTGGACTGCATGCACATCGATCCAGGATCCTCCCTCAACATCATTCCTAGAAGTTTGCTTCAAATTCTGGGAATCCCTCTGCATAAGCTATCTGCAACCAATACAATTATCATGGCTTTCAATGCTGGTCGAAGCCATCCGCTGGACAAGATCCGTCTCAAATGCCAGATCGGTGATCTTTGAACGAAGGTTTCCTGTTATATGATCGATGCCAACATATCCTACAACGTCTTATTGGGAAGTCCATTGATACACTAGAACATGATCGTTCCTTCCACACTTCACCAGTGCTTCAAGTATGTCAACAGCGACGGTGTCGTGAAGATGGAGTTTGCTGATGTCGATCCTTTTAAGGGCATCGAAGCTTACTATAGGGATTCGGTACTTTACCAATCTCAGCCCCCAAGGATGACGGCAACGAAGCTGACAATGAAGCTGAAGCAAGTCCATCCTCCAATGATGGTCCCCTGATTATTCGAGTCAATGGACGTACTACTCTAAAAAGTACTTCGAAGCCTTTCACAATCTGGGTGAAAAAGAAGAACCCTGATAAGGTCAAGCCACTGACCATCACTCTTAGCAAGATACCCCGGAAGGAACCTACTGATGCCCGTCCTCCCATTCCTAAAGAATTACCCTACGTGGTGAACTCGACCAAGACCGTGGCTCTTCTTCCAGATGATGATCCTCTCAATGAGTATATCAATGCTCATAATAATATACCTTCAGCGGATGATGTTATCCCTGAAGAAGAACTTGCGTATTTCCTTAGTAAAGGTTTATCTTTGAATTACTCCGATGTCTATCAATCTGTAAACCACTACATAGATACGATATACGCTCTAGAGAATGGCATAGGACCACACCACTGCATGCCAGTCACGACGCCTCACATGTGGAAAAAAGTTTACCCAGAAGATATCCTCTACTTCATCGTTCCAGCCATAAAGAAGGATGAAGAACTAATCAACTTCGGTCGTATAATTGGCGAGAGAAAGTTTGTTCTAGACTCCACTTCTCCCAAGCACAACACAGAAGCTGACTATGACTCTGAAAAAATATAACTTTTTTGGTATAGTTGGTAGGCCAAGAATATCATCCAGAACATGGGATATGACATCAAAAGCGACAAAGGGCTTAATTACGGCCGAGGACGACGGTTGCCAATACGACACTTTCTTCCTCCCGACAAATCCGAGAACTACTATCAACGAAGCGGTGTTGGTCTGGGTTATGTCACTCCTCCAACAACTCCCGAAAGATCAGATGATGAAGCAGATCGTTGTTCTCATTCTTCTGATTCCTCTCTCTGGGACTCAGACTCCAGCATTGGCGACATATTCAAGACAACTCTGCCCATCAACATGGTTTTCGTTAACCAAATTACAGACGATGACCACTCAATCGAACTTGAACAATAGGATCAAAAGATGGATACTAGGTGGGAGCTGCGCTTCGAACAACATGAACCACCTACCGAAGACGAAGTCATCCAAGTCAATCTAGGAGATAAAGCATCTTTCAAACCAATCTTCATTAGCAAAAGTCTATTTGATAACGAACGCCAATCTCTTATACAACTTATAAAAGAATACATCATCATTTTCACATGGAGCTATAAAGACATGCCAGGCTTGGACCCTAAAGTCCCCATACACTGCCTGAATATTTCGTTTAAAGCTAAGACGGTGAAGCAGCAACAACAACGATTCCGACCAGACATCATAGAAGCCATCGAAAATGAAGTCAAGAAGCTCATTGCAAGTGGATTCATTCGCGAAGAACAACACCCAGACTGGGTTGCCAACATCGTCCCAGTCATGTAAAGAATGGTAAAGTTTGAGTCTATATCGACTATCGTGATTTAAACTCTGTATGCCCAAAAGACGAGTCCCCTCTAGCTATCACTGACGTAATGATTGACAATACTTGCTACTTTGAGCGGATGTCCTTCATGGATGGGTTCTCAGGCTACAACCAGATCAAAATATTCTCCGACGATGAGAAGTATATATTTTTTCGAACATCGTTGGGGGTATACTGCTATACGATGATGCCCTTCGGATTGAAGAATGCATGGGCGATATACCAGAAAGCCATGAACACAATTTTTTGTGATCATTTGTGCAAAAATATGGAGTGCTACGTAGACAATATCGCAGTTAAAAGTCGTCTCAAGGGCAACCACCTCCAAGACTTGAGAACGGTGTTCGAACTAATGCGTGCACACCAACTCAAGATGAATCCAACCAAGTCTTTTCTGAAAGTCTCCAGCGGCAAGTTCCTTGGTTTTGTCATCACTTCAAAGGGTATACATCTGGACCCGGAGAAAGTGAAGGCTATCCTCGATATGCATCCTCCAAGAAACCTCAAAGTGCTACGCGGACTACAAGGAAGGCGATCCTACATCAGACGATTCATTTTGAACCTCTCTGGAAGGTGTCAGCCATTCACTCAGCTCATAAAGAAAGGCATATCTTTCGTCTGGACTGAACAATGTCAACGTTCATTCGACGACATCAAGGCATATCTTACAAACCCTCCAGTATTGGTAGCTCCAATAATGGGAAAGCCTTTCTTACTATATGTCCATGCTATAGAACATTCTCTTGGCGCCCTATTAGCTCAGAAGAATGAAGGCGGCCATGAACATGCAATCTACAGCCACCCAATGGTGGGTGCCGAACACAGATACACACCGGTGGAGAAGGAATGCCTTGTACTAGTATTTGCCATCCAGAAGACACGTCACTATGTGTCTGGGCAGACTATCCACATTATATCCAAAGTCAACCCTCTCAGAATACTCATGACTAAACCAGGCTCTCTCAATTCCTGTTTAGCTACATGGGCAATGTTGTTGACTCTATATGATATGATCTTCGTTCCTCAGAAGGCAGTAAAAGGCCAAGCATTAGCTGATTTCCTAGCAGCTCATTCGGTGCCAGAATTGTCCAAACTCTATGCCGTAATCCCCGACGAAGTGGTGGAGTCTAACACTGCAGCTGAAGAAATCTCCATTTAGCGAATGTTCTTTGATGGCACATCAAGAACAGGACCCAAAAGAAATATCGTGGCTGGAGTAGGTGTCATGCTCTTGTCACCTGATCATCTAGTTATACACCGTGCATATTCTCTCGTAGAACTATGAACCAACAACGTGGCCGAATATAATACTCTATTAATCAGCCTACAACTGGCAAAGCAACTGGGAGTTGACTATCTAGAAGCTTACGATGATTCCAAGCTAATAGTTAGTCAGGTCCGAGGGGATTATGAAGTTCGCCACGAAGATCTCATCCCCTACCACAGAGCAACAATCGAGTTGGCGTCTACTTTCGCTGGATTCTTCATCGAGCACGTGCCTCGACTACAGAATATAGAAGCAGATGCTCTAGCCGGTCTCGCTGCTTCCTTGACCGTTCCTACCAATACTCAGCAGTCGATCACAGTGTCTGGTCGAGAACTATTCTATGTGAAAAATACCTTGCATATTCATCACAGTTATGTAGCAAAAACAAACGTCGATATCAAAGACTGGATATTTCCCTTCATAGACTACGCTGTCTATAGAATCCTTCCCGAGGACCCGAAGGAAGCAGTATCCATCCAAAGGCGATCCTTCAGATTTTACTATGACACAGCTACCAATATGCTGTATTGACGCTCTTACGACGGGCTACTGTTACGATGCTTATCAGACACAGAAGCCAAACATGTACTTCGGGAGGCTCACGATAGAGTTTTTAGTATACATCAACCAGGCCCCAAATTACAAGATTGCCTCAAACGAATAGGTTATTACTGGCCCACAATGATAGCAGATGCTGTTGAATATGTAAAAAAGTGTAGAGCTTGTCAGTTCCACGTCGATTTCATTCATCAACCTTCAGAGTTTCTATACCCGATGGCAGCATCTTGGCCTTTGAAGCCTGGGGCATGGACGTCATAGGACCAATCAGCCCGCCATCCTCCAAAGAACATCGGTTCATCCTAGCTATAACTGATTAATTCTCCAAATAGGCAGAAGCTATACCGCTCACCAAAGTGAAGACATCAAACTTGATCAGTTTCATCAAATATCACGTCACCTACCGCTTCGGCCTACCTCGCAGGATCATCCATGATAATGGTCCACAGTTCGCAAGCCATACATTCTGTCGGTCCTATGATAGAAACCGAATCCAGAATGTAGCCTCTATTGCCTACAACCCATCAGCTAATGGGCTAGCAGAAGCCTTAAAAAAAAACCATTATAAAACTTCTCAAGAAATTCGTGTCTTCAAACAAGCGCGATTGGAATGAGAAGCTCGGCAAATGTCTATAGGCCTATCGTACAATAGTTCAGACTCCAACAGGCAGTATGCCATTCTCTCTGATTTATGGGAGCGAAGCAGTTCTTCCCCTAGAAATTCAGATTCCTTCTCTTCGAGTAGCCCTAGCCAGCGAGCTGACTACCGAAGAAAGCTACCGTCTACGACTCCAGGAGCTTAAAGCACTAAACAAAAAATGCTTGTTAGCTCAGCAGCGCATTGAGCTATACCAAGCATACCTTACCAGAGCTTTCAACAAAAGGTGAAGGAAAGAATCTTCCAAGTCGGTGATCTGGTCTTAGCAGTGAAAAAACCAATGGTCATGGCGCACAAAACAAAAGAAAAATTCCAGCCTAAATAGGAAGGTCCTTTCATCATAGAATCAGTGTATTCCAATGGTGCGTACCGACTAACCAAGCCTGATGGTGACTTGCTCATGATGCCTATCAACAGCAAGTTCCTGAAGAAATACTATGTGTAACCTTTTTTGTTTACATGTGTTCAGTCATGTAAATGTACAGTGCGATGTTTATATGATTCAAAAAAAACTATCTAACTTTTATCCGTATTTCAAGAGTCTTGAATACGCCCTGGATAATAGGTCCTCTAAAATATTTTTCCAGTGAAATCATTTTCGCTTTTGACTCCGTCCAAACTCGGTTTGACGAAAACAAGTCACGTCCCTATTACCTCTGAATTGTTTTCTGATAATTATTTCCCTAGTGGAATGATTAAATGTTTTGCCACGTCCACATAAGCTCTGAGCAAAGCAGTCATCAAGGATAGTCACGTCCATATTACCTCTGAATTATCCACTCCCCCCTAATGCTATATATCTTTCCACGTCCATATTACCTCTGGTCAGATATAGAACATTCTCTGCTATTACGTCCATATTACCTCTACTGGCAGCTTCATTCAACTTATTATCTATATTCGAATAACTTGAATATAAAACGGATAATAGGTCTACATCATAATTCTCCAGCAGAATACCCACCAGAAATATCCTTACTACGTCCACATTACCTCTAGCATCGATATTTCACAAAACCACATTCACTTCTGAAAAGATTCTTTATTTTGTACTGGAACGTCTATCAAAAGACAAGAAAAAGGTACAAGAGCCCTGACGAAAAAAGAAAAAGAAGAAGAGAAGTTACAAAAATCTATGGGATACATAGGCGGTTTATGTTTCCCTTCAGAGCCGCAATTTTGGCCTCAGACTTCGCAGTAGCTTGGCGTCGTGCCTCTTCTTGGCGAGCAGCTTCATCTTCGAAAAGGATCAAACTCAGATGCTTCTCCTCAAACTTCGCTAGCTATTCTTCTAAACGGGCAGAAGTGGTGGCAGTCATGGCAGCCTGAGCCAAGTAATCCTCCTGTTTAGGTATCGCCGCCCTCAAGTCAGCTTCCAGCTGGGCGATTTCGTTCTTGATCTGTACAATATGATTGTACTTCTCAGTGATCTGTGCAGCCAGTCTGTTCTTTAAGGCAGTATGTACCTCACTTGCAGTATTGAACTGGCCATACTGGTCAGCCAGCTTGCCAATCTCTCGAGCGAGGGTGTTCTTCCTTGCCTGGAAGGTAGCCTTCTCCTCCGTAAGAGCCGTCATCAAAGCTTCGTCCTCCGTGTGAAACAGCGATGTCGGGCTCCGCTGTTTGGCATCCCGAAACCTAGGCACCTGACCCTCCAGGTCATTCAGGACCTTCCTCAGAGTGTTGGCCCGCTCTGCATAGCCAGCAATGCTCTCGAGGGCCGCTACATGGCATTTGACAACAACCTTCACATGGCCGAAGGCAGCATTCCGATTCAGGACTCCAGGAAGCTTCACTTTCAGTACAGAGTAGAAAGCTTTGATAACTTCATGTGCCATCTCCTCATCTTCAGTGGAGGTAGTTGGAAAGGAGGCTTGGAAAGTTTCCTCCACTTCAGGAAGGAACACCTGACAAGAAGCCGAACCTGACAGAGAAAACAATATAAATCAGTAACCAAAAAAGAGGGGAAAAAGGCGAAAGAATTGTAATTTCGTACCTTCGGCTTGCTCAACTCCAACCTGGGCTGCGCCATCAACCTTGGTTTCAGGGAAACCAAGAGCAGGCCCGGACTGTTCAAGAGGAACAATATTAAGGCCCTAAGCGGCATCTGGCCTGATATCCTCCACAGCCGAAACATGAGCGGATTCAACAATAGCCCCCTCAGTAGGCTGCTTAACTTCTCCTACTGTAGCCGATACCGGCTCACCAAAAGCTTCCCCCTACACCAACAAAATTAGAGGAGCCAGGAACAACTTCTGTCCCTTCCCCAATGGCAGGGACTATCTTCGCGAGGGTTTCTTTCCCCTTGTCTACAAGAGAACACACAGTCGTGGTCAGCCTCATGAGGAGCACGCAAAATTGAAGTCTAAAAATCTCATCCGAAGAGAGGCGCAAAGGCAACGTACCCGCAGGAGGATGAGCCAATTGGACTTGGTTCTTGTCCACCTCTTTTATTGTAGTTCTTATTACAGACATATCCTCCATAGATATGTCATAGGGGAAACTGATCTTCTGATCGCCGTGAGGGTCTGGGCCTTCGTCCTGATCACCATGTCGTTCACGTCTTACTGTCAAAGAAGACCCGCTCTCATCCATCAGTCGAGGATGAGCAGGGGACTCTGTCGTCATATCTACCTCCTCAGATGAGGAGGCACCTGCCTCAGCTACAACTTTGGGGTCCTGTGCAAAGGACAAATATAAAGGTGAGAAAGCTTCCAAAGGCTTGACCAGAACGGTTACGGAGTCTAGGAAAGGGTCTACCTCCCGAATGGCAACGGCCTGTAAAGCCGTCTGTCGAGAAGACTTTCTGGGAGGAGGCGAGCCGGCACCCACGTCCGCAACCTTCTTTCTCCGAGAAACAACCACCTTTGTCCTTTTTGGCCGTGGCACCAGCTCGGTGGGAGCCTTCCTCTTATGAGGAACGGTAGGAAGAGGTTCTTCAGTGTCCTCTTTCCGAAGCACTCTAATGATAGGATCTTCATCAACAACTCTCTGTTGCGGTACTACAGCTGGTTCAATTGTGGAAACGACGCCTTCCTTTCTGCTACTCCCTATTGCACGTGCTCGTCCTATATCAGCAAGGGTAGGGGCAAGCTTGGTCCCTGATACAAAACTATGCTCACGGTCATACCAGAAAGAAAGGTATTGACCTGGATATAGAACTTAGCAGCAGCAAAGAGCATGTGTATGTCGGGTTTATCCTCGGGCAGGGTAAAAACTGCCCCTGTATATCCAGCGTTGTAATTGATGGAACTGGGGATTCCCAGGACCCTTCCTTTGGTGTGCGTATTGATCGATAGAAAGTTAAACAGATCTAATACGTGTTCTAATCCTTCATAGACGGAAACTAGGGTTCACGAATTATACCTGCGACGGAAAGGAGACAAGTAATTCCTGGCAATCTCGAGCGGACGACCCCAAGATCTTTTGTACGTATTCCTTCCTCGAGTTGGACGTCGTGTGGGCGACGATCTCCCAACTTTTTCTTCTCCTTGGCAGCACTCTCTTTCTCTCCTTACGTGAATCACGAATTTAGAGAAAATTTTAGATTTCTGATCAGTAATCTGGCGGCCAGAGAATAGAGGATATATATAGGCTACGGCAGGGACCATGAGAAGAAATTAGGGTTAGGCCTCCTAACGGATCTGGATATCCCGTGTTCAGCCCGAACACACAATCCAGGCCCATTAACAATAGCTCGTTCCACTAATGAGCTATTGTTGCACTACCTCCCTAATCCCAAATTATGTTTATGGGCTCCTTTTATTATATGCTCGTTTGGCTCCCCATGTTAAGATATCGTATGTCCGTCGATCAAATTAAGTTACTGACAACTATATTGATTCGACATCTTTTATCCTTAAGTAGTACCGCTCAACTTTATTTGTCATGTCGGATATAATCCACCTGCAGGGTTTACATGACAATCCTTATGCGCTCCTTAAGAGGACATCATCAACCCGATGTATCGGGACATGGATTCCATTTATAATCAACAGCCCATCATACATACAATGTTATTACCCAATTCATAGAGGTTGTTGATCCATAATGAATCTCACTCTTTTATGAGTCAAAGTAATGCACATTGCATATATATGTCTGTTATTATATCCAGATTAAGAGTACAAGCATCCATAATAACAGAGGTATTTGTTCTCTTATGTAGTCAGTACAAAGAGAACAACCTCAAGTGGTCCTGTTCAATACACACAAAGTGTACTAGTATAAACCTATAGTCAAGATAGACTAATACCAGATTACACTACAACCTTTTCAATAGATTGTCCAAGTCCATCTAGGTTGTGAACTATTTATATACTCCATAGGAAACTGATAATATGATCTTCTGTGTGACACCACACACCATATTATCTACAATATAGAATATCAGACATTTACATTAACACTTGCAACAAATACAATATGCAAACATTTGCCCATATGATTCTCATTCAAAATTTAAGGAAATAAGGTTACTAAAAAAGTGATACTTTTAGTATATAACCCTAACAGTAATAGCCCCATGCACGTGCCCCATCGACCAGACTCCCTATCAACTGGAGATGAGGACTGGGATTGTCCAAGAGAAGCTGGCTTTATCCAAATTGCCGTACAAAGCGGTTTGGCAAGTAAGGTTCCAGAAAAGTGTGGTTCATGTTCCTGTATACCAGATAGGAAGGCCTAATGGATTGAAGTCAATGAAATGCCCCGATAGGAAGGCTAGTAGTGAGTGCTCCCTCATCTACTAGGGTGTCCCCCGTACGACCACTACCAGATGGAGGTGATACTCTGAAGAATTCATAATTCTGTAGAAAACTCAAAGCCCTTCTGTAAGCAGGCACCCCTGTAATAGTCCAATCCGTGTCTCTGAACCTCCGAATAAAGGCATCTCCCGCCAAAGAATCTGCCATCAGCACGATATTCATCAATTTGGGACAATACAGTACCAGCCACCCCATCAGATAGTAGAAGGGTAACTCAGTCCTAACAAAGCCCTTTCTGCCTCCGGATGTTATCGCATGCACAACAAAATGATACAAACCCCGTTGAATGGCACAGACCATCACAAAAAGCAATACAAGACGGTGTCCGAATGCTAGCTTCACAGCCGAAAGTATCATCCTTCGGCTGATTCTCTTAACAGACCCTGAACCGCCAGGGACTACGCAGTCACGAAGCCATATCATCAAGAAAGCGGCAAGCACCGCCTTTTCTGACATCTTGAAC
Source organism: Iris pallida (assembly GCA_029216955.1). NCBI lineage: Eukaryota > Viridiplantae > Streptophyta > Magnoliopsida > Asparagales > Iridaceae > Iris > Iris pallida. The sequence goes on from JANAVB010022999.1 coordinate 10,658,324, forward strand.
TCGGCTTGTCTGAAGAAATGATAAATCGGGGAATTTTTCTCAGGATCATCCCTATCTTCGGTATCTGCAGCTCCGTGATCTGTCATCAGCCGATCTATCTCAGAGATTTCCAAGGGCTTAGGCGATGAGAAGGAGACTGGGCCATTCTCCCTATTCTTTGGTAAAAACATAGTTGGTCCAAGACCTAGTATATGGGATGGACCCCTCGGTCTTACCCTTCTTCGTAGTTTGGTGACAAATGAAGAAGTGACAAAGTAACTCTTTGTACACATGCATCATATCAGAGCTCTCCTTCTCCAAATCCAAGATCTCTGTATCACTGGGGACGTATTCTGCATACGGCTCCGCCCTCTAGGGAAGTTTGGATACCGCCTGCATTTCATGAAGAGCCAAACCCATCTCCCTACCCGGAGTGAAGAAGGTGCACGTATGATAGTTGTACAATTCTGCCAAGTATTCGAACATCGGCCAGTTAACCTTGATGTCATACTAAGTGGACCTGATGGCATAAAGAAGACCGGCAGCTTTCAGGGTGGCCTCATAAGTCGAGAGCACCCATCCAGTAAGGTCACTCCAGAACAGAACATGATGTATCCAGCCTTCCATCCGCATCTTCCCTTTCGAATATGACTCCTTCTTTAATAGCATCAAGTTGGAAAGAGTCTCAGCAGCATAGGAATGAAGATCAGTCTGGACATCGTTCAGTGTAATACTCGGTTGTAGCCCCCTCATAGAATAGGAAGTGGAACCCTTGGCACACTTGAACGTATCCTTCTTTCGATTACCAAAGTTGAACTGGATCCTGCCAAAAACAACCCTAGGCAGTTCAGAAGTCAGGTCCCATTTTATTTGCCTCTGCACAGCCAGATCAGCAAATGCCGACAGAAGGTACTAGCACTTCATAGATGATAGCCCTATTCTTTGGTCATTCAACGTAACTACCAAAGATTTTTCCAGACATATCGTTGCGTCATCCTCAAAACCTACACTGTCACCGAATAGAAAGTACAGCTTCTTCCAACAGCGCGACCCTTCAAGCTTCTCATTATTTATCATCTGCTTCAGAAAGGTTTTTTCCTGTTCAATTATGGCAATCGCCCGTTCTGTATGTTGATCTTGACTGATCTTTGTCTGAACATCGCTGGTCATGCTGGTTATAAGGCTTGTACCAAGAATATGGTATCACGATCCGTACCCGCTTTTCGGATGTGAGCTCATGAGCAAGCCAGCTACGTATCGAGCGGACTCTAACCCGACTCGAATACATAAACGCTGTCAAGGCTAGGGTAAACTGCCAAATCATGGCAAAACAAATCTATATCTCAATCCACAATAAGAATATGAAACATGAATGAAAAATTATGGGTCATGGTCTGCAGTCCATTATCATATTGTTCGATTAGACTCCAAGAATGATATGAGTCTATAAAATAAGCAGAATATATCATGGTATGGAATATAAAGCACGAGAGGATAATAAAGAAATATCAATAGCAAATACCTGTATCCCTGCAGGTGTAATCACTATCATCATGAGCCGCTAACTAACTTCATGTGTAAACCCCCTAAATTTCTACTACGATATTTTTTATTCGATTTTATTTTCATAATTTTACGTCACGTGCGAGTTCGTGTCATTCGTATTTGTACGTCACGTGCAAAATTATGAAATAGTATATTTTTTATAATCAAATATTTTAAGAAATAAGTATTTAATATTTGATTTATTGCATCACGTCGAGTTTTGGCAAACGTTATTTAAAAAGGTTATTTTTATTAAATGGTGCAAATATAAGTAGTAATTCTGAAAACTATTATTTCACGTAAATATATTATTGTATGCGAGTGACATGGAATTTATTTCATGTCCACTCGATTTTTCAAAAACCAATTATAATTAGTTTATTATTTATAAAAATATATTTCGAATATATAAAGTAATTTTCGAAATTAATTATTGCCATTATTTATTATGTCGAAAAAGATATTTTAAAAATGTTGCTTAATTTAAATATTAAGCAAAATATGTTGATTAAGTGAGAAAAGTTTTTACTGACTTAATTTTGAATAGCTTTAAGTTTAAAATGATTTTAAATGAGTTTAAATAATTTGAATTTAATTATGATATTATCCATAGGGGAATTTAAATCCTCCTAATTCTTATCCAACTGGGAATTCCCACCTCCTATATAAGGAGAGGTACTCATCCATAAATTTCTTCCATCCACAAATTTGTGCATCGTGTCTGTGCCGTGCCCTTCCCATCCATTATATCCGTTCCAGTACAATTACATTACCATCTCCGCCCTGTGTCGCACAGGACACGACACCTCGATAAACAATCAGTACACTACAACCGACCCTAATCCAAATTTCCCTCACACCTCCCTCGTTGTTGCCAAAGCCTGTCCTTCACAGTCACCACCGTGTCCAACTCGGGCAGAACTCTCCAACCTCCTCAACGCTGCCATCACCGCCACCAAGGGCCTCCGGTCGTAGTTCCTCCCGACCACCACGAGCGGCTCCCTCACTCGGCACCGTCACCACCACGCTCACCCTCTCCTCCTTCCCCCACCTACCGGCCGTGGCAGCCACTGCCTACCACCACTACAAAACTCACACCACCGCCCGGCCAAATCCTTAACGTCGCGATCGCAGCCACGACTCCATCACCAGCCTTGCTACCACCCCCAAGGCGGGACACCACCACCGAAAAACACCCAACCACCTTCTCCGACGGGCATCACCACCGCCGCCACCAAAATAGAAAGAGTGCTGGAAACCCTCACCTGAACTTTTCGTCACCGAGGCCTCTCTGCCACCGACCTCCTCCGGCGATGACCACGGCCGTCCCCGTGCCGCGAGCCCCTCCTTGCGCGCTAAGCCTACTGCGAGCTCCATCGTCGCTAAGTCCCAGCATCTCCAGCACCGCACGTCCATGCCGCGCCGACGCGGCGAGCCTCCGACTTTCCGTCGTGCCACCGGGATCCCTCCGGCGCCGCTCTCCGGTGAAGAGCCTCCGGAAACCCTCGTCCGCGTCCGCACGGCTAGCCCCGTGGTCGTCGCTCCTCGCCGGCGCCGACCGCCGCCTTCCGCCCGCAGCGCCACCGTCGCCTCGCGGAGCCGGGCCGAGCCCCCTCAGGTGAGCAAACCCGCCCCCTCTCGAGAAAGGAGATGAAATGAAACCCCCATTCTCTCATATAGGTTCTGTGTAATTAATAAAGCAGCTGTGCTGCGATTATTGAAAAGAGTTTATGTTTTTATTATTATTATTATTTATTATTTCATTATTTTTGTTATTATTATTATTATCAATATCTATATACACAATATTTTGGGTATTAGAGTTTTTGATATTTATAAAATATACTGATTAGTATTTTGTTATTATTAGTTGGTATAAAATATTTCTGAATTTAAATTATAATAAATATATTATTGGGTTTGGGTTGCTTAGAATTTTCACATATATTAGTAAATAATTTGCCCATATTCATAGACTTTCCTAGAAATTATTATTTGACCAAAAAAATTGAGCTTTCAAACTTTCAAATAATTATTTAAATTATTTTCGGCTAATAAAATATAGTTTTTTTATCTAGAAAGTCTATTTTCACAAACTTAAGGTTTTAGCCTAAAATGATTTTTGATTTTCAAGTATGTACCTAAAAACATATTTTGAATAATACAAACAAATATTTTTCCAAATTGTATATATAAAGTATTTTCGAGTATTACGTAAAATTTTTATAAGAATATTTTCTAAACATAGTATATGTATTTATTTCCACAAATTCTCTTCAACTATCTTAACTGATCATGACGAATCATATCCCTACTTCCTTTCTGATTTCGGACCCTACGCTTCGATCATAGCTATTGGACTATTGGGACATGCCAGAACACCGTACCACCAGGCGACACACCAGACAAGATACCTTACCATTATACAGTTTACATTCAGTCTGCATTTTATTACATATTGTCACGCCCCGCTCCCATAGGAGCGATCGTCCTCGCTAAGGCGTGATACCGCATGAGCCTAGATTGCACTCGTGCAAGGCGGGTTCCATAACGGCCGATTTCAGCGGCTGCGACGGGGTCGTCGCACCGAAGTCCCAAGCAGAGACATTGAATAAGCCATCAGAAATTTAGAACAAAACACAAGTCATTCAAAAGAAGCTCTTTATTGATATTGAAACAAAGATTACAAAGGGCGCAAGGCCAAGATTATAAGTCACTCAAGCTCACTCTTCTCATATTATAAGTCACTCAGCTCTCTCCCATCTCTCAGTTACAAGTCTTGAGCCAGCGAATGCTTCGAAAGGTGACGTCCATACATTATGTCCCGTATAAGTCTCGACTCCATGCGGCCGCATGCTTTGAATCGCCAAGGAACTCCGTGCCTCGATGCATCAAAGCGAGCTCCGTGCCACGAGATTCTACCTGTCTCTGCACATGGAAACTATATGGGTGTTCGTACTTAACTGTACTGGTGGAATGAGCTCCTCGTCCACCTATACAAAACCAACACGTTTGATTTACTTCGTGCAACATAGTCCATTCTTATCAATTGTCTTTCTAGTCTTGTCTTAGGATCAGTTTTATGATAAACGCCTTGGCATATTTGTGTCTGAGGACCATCCCGTGCTTGCAACAGTAACGTCCACTCAACAACGTTAACCTATCAAGTCGTGCTTGCCTTACGGCCATAATCAGATACGCAACTACGCGATAAGACTCCATTCCCGTGTGACCGTGCTATAAGTCCTTGCCGAGGCTGTAAAACCCCTAAATTTCTACTATATATTTTTGGTACTATTTTAATTTTTGTACGCCGCATAGTCGTATTGTACATTGCACGCAATTTTTGTTTATTCATGAATGCTCGATGAGTACGAATATGTGCGAGCGTACATATTTTTAGAAAATATTTATTTTATTTTTAATATATAATAATTATTTGTATTTATAATTACTTAAAATTGTGAAAAGTATCGTATCGGGATGGCAAAACTTATTATGTTTATTTAATTATAAAAGTCTATTATATTTAATAGTGGCAATTTAGAAAAGTATTTTTATGCAAATATTCTTAACATGAGGTACATGAATTTTAATTCATATATATAATTTTATTTTCGAAATTATTATATTAATATTTTATTATTCAAAATGATATTTAAAAATATTATTATTTTTAAAATTATTATTATTGGTATTTTTGGAAAATATATTTAAAATTTATTGTGGCCATTTTAAATCTTGATTTGATTTTACGGATTTAATTTAAATAGTTAAAAGATAGAATTTATACTTAAATTAAGTTTAGATTATCTAGTTTTAAATTGGAATTTAATTTGAATTTGGATTTGATTATTGTTTTAAATTGAATTATCTAATTGGGTTTAAATTAATCCTAATGCTTATAAAACTGGGAATTTCTACCTCCTATATAAGGAGAGGTACTCATCCATATTTTTCACCATCCACAGATTGTGCATCGTGTCTGTGCCACCCGTCTACTATATCCCCACCATACAAATACAATAAATCTGTCGCGTCCATCATCCCGGACGTCCACCCAGCCGTGTCGAACACTCCCGACACGACGACTCAATCCTAACCCTAACTCAGCCTCCACGCCACCTCTCTTGGCGTTACCCGCCGCTGTCACCTCCATCATCCCAGCCTCCAACAACTGTATGTTCCTCCTCGACCCTGTCGCCATCTTCACCACTGACACCATAACCACCATCTCCGACCATCCTCACCACCACAACACGTGTGCCCGACTTTCCGTCAAACCCACCATCGGCCGAGCCAGCACCGCACCCCTCGTTCCAGACAACCGATCCTCCTTGACCGTAGCCTCCCGCCGATTGGTCAACTCGATACAACCACCGCCATCACCATGACTCATGCGGCCAGACCCCGTCCTCTTCCCAGAACCACCACCCTCCGGCCAAATCATTGCCACCAAAATCCACAAGAACAATAGAAGAGGGGAGAGAAAAATCCTAACCTTCGTCGTCCGCCAAGTTCCGCCCGTGCCGACCTCATCACGATGAGTGCCGACCATCACGTCTGTACCATCGGGCCAGCCATGGCCATCCAGCCACGGAGAACCGCCCCGCCATGCCGGAGCTTCCCACTGCCGGCGACGGACGGGCCTCCGCGCTTATCCTTCCTTTCCGATCCCCCGGTACCTACTCACTCCCAGCCGCGCACGAATCCCAACCCGCCGACCTCCGGTCCTGGCTGTCTCCCCGCAGCCGGCGATGACAGCACTGCCATGGCGCCATCCTAGATCGGGACTTGGCAGCCGCCTAGCGCCCTGCCTGAGCCCGGCTCCAATGTGTTCCGCCACCGCATGGGGAATCCCGACCGCGTACTCCGCCCGTCGCAGCCATACAACCACCGCCGATCGCGCCTCCGGCCAGGCGTGCCGCGTAATCCCGACCGCCGGCGCCCAGCGCCTCCGTAACCCGCTGGTGAGCAAAACCCATCTCTTCTTTCCATCTCTCTCTACTGTGTAAATTTGGGGGGAGGGAGAAGGATTTTATCAGTTATTATTACTGTTATCATTATTAATATTATATATATAACTTATTATTATTATTATTATCATTACTGTTATTATTAATATTAATATTAATAATATTATTATTAGTATTATCATCATTATTATTATTGTTATTAATTTTATATAGAAATTTTTGTATACATTTGTATCATAGGTATGCTTGTATATCATAGTATTATTTTTGGTACTCTTACTATTATTTTTATATATTTTCTAATGACTATATATGTAAATTAAAAATATATAAATAAATAAATAAATAAATACCTTAGTAGACTTAACTCTACCCCTAGATTTCAAATTTTGGTTTAAAAACCCTCCAATAATTTTCTAGATTATTTACTCAAAAATATTTTGACCCATGAAAAATTTACTTTTGAAATTATAGGATAAATTTCTAGCATTATGTTTGTTTGAAATATCTTAACAAGTGGAATATATCTTTTACTAAATAAATAAATAATAAAAAATAAATCAATTTTGAAAACTTAGTCTTTAGCCTAAAGCAATTTTTATCTAAAAATATTTTAACACAAATTATATTTTGTTCTAAAAATATTTATATAGTATGACTGTTTTCCCACAAATTTCCTTCGAATATCACAATTGAGCGTGACTAATTCCTACTCCTAATTCCTCGCAACTTCAGACCTCTACCCATCGACCACGACTATTGAACTATTGGAACATGACAGAACATCGCACCTCCAGACGATACACCAGGCAAGATACCTTGCCATTAAACTGTTTATATTCAGTCTGCATTTATTTTATATATTACTGTTCTTTATTTCTGGTTCTTACAGCTCCTGATTTACTGCCTGTTCAGGGATTATTAATTTATTTTGTTATTATCCTTTGATTGCATATGAACCTAGAGTTAAGGGACTACCGTCTGTAGTGTATCACATATACCTTGACACAGTTGTACCACGAGGATGTGTGAGATGAGTAGCATGTAGAGGTTCTTGTGTGTGGGCTGATCCCCCATGCGCATGCGTTAGGGCTAACTGCTAATAGAGGCATGTTAGGAGACTTAGCAGTTAGTAGGGGTATATGAGACATGGATGTGACTCTGTTAGACATTGGGTGGGAAGGACAGTTCCTTAACGTATGGGCCAAGTATGCACTTCCCTATTGCCAGTTATCTCCGCGGGAGATACGGTCCTGGATCCTGATACTGATTTACTGCTGGCCTCTGACATTCGATGAGTGTTATGCTTTGAGGTCCCTGGTATCCTGATGGGCCATACCTGAGATTACTGCTACTGAGCCAGAGTGCCCATGCATTGGTGGTTTGTTCTTAACTGCATAAATACTGTAGTACGGTTAGATTACCTTATTGTCTTCTTATCACTTATTTTGGTTTGTGACATATTATATATTCAGTTTATTATGGCATATTCTTTATGTATCTTGTTACGTCCCTCTGAGGACCTGGTTATCTCTCCAGGTGTGTGCTCATGTCTTTCGCAGGTGTTCTAGCCGTGGCCATGATCATCGCTATTCTTCGAGGATGATTGCACTTTGATCGTCTTCGCTTCGCTCGCCCCTTTCTTTTGTGATGCATTTCTTTTCATAGTTGGTAGTGGATTTGTCTCCGCCCAACTACATGTACCAAATAAAAATTTATCGATTATATGATATCTTTTATTCTTATATTTTGTGTGGATGAGGTTAGATTATTCTTGGTTTACTGCATTTTACAGCTTATGTGTACATACGAGGTTGCCATATATTGGAGTATACTTCGTATGTATACAGCTGGCATGGATACATACTAGTCCTAAGTAATTTGGGACTGGGCGTTACATGTTTTTGTGGTGGCCCATGCAGGTCGAGTTTGTCACTTCAGTTACGTAATTGTACAGATGTGAGCCTGCAATTTAGGATTAGTGTCTAGGAATCTCATCCGCAAGCTTGACCCCCTTCCTTGCTTCAAGTTTTGAACTCTCGTTGCTATCCTTGATTTGCATCCTGCTTGAACTCTTTCTACCGTAGTTCTGTATCTTTCATGCTTAGTGACAGTTAGGGAGATGACTACACTATTATATGCTCATAGGTCAAACACATGGCTAGGAAGATTATATTGACAATTAGTGTACATTGAGATCTTAATTGATTTGTAAAGACATTTTCCTAAAAGTATGATTTTAAGGATTAGTTAATTCCAAGTTGGGTAGTAGAATATTACCGCCTTCAAAGGATAGTTGAAATTTTATTTTGCTATTACATGGTGGTATACACAAGAGGATAACTAGATCGAGAAAACAAAATTTATGTTTGCAAAATAGTTTATAATTTATTGGAATATGAAACCAATTTGAGAAACATCTTGAAATTGTGAGACACGATTTACGATTAAGTTCAAGTTTGGATATGTTAAAGTTTATCTCGAATTTATTAAAGTGTTTTTAAATTATAAGTTATGATTTTGTAAACGACTAGAGAATGTGGAGGGTTTATGATTTATGGTTTATTAGAGAGCTTGAGGTTTTAAATTGGTAAGTCGTACGATTTATAAACTACAAGTTGTTAAATTTGGAGATTTAAAATTTGAAGTGAAAGTTTGGTTTAATATATTTTGAAGGATATGAAATTGACTCTGAAATTTTGCCTTATGATTATGAATTATAAATTCACTTTGATCTAGAAGTTCAATTATGGATAATAAAAGTCTTGGTAAAAGGAATAAAATGAGTATGTAGATTTAATTGGGATACACTAAGAGTTATCCTAAGATCTTGAAGAAATTTTCAAGATTATGATGTTGTTATGACTAGAGAATGTGGTACAATTGATAAGATAAGGGCTATTTGAAATTGATTAAAAGATTTTGATTATGTCATAAAATTATTTAGATTTTTACGACTATAAGTTTTGGTTGTGAAGGTTTTTAGAAAATATGTGGACATATTGGAATAGGAATTCAAGTTGATACAATTAGTACGGTTTTAATTGTGACAGGAGATTTTGAGTTGATTAAAATATTGAGCTTAAGTTTCGGATTGCCTGGAGTTATCTCAAGGGTTATTAGAAATAATTTAAAATTTTAATAGTTATGATCATTTTGGTAGATGATTTTGAGGAAAACTTCGAGGAACTCCCATGTCATAGAAATAGACCCTATATAATTTTTATATGAATTGCCATCGTCTCTATGGCCATGATTGATATGCTCAAGTGTAGTTAATCATCTAACCAACCATATAATTATATCACAATCTTGACTTATCCGACCTTTCTTCGTGACCCTCTAACCATTGCAACTTTGGATATGAGTCGAATGTTCCTTGATTGTATTCATCTAGGAGACCATCTTCTCTCTAGAAGCTACGTCCATAAACTGTTTTACTAGATTCCTTAATTAGTTTTACCTTAAGCTCCCACTTGATCTTCTTAAAATGTATGCATTAATTATCACTGCATCAACTCCCACTTTTTATTTTAGATCTTTTGTGTGCCGTACCGTGACTTGGATATTGGAAGCACAACACTAGACTTTTCCTTCCAACAAATCTCATATGTTAGACCTAGACATGCCAACCTTCATGTAGGTATATTATGTTCCACTAAAACACGTCCCCATGTACTCTATTTTTATGATACGACTTTCAGGTCATAAAGACCCAACTATAACCCTTACCATGGTACCGATATACTTTTCGACCACAGATAGGGACTCAATCTCGACTAAATCTTTCGATCGATATATGATTGTGTTCTACTTGATTCCTTTAGTGCTCAATTTTTTGCCTTAACTTGATTAACTCGTTGTCCCATCACAAATAGTTTAACTCTTGTAAGTTAGGTAGAATACCTCACGACCTAACCAACATTTTATGGACCATATTGATAGCTTCACTTAGACTATAGAATTTAGTATACCCTAAAAGTCAACCAAATCGACTGTATAGGCCCAAACTTCGGGCAAGACTCAATTTTAAAGGATCTTGGACTTATTAATTTCCTTCATCATCCACTGCTTATATTTTGACTATCTTATGTTGCTATTATAGTCTAGTTTTGCAAGCCTACTCTTTATCGAGCTTGTTCGCGATATATGTTTATTGTGGGCGCCCACTAATACATTGTCTAATCAGAACCGACGTATTATGGTCTGATCAACCATAGTGCACTTGGTTCGCTTTTGTATATTGTTCAACGTGGATAGAGACATAGTTAAACTTAGCCCTAGAGTCTCATCCGCGACTGCCTTGGCAATTCTTTTAGAACTTATTCAGTCGTCTTTGAACCACTCATTTGAATTCGATAATGCCTTCTTCGAACTCTTTATGTTTGCCTTTCGCCTGTTTTAGAAAGACAAACACCCGTACTTGATATTCTCTTAAGTTGTCCACTGTCTATTGCCAAGATAGTTAGCCAGTTACCAACCGATTTGACTGTAACCCCATCTTGAATTAATCCTCCTCCTCATGACACTTGATTCATTATCACGATTTTCTAATCATTCTTGAGACTTAAGAATGATTCAAATCATTTCCTTAATCAAACCTAAACCCAAAACCATATTTTCTCAAGGAACCATACCTTCCACGTTCCTAAGTTATTCTCCTTGATCCACCCAATACCTTATTATTTCTCGAATTGTGTTATCATGATTGTCTTAGCTAGCGACCCTCGTCCATTACCATATTCGTGAATTATTTTCCTATTTAACGAATTCATGACTTTCTAATAGCACATTTATGTTAAATACCGTTTCCTTGCCTCGCCAAATAAATTGTTCGCACTTTCTTATCGTTAAACTCTTGAACCCTACCTATTCCTAAATTTCGAGGACAAAATTCTTATAAGTTGGGTAGGATGTAAAACCCCTAAATTTCTACTATATTTTTTGGTACTATTTTAATTTTTGTACGCCGCGTAGTCGTATTGTACATTGCGCGCAATTTTTGTTTATTCGCGAATGCTCGACGAGTACGAATATGTGCGAGCGTACATATTTTTAGAAAACATTTATTTTATTTTTAATATATAATAATTATTTGTATTTATAATTACTTAAAATTGTGAAAAGTATCGTATCGGGATGGCAAAACTTATTATGTTTATTTAATTATAAAAGTCTATTATATTTAATAGTGGCAATTTAGAAAACTATTTTTATGCAAATATTCTTAACATGAGGTACATGAATTTTAATTCATATATATAATTTTATTTTTCAAATTATTATATTAATATTTTATTATTCAAAATGATATTTAAAAATATTATTATTTTCAAAATTATTATTATTGGTATTTTTGGAAAATATATTTGAAATTTATTGTGGCCATTTTAAATCTCGATTTGATTTTATGGATTTAATTTAAATAGTTAAAAGATAGAATTTATACTTAAATTAAGTTTAGATTATCTAATTTTAAATTGGAATTTAATTTGAATTTAGATTTGATTATTGTTTTAAATTGAATTATCTAATTGGGTTTAAATTAATCCTAATGCTTATCCAACTGGGAATTCCTACCTCCTATATAAGGAGATGTACTCATCCATATTTTTCACCATCCACAGATTGTGCATCGTGTCTGTGCCACCCGTCTACTATATCCCCACCATACAAATACAATAAATCTGTCGCATCCATCATCCCGGACGTCCACCCAGTCGTGTCGGACACTCCCGATACGACGACTCAATCCTAACCCTAACTCAGCCTCCACGCCACCTCTTCTGGAGTTACCCGCCGCTGTCACCTCCATCATCCCGGCCTCCAACAACTGCATGTTCCTCCTCGACCCTGTCGCCAACTTCACCACCGACACCATAACCACCATCCCCGACCATCCTCACCACCACAACACGTGTGCCCGACTTCCCGTCAAACCCACCATCGGCCGAGCCAGCACCGTACCCCTCGTTCCAGACAACCGATCCTCCTTGACCGTAGCCTCCCGCCGATTGGTCAACCCGATACAACCACCGCCATCACCATGACTCATGCGGCCAGACCCCGGCCTCTTTCCAGAACCACCACCCCCGGCCAAATCATCGCCACCAAAATCTACAAGAACAGAAGAAGAGGGGAGAGGAAAACCCTAACCTTCATCGTCTGCCAAGTTTCACCCGTGCCGACCTCAACACGGTGAGTGTCGACCACCGCGTCTGCACCATCGGGCCAGCCATGGCCGTCCAGCCACGGACGGGCCTCCGCGCTTATCCTCCCCTTCCGATCCCCTGGCACCTACTCACTCCCAGTCGCGCACGAATCCCAACCCGCCGACCTCCGGTCCTGGCTGCCTCCCCGCAGCCGGCGACGACAGCACTGCCATGGCACCGCCCTAGATCGGGACTCGGCAGCCGCCTAGCGCCCCGCCTGAGCCCGGCTCCACCATGTCCCGCCACCGCATGGGGAATCCCGACCGCGTACTCCGCCCGCCGGAGCCATACAACTACCGCCGATCGTGCCTCCAGCCAGCCGCGCCGCGTAATCCCGACCGCCGGCGCCCAGCGCCTTCGCAACCCGCTGGTGAGCAAAACCCCTCTCTTCTTTCCATCTCTCTCTACTGTGTAAATTTGGAGGGGAGAAGGATTTTATCAGTTATTATTACTGTTATCATTATTAATATTATATATATAACTTATTATTATTGTTATCATTACTGTTATTATTAATATTAATATTAATATTATTATTAATATTATCATTATTATTATTATTATTATTATTATTATTGTTATTAATTTTATATAGAAATTTTTGTATAAATTTGTATCATAGGTATGCTTGTATATCATAGTATTATTTTTGGTACTGTTACTATTATTTTTATATAATTTCCAATGACTATATATGTAAATTAAAAATAAATAAATAAATAAATAAATACCATAGTAGACTTAACTCTACCCCTAGATTTCAAATTTTGGTTTAAAAACCCTCCAATAATTTTCTAGATTATTTACTCAAAAATATTTTGACCCATGAAAAATTTACTTTTGAAATTATAGGATAAATTTCGAGCATTATGTTTGTATGAAATATCTTAACAAGTGAAATATAGCTTTTAGTAAATAAATAAATAATAATAAATAAATCTATTTTGAAAACTTAGTCTTTAGCCTAAAGCAATTTTTATCTAAAAATATTTTAACACAAATTATATTTTTTTCTAAAAATATATATATAGTATGACTGTTTTCCCACAAATTTCCTTCGAATATCACAATTGAGCGTGACTAATTCCTACTCATAATTCCTCGCAACTTCAGACCTCTACCCATCGACCACGGCTATTGAACTATTGGAATATGACAGAACATCGCACCTCCAGGCGACACACCAGGCAAGATACCTTGCCATTAAACTGTTTATATTCAGTCTGCATTTATTTTATATATCACTGTTCTTTATTTTCGGTTCTTACAGCTCTTGATTTACTGCCTGTTCAGTGATTATTAATTTATTTTGTTATTATCCTTTAATTTCATACGAATCTAGAGTTAAGAGACTACCGTCTGTAGTGTATCACATATACCTTGACACAGTTGTACCATGAGGATGTGTGAGATGAGTAGCATGTAGAGGTTCTTGTGTGTGGGCTGATCTCCCATGCGCATGCGTTAGGGCTAACTGCGAATAGAGGCATGTTAGGAGACTTAGCAGTTAGTAGGGGTATATGAGACATGGATGTGACTCTGTTAGACATTGGATGGGAAGGACAGTTCCTTAACGTATGGGCCAAGTATGCACTTTCCTATTGCCGGTTATCTCCGAGGGAGATACGGTCCTGGATCCTGATACTGATTTACTGCTGGCCTCTGACATTCGATGAATGTTATGCTTTGAGGTCCCTGGTATCCTGATGGGCCATACCTGAGATTACTGCTACTGAGCCAGAGTGCCCATACGTTGGAGGTTTGTTCTTAACTGCATAAACACTGTAGTACGGTTAGATTATCTTATTATCGTCTTATCACTTATTTCGGTTTGTGACATATTATATATTCAGTTTATTATGGCATGTTCTTTATGTATCTTGTTACGTCCCTCTGAGGACCTGGTTATCTCTCCAGGTATGTGCTCATGTCTTTCGTAGGTGTTCTAGCCGTGGCCATGATCATCGCTATTCTTCGAGGATGATTGCACTTTGATCGTCTTTGCTTCGTTCGCCCCTTTCTTTTGTGATGCATTTCTTTTCATAGTTGGTAGTGAATTTGTCTCCGCCCAACTACATGTACCAAATGAAAATTTATCGATTATATGATATCTTTTATTCTTATATTTTATGTGGATGAGGTTAGATTACTCTTGGTTCACTGCATTTTACAGCTTATGTGTACATACGAGGTTTTCATATATTGGAGTATACTTCGTATGTATACAGCTGGCATGGATACGTACTAGTCCTAAGTAATTTGGGACTGGGGCGTTACAGAGGCCGTGCCTTGCAACTCAATGAGACTCAATCATATCGCCGTCTCGCGGCCCTTTGCTACTAAATCATCAACTGACCCATCCAACTTGTGAACTAAGTGTCACTCGACCAACTTTGCCTTACGGCATCCCCTGACTTAAACTCAAGACATCGTAACATGCAACTTATATGCCGACAACATAAGACTCGACGCCGCATCTCGTGCCGAAGTACGACGCCTATGTTGATGCCAAATCTTCGGCATAAACATTCTTTCAAAACTTACACACATTCATCGACACATTCCAAAGGCACACACGCGGATTATCGCTCGTGCCGACCCATCTATATGAATTGGTCACTAACATCACAAGCTATCATGGACTATAGACTTGCTATTCGGCGACCCTTTTAACGCAAGTAGCTAGCCCCGCTGAAAGTTCTCGAATAATCCGAGCGGTTCGTCCAGCTACGGCTATACCTATTTTCCTCCGGAACGATACGGTCCCATGGCGCCCAGGGTTGCCGCTCGTGGAAACTCCTCCTTATCGACAAGTTGTCCAATGACCATGCAAGACTCGACTCAAACTGACGTCTCACACAGTCATCCTTCTTTCAATGTTACCATCTCTTTCAAAACCAATATCAAGACTTCTATCATTTGAGACCCCTCGACGACTCACGGTCGCGAACATTCTTTCCAAGTTACCATATCATTTCATTCAACTCAATGTCTATTCGATAGTCCTTTCTCCAAAACTCATTAAATCAACCGTGGTTCATGCCTTAAACATTAAGTCCGTGTATCGTGCCTCAAACCGACCTTCGATCTACGCGACGCTATCGCCCAAGTCATACTTTATATGACGGGCCTTGAGACCGTAAGACTATATGGTTATACCCAACCGTAGAACTCGTAGGACCGCGCTTGCTACCACTCCGATTGCCTAACATAACTTGCCTGACTTAAACGCACAATGACTCGACGAACAAAGGTTGCGTCAAGCCTCGTATTGTGAAAATATGCCGCGTATGCGTTCGACTTATGAACGACCAAGTCATTTGGGTGCCTAGACTTATATTATAAGCCGTGCAGCGCAACTTAACTCATGGAGCAAGCCAAGGCTATGCTAAGCCTTGGCCGATAGGACCGTACTTGCTTTATGAAGCAATTATACGGGCGACGCCTATGACTTAGGCTACGTTCATAACTTTGCCTACTCAACCAACTTTCCTTCTCCCAAGCCACGGGACGAAGGATCGAGTGTCATTTTCAAAGCTCGCCGTGCACTAACTCTAAGCCAACCGTTGAACCTTTTCATATTCTAACTCATTTTAACCTGTCGGGATTATTTCCTTTAGCTATGTGGATTCGTCTATTTTATTATCAAGCCTACTTGTGCGAGTTAAAAACATGCGATTTATTATGTGAAGGCTAAGATGAGGCAAGTTCACCGAAACTACCCCACCTGAGCGAGCGGTCGCCTCGACCGAGTGATGTCTTCGAGCAGCCGTTGTAAGGCTAAGTTCGAACGCCGTCGGCGTTCCTATTCCTCCGATTGACTGAGCGGGACGGGGCATTACATCATATACCACTCAGAAAAAGTTTCATCCTCGAAACTAACTGAGTACACTTATCGACTAATCACTCGAATGTTCAACGACTCTCGCACATATTTCCCCTAGGCATTTCTCAAATTCGAGCCACGCTCGTGCTACCCTCAATCCGTTCTTCAAAACTCACGATCTCAAAATCCTCGACACTTCTCATTCCTCAAGTCTCACTTGATTCAACGTATCACTTAGTTGGATCGTGCACATATTTTAGGCATCCCCAAAATACATGCATTTCAGCCAAGCCTCGTGATAGCGAATTCCGTCATCACCACTCGATATACATATTCAAGCGTCCTTGATATACATGCATGTCAACCGAGGCTCGTGAGCGGTGTTTTCATATTCCTGAATCATTCCATTCATCAATACCAATATCCCAACCAATCAATCCTCAAGATCACTCGCACCAATGCTAACTCTCGCAACATGGACGTCTTGTCTAACCGCTAGGCTATGTCTTTAGGCTAAAATCATCCGTCAGTATTGGAATCATAGTTCCCAAACAACAATATCAACACTGACCCTATCATAAGGTCAAACCAAATTGATAGTACGGGTTTTTCTACCCAAGCTCACAATACTCCGATTTTTAAACTTCGAGCATAGATTGCCTACACACACCCCAACATTTGTCGTACGGGGTCCGAGTCATTCAGTAAAGCCATCCTACGATAACTCATGTTTCAACCAATTTCTTGACGTATCGATATCACTCGTTCATCAAGCTATTTCGTATTGTCTATCTCTTTGAACACGTTCGACATAGTTCGCCTATCACTCCTTCTCAAATCAAGCACACTACGACATAATTCATCGCTAAACCATAATTTACATTTCACATTCCCTAAGTCATTTATTCCAATTCATAAAATCGATCACAAGGTCATCTGACTTAACAATATGTTGTGCCCCGATCTCACGCGAGTCAGATTATCCACGGTGGGCACGAATCACCATGTACGCTCCCACGAGATAATCATTCTCATCGGGACGTAACTCTTGTTTTGTGTCTAGACTAATTTATTCTCGATGCGTGGATCAGACCTACTCAATCCTCAAGTTTTATTCATTCGTCAATTATAAGTCCTACAAATCTTCGAGTTCATCTTCGCATCAAGCCAACAAGTCGAGACAATCAAAGTTGCCGCGTCCTAATTTTTCGAGTTCGATCATTCCCACGACATGAATCACCATGTCAACGCTCACACGGAACGATCGCCCCAAATCTGACGCGACGTATGTACGAGGCTAGAGTTACGCTCATACAAGGCAAGAATATCGATGTTGTGGTTATCCGTGTAACCCTCATGACACTTCTATTTTCATCCAACATTCATCTCAATCAAAGTCCTAAGTATTGCATCTAACCGAACAATAACACTTGTACGATCGTCATTCGCCGAGTCAGAGTACCCTCGAGTTATCGCATATCGATCTTTGATACGCCTTAATACCATCGATGATATGCATAACCTGATGATCTTTCTTTGCAATCAATGTTGAGTCGTACGAATGATGCTATCGTCCGACTGGATAATCTCCTCAATATTCAAATTCAAGTTTGATCATTATCCCTCGAACCATTCATAACATCAATTTCCTCAAACAAATTTCATGTATTATTCATTCGTCTATCTTAAGTCATCGACCAACGTATTTCCTCAATTTGTATCATTCCTTGCTAATTCAATTCATCGACTAACATTCGATCCAATCCTTAGAGTCATTTGCGTAACTTCACAATTTAACTTTCTCATGCACGCTATCTACATGTCGTGCTAACTTTTTACATACGATCCATATCGATTTCCTTTATCAAGTCATCCGTTCGCTACACCCTAAATTTTCCTTGAGTTGATTTCACCTACTCAATCATTCTCGCGTTTTATACTTCGCACAATCCTCAATCTCGTGCACGTTTCGTGCGTGTCATTTCTAATTTGTTCGAATCCACTTATCAACCTTCATGATAACAACTCATTCAATCTAGGGCTTTGTATATGTGCGACGCTTGCTGATAGACTCATCGACACCCCGAATCCTCAATCGATCGATCGACATCCCTGAGGCTATCGCATACACCACTCAGGAATGAAGTCATTCAAAAAATCCTCAACTATCATTCGAATCAAAATCCACTTCTTCAAATTTTTCGTTCGAACCATTCCTCAATTTCCAAGCACGCTCATCTATATCGCACCGACGTTGTCGTCGCTCGATAGCACCCCTATCGATAGTCATCCCCCGTTACTCAATCGAGTTCAACTCATTCTTGCTCGACACTTTTCAATTCCCGCACTTGACTTTTCTAAGGTCGAAGCAACTTTGGTGTATATGTCCAGCCCGACTTAGCCAACCGTGCTTACGCAAACCATCTTTTTATTTCTTGTCAAAAAGTGTTCTCCTACGTTTTGTAAATTATTTAGACTTATTGTATGGACTTCCTGTGGGACATTTGAGAGAGAGCGCACCAACGATATCAACTTTACGGAAGCAACATTTCAGAGTTTGCGGAAACAGCAGAGTTAAAGAATTCAATCGATAGTCCAAGGACGTAAAGCCATGCTATGATACCATTATGTCACGCCCCGCTCCCGTAGGAGCGATTGTCCTCGCTAAGACGTAATGTCGCACGAGCCTAGATTGCGCTCGTGCAAGGCAGGTTCTATAACGGCCGATTTCAGCGACTGCGACGGAGTCGTCGCACAGAAGACCCAAACAGAGACATTGAGTAAGCCAGCAGAAATTTAGAATAAAATACAAGTCATTCAAAAGAAGCTCTTTATTGATATTGAAACAAAGATTACAAAGGGCACAAGGCCAAGATTACAAGTCACTCAAGCTCACTCTTCTCACATTACAAGTCACTCAGCTCTCTCTCATCTCTCAGTTACAAGTCTTGAGCCAGCGAACGCTTCGGAAGGCGACGTCCATACATTATGTCCCGTATAAGTCTTGACTCCATGCTGCCGCACGCTTCAAATCACCAAGGAACTCTGTGCCTCGACGCATCCAAGCGAGCTCTGCGCTACGAGCTTCTACTTATGCCTGCACATGGACACTATGTGGGTGTCAGTACTCAACTGTACTGGTGGAATGAGCTCCTCGCCCACCCATACAAAACCAACACATTTGATTTACTTCGTGGAACATAGTCCATCATTATCAATTATCTTTCTAGTCTTGTCTTAGGATCAATTTTATGACAAACGCCTTGGCAAATTTGTGTCTGAGGACCATCCCATGCTTTCAACAGTAACGTCCACTCAATAACGTTAACCTATCAAGTCGTGCTTGCCTTACGGCCATAATCAGAGATACAACTACGCGATAAGACTCCATTCCTGTGTGACTATGCTATAAGTCATTGCTGAGGTCGTGCCTCGCAACTCAATGAGACTCAATCATATTGCCGTCTCACGGCCCTTTGCTACTAAATCATCAACTGACCCATCCAGCTTGTGAACTAAGTGTCACTCGACAAACTTTTCCTTGCGACATCCCCTGACTTAAACTCAAGACAACTCAATCATAACATACAACTTATATGCCGACAACATAAGACTCGACACTGTATCTCGTGCCGAAGCACGACGCCTATGTTGATGCCAAATCTTCGGCCCAAACATTCTTTCAAAACGTACACACATTCAACTCGACACATTCTAAAGGCACACACGCGGATTGCCGCTCGTGCCGACCCATCTATATGAATTGGTCACTAACATCACAACTATCATGGACTATAGCCTTGCTATTCGGTGACCCTTTCAACGCGAGTAGCTAGCCCCGCTGAAAGTTCCCGAATAATCTGAGCGGTTCGTCCAGCTACGGCTATACCTGTTTCCCTCTGGAACAACGCGGTCCCATGGTGCCCAGGGTTGCCGCTCGTGGAAACTCCTCCTTGTCGATAAGTTGTCCAATGACCATGCAAGACTCGACTCAAACTGACGTCTCACACAATCATCCTTCTTTCAATGTTACCATCTCTTTCAAAACCAATATCAAGACTTCTATCATTTGAGACCCCTCGACGACCCATGCTCGCGAGCATTCTTTCCATGTTACCATATCATTTTATTCAACTCAATGCCTATTCGATAGTCCTTTCTCCAAAACTCATTAAATCAACCGTGGTTCATGCCTTAAATACTAAGTCCGTGCATCGTACCTCAAACCGACTTTCGATCTACGCGACGCAATCGCCCAAGTCTTACTTTATATGACGGGCCTTGAGACCGTAAGACTATGTGGTTATACCCAACCGTAGAACTCGTAGGACCGCGCTCGCTACCACTTCGATAGCCTAACATAACTTGTCTGACTTAAACGCACAATGACTCGACGAGCAAAGGCTGCGTCAAGCCTCGCATTACGGAAACGTGTCGCGCATGCGTTCGACTTCTGAACGACCAAGTCATTTTGGTGCCTAGACTTATATCATAAGCCATACAATACAACTTAACTCATGGGGCAAGCCAAGGCTATGCCAAGCCTTGGACGATAGGACCGTGCATGCTTTATGAAGCATTTATACGGACGATGCCTATGACTTAGGCTACGTTCATAACTTTGCCTACTCAACCAACTTTCCTTCTCCCAAGCTACGGGACGAAGGATCGAGTATCATTTTCAAAGCACGCCGTGCACCAACTCTAAGCCAACCGTTAGACCTTTCCATATTCAAACTCAATTCGACCTGTCGGGATTATTCCCTTTAGCTATGTGGATTTGTCTCTTTTAATATCAAGCCTACTTGTGCGAGTTGAAAACATGAGATTTATTATGTGAAGGCTAAGATGAGGCAAGTTTACCGAAACTACCCCACCTGAGCGAGCGTCGCCTCGACCGAGCAATGTCTTCGTACAGCCGTTGCAAGGCTAAGTTCGAACGCCGTCGGCATTCCTATTCCTCCGATTGACTAAGCAGGATGGGGCACTACACATATCACTGTTCTTTATTTCCAGTTATTACAGTTCTTGATTTACTACATGCTCAGTGATTATTAATTACTTTGTTACTATCCTTTGATTGCATATGAACCTAGAGTTAGGGGACTGCCGTTTGTAGTGTATTGCATATGCCTCGACACAGTTGTACCACGAGGATGTGTGAGACGAGTAGCATGTAGGAGTCCTTGCTTGTGGGCTGATCCCCCATGTGCATGTATTAGGGCTAACTGCTAATAGAGGCATGTTAGGAGACTTAGCAATTTGTAAAGGTATATGAGACATGGATGTAACTCTTTTAGGCATTGGGTGGGAAGAACAGTTCCTTAACGTATAGGTCCTTATGCACTATCCTATTACTGATCCTGCTGGCCTCTGACATTCGAAGAATGTTATGCTTTGAGGTCCCTGATATCCTGATGGGACCATACCCGAGATTACTGCCCCTGAGCCAGATACCCATGCGTTGGAGGTTTGTTCTTAACTGCATGAATACAGTAGTACGGTTAGATTACCTTATTGTTGTTTTGTCACTTTTTTTGGCATATTTTGTATTCAGTATTTATGGCATGTTCTTCTTGTATCTTGTTACGTCCCTCTGAGGACCTAGTTATCTCGCCAGGTGTGTACTTTTGTCTTTCGCAGGTATTCTAGCCGTGGCCATGATCATCTCTATATCTTCGAGGATGATTGCACTTTGATCGTCTTCGCTTCGCTCGCCAAACCCTTTATTTTGTGATGTATTTCTTTTCATAGTTGGTAGTAGATTTGTCTCCGTCCAACTACATGTACCAAAGACAATTCGTAGTTGATTATATGATATTCTTTATTCTTTCATTGTGTGTGGATGAGATTAGATCACTCTTGGTTTACTGCATTTTACAGCTTATGTATTCATACGAGGTTTCCATATATTGGAGTATACTTCGTATGTATGCAGCTGGCATGTCTATGTATCTAGTCCTACGTATTTTGGGACTGGGGCATTACACCATGCAATCAGCTACCTGAAGAGATCATCAGGTCCTCAGAGAACATAGCAAGATATATAATATACATGCCTATCTAGCAGTTTATCATGCATTAAAAAAATACAGGAAATAAACGGAAAAAGTCCAATCAACACGAAAACACGACTATACACGACTGGAAGAACCACTACGTATAACCGAACTGCTGGAGAAGAACAAGAGAATACGATATCAACGGATAACCAATCGAATACTCAAACCCTCGTCCCTAGTGTGGACTCGCAGGTTTGATCAACTACTAACCCTCTTCCATAGTGTGGACTCGCAGGTTAGCTTCAAGGAACACCCTCGTCCTATGTGGACTCGCAGGTGCAGACAGATAACTACTAACCCTCGTCCCTAATGTGGACTCGCAGGTTAGCTTCAAGAGATCACCCTTGCCCCTTGTGTGGACTCGCGGGTTTGATCAACTACTAACCCTCGCCCCTAATGTTGAATCGCAGGTTAGCTTCAGGAATTAAGATACATATAACTATTAACCCTCGCCCCTGGTGTGGACTCGCAGGTTAGCTTCAAGAATTCAAGGTACATCAGTTCCGTTATGACTTAGTCATCCTATGACACGATGCGACTCAGTCCAAGTACAATGATGACACAACACGACCCAATCAAGATACACGAGAGAACCACAATATGAACCACAAAACTAACTATAAACAAGGACTATATGTATATACTAGCATGCACGATGCACAAACCACATGTCAATAATCAACTAGTAAAACTATATAAATAGAAATATGCATGTAAAAAACTGTAGAGGGAGGCAAGGTATCTTGTCTGGAGGTTGCACGCAGATCCAACAAAATATCATCCACTGCTAAGCCATAAAGTCTAAATCTCACAATTGTCTCCAAAAGCTGAAACAGATATTGCCAACATTCTCAGAATAGTCAAATTAGTTAGAATTGCCTATCCTTAAGTCCAATTCTGGACACAGGGGCAAAACGGTCATTTTTGGTCAAAATAGTATCCGCCGTTGGATCGGCTTTGCACCGAAAAGTATGCCAAAGTCAACGGTCTCTATAGTCGTCAAACTACATGTCTATGGATTCGTTTTGATGATACGAACCCAACGGTATGTCCAATTGTGGATTTCGGTGGGCCGTGCACAAAATTGCCCATTGAATCGGACCGTAGGGCTCGCGAAACGGCGATCCGATCAACTGTCTTAGAATCGGACCAAACTTGGCATACAGGACCAGAAAAAATGATACGGTCCTGTTGGCGCAAATTTTGTCTCAATCTGACGAACATTCACAAAGTAATTGAGAAATTTGCACAGAGGCCGATACGATGAATTTCGACGGATACGCATCAAATTCGTCGCGCACACGCGACCAATTTGAATTCTGTTAAAGCCCACACATCCACGAAACCATTACGCACCTTTTGATGCTTTTGGTTCGTGACCACATCACCCAGATTGGCGAGACGCACGTCGTATCAAAGGGTTTTATTGAATTTTATTGATTTACAACTTAGTTTTTCCCGATCCCCTATATATTGTCTTTGATATTGATCAATTAGTTTTCAAAATAGATCGAGGATTTGACAGAAATCGGCCTTCCAAGTATGAGGTTTGGACAATCTAATTCCCTATTTTTGAACAGAATTTAGTCGATCTTTGGGTCGAAATATCCCTAGTTTCAACTATGTTCTTCCTGAAAATAATTACAGGGATGCGAAGTCGTATAGTTTGGGTACGTACTAGGTGAATCGGTTCGAGAAACGATCCACCGTGCACGAATAACTCCAGCGACGAAGTGGCACCTCTGCTGCTGTGCGCTGTCGTTCCCGTCCGAGCCTGTACGCGCGCGCGGCCGTCTGCGGCCTGCCGACGGTGGCCCAGGACGGTATTGCGGTGGCGCACGGCCGCCTGAAGGTCGGAAGTGGGGTGGTCGTCGTGTGAAGAGTTAGGGTTTTTTGATTTTTTTGTTTTTTTTCTCTCAGTTCCGATCGCTGTACACATATATACGTGGATGTTGGCATTGCTACAGTACTATGTTGGGTTCTCATGTGGCGTGTAGCCCAACTAGGCTGGGCTAGGCTGTCGGCCTGGAAATAGGGATGGAAGGAAGCAAGCAAGATGTAATTGATGAGTCAAACGGTAGATAAAATCATGAAAAAAGGTCAAGTATGTGGATGAGATCCTAGACTTCTAATCCTATTCGCAGGCTTGCTTGGTACGGTAAAGTAACCAAACAATTTATCTTGACCTGTATGGGCCACCACAAAAATATGTAATGCTCCAGTCCCAAAATATGTAGGACTAGGAATGTAGACATGCCAGCTGTATTCATACGAAGTACATAGGCCTCGTATGGATACATAAGCTGTAAAATGCAGTAGAACAATAACTAATCTCATCCACACAAAATAAATGAATAAAGGATATCATATAATGATAATAAATTGTCTTGATACAATATGTTGGGCGGAAACAAATCTACTACCAACAAGTAAAGGAAAATACATGAGAAAGAAATGATTTTGGCGAGCGAGGCGAAGGCGATCCAAGTGCAATCATCCTCGAAGAATAGTAATGATCACGGCTAGAGCTAGTACACCTGCGAAAGACAAGATCACACACCTGGCGAGATAACCATGTCCTCAGAGGGACGTAACAAGACACATAATATCATGCCGATAACTGAATAAATAAAACTCAACAGAAAGGTATATTTAACTACACAAATAAAGGTCCTTAACCATTTTATGTGAGAATGTATTTTGAAGACAACGTTCCACACAAGGGCTTCCGAGATTAGAAACACGGCGCGTTAGCGTTTCAACCAAGACACTAGTAGCGTCTAGAGAAAAGTAAATGCACGGCCCATTAGCACTCGAGTGAGAGCTAAGGGGCATCTAGAGAAAATAAATGCACGGCCACTAGCTCTTGGGTGAGTCACTAACGGCAGCTAGACGAGGGTAAATGTATGGCACATTTGTGTTTCAACCGAGGCACTAGTGGTATCTAGAGAAAAATAAATGCACGGCCACTAGCTCTCGACTGAGTCACAAATGGCAGCTAGACGAAGGTAAAGGTGTGAAAGCCCCTGCACCTAATAACTGTCTTCACCCACCCCATGCACTACTCATGCTGAATCCACACCACGATATTCCTAATAACTGCTAAGTCCTCTAGGCAACCATAACTATTTAGCAGTTATTGCCTATCGCACGGTTTGTGCGCACCGATGGCCAGTCGATACGTACGTCCGAGATCTATATGAGACTCGTGACTCGTGATACGCAAGTGTCAGGGCCAATGAATGCGACACAAACAAAGGTAGTCCCTTAACTCTAGGTCAAATGCATAACGAAAACCAAGTATAATAATTTGCAACTACATAAAGTTTTAAAATAATAATTTATATTTGCTAGAAATAAATAATTATAAAGCATGCATGATATTGAGCAAGAAATTTAAACAGTAAAGGCAAGGTGTCTTGCCTGGTAGGACGCCTGGTGTACTGCAATGATCAACGTGGCACAAAATGCGACTTCAGTGCAACAACTATACATGGTGACCTCGGGTGGTGGCACGGACAGTTCCATTGGGTCCAGAAGGGTGGTCAAATTAGTTAGAGTGGACATAAGGTAGGCTTGAATTGGCGAGGAAACATGAATAATAGGATTTAGTCATGGACGGAAGGATAGTCGAAGAAAAATTAGATAATTAAAATATATACGTTTTTAGAAAACCATTTATAATCCTTGTAAAACTATATCCCAAAATATTTAATAAGTTGTAAATCGTTTTAGGTCAAAACTGCAACTTACATTAGTAAAAATATTTTATATAAATACTTGAAAGTAGATATGAAATTTAGAAACTGCTTTTGATTTGATTATGGTATTTTTAGGCTAAATACTTGAAAATATGGAGAAATCATTTCTACGGTGAAAACAACCTTGCTTATATATATATATATATATATATATATATATATATATATATATATATATATTTTGGTCCTCCGGGCTCAGTTCGTGGCACTATGTCGACAGGCCTCCGACGTTGCGGATGCCCCGCATCACACAGGCCAATTCATCATTGCCCTGTCCAGCGTCCCCCCTCAAGGCCGCGGCCAAATGGCCGTCGAGCCACCCCGAGTGGAGTGAGTGGGAGCACAAACCCGCAAAGGGGCTCGATCTCGCGACCTCTCCACTGGGAGCCACTCGTCCTAACCAATAGAGCTAGGACCGCCGGACATATATATATATATATATATATATATATATATATATATATATATATATATATATATATATGTATATATGTATATATGTATATATTTAGAGATGAAGAAATCATTTCTACGGTGAAAACAACCTTGCTTATAAACAACCTTGCTTATATATATATATATATATATATATATATATATAATAGTGTTTAGAGATATTTTACTGTATATATACTAATAGCAAAAATTAATACTAGTAAAGTTAAAATACCAATTACAGAATAACCATATACATGTACTGGTATACATTGATCTTTAGATAAAATTAAACAAATATTAACACAATTTGAATAGAATAAAGAAAAATCATAAAATAAATAACAAAATTTAAGGAAACCGAAACAACAACAGTTACAGTTGTTGTTATGTTATTTTATAAAAATAGATAATAATAATGATAATAATAATGATGATAAACTAATAATAAAAATAAGTAACAGCAAAACAAATATAATAAATCAATAAATAATAATAATAATAATAATAATAATAATAATAATAATAATAATAATCATAATAATATAACATCAACTAATGAAAACAAAACAAGAAAAATTAACAACAGAATCAACAAACCAACAAGTAACAAAATAATGCTGTTGACTATTCCTCTTAATTGAAAGGAGGAGAGAGAGGGTGGGCACGAGAGAGTGAGGAACGGGAGGTGGAGCGGCGGAGAACGAGATCTGGGCGGCGCCGCTCTGCGGTCGGAGAGGGTCGGCTCGGTCGGGAGGATGGGAGCTCAGGAAGGAGTGGAGTAGGCGGTCATGGGGGGTTTCGTGGTGGCCGACGGTGGAGGCACCGGCCACGGGTGCGTCTGGGCGGCTGCGTGGTCGCGGCGTTTGGGCGCATGCGTACGACAGCGATGACAGAGGAGAAAGGGGGGCCGAGGAACGGTGGAAGAGTAAGGAAGTGAGGCGGCAGCCCGATCTCCCGGCGATTGCGGGCTGCGCCAGCGGCAGCCAGGCTCGGCGCGTCGGGAGAAAAGGGGGTTTCGAAGGGGGACGGCTCATCCGGCGTTTCCCTGTGGGGCGGCGGAGCTGCGGAGAGGCGCGCAGAGAGGGTTCAGGCAGCGGAGGCTGTCGACGGCTAGGGATGGGGTTTCCGGCAGCGGTGGGTGCACCGAGGGCGATCTCACACGACGGCGGGTGTCGGTGGTCCGAAGGAGGGAGAGGAAGCGGAGGTAGTTCAATGGGGCTCGGATCTCGGCTCTCGGCGCTCGACGCTCGGCCAGGGAGCAGCGGTGCTGGCATGCCGGGATCGAGCCGGTGGGATACGACGACTGGCTCGCGGACGGCGGAGGAAGCTCGCCATCGAGGTAAGGGCGGTGGGGTGTTTGTTGGTTTTTTTTTTCTTTTTCTTGTTGGTTTGGATGTTTAGATTTAGTGGCAGTGGTGGTCGGTTGCCGTGGTTTGGCCGAGGTTTAGACAGTGGGTTGGGGACGGCCAGGCGAGTGTGGTTTTGTGATGGTGGTGGTAATGGCGGGTTGACGGGGACGCTGTGGCGGTGTTGGTTTGATGGCCGATGGAGGCGGCCGAGTCGGGGACATGGATGGGGGTGCTGGTTGTAATGGTGATGGCTGTCGAGTTTGAGTTTGATGGAGTCGGCCAGGGTGACGGGGGTTTCCGATCGGGGAAGGGATGAGCCAGGGAATAGCCTAGGATTTTTCCTATTTGGTTGTACGTGTCGAAATTGTTGACACGGAGGGGGAATATTGTATGTATAAAAATATGGAATAAGATTATGGATATGGGGACACGAACACGATGCACGACACGTTTGGTTATGGAATTTATGGAGGAATATTGTGGAGAAAATATTGGAGGAGTACCTGCCTATTTATAGGATGTGAAAATTCCCATTTGGATAGGATTAGGAATATTTTAAACCCAAAAATAGATAATTAATCTATTAATTTAAATCCATAATCAAATCTAAATTCAAATTAAATCCAATTTAAATCTAATTTAAATTCATCTTTTATTTTAAAATCAAATAAGATAACTCAACTTTCAAACATAGATATTAATTTAATTATTTAAATAGATCCATAAAATCAAATCAAAATTTAAATTGCCACAATAACTTCCAAATATATTTTTCAAAATACAATAATAATAATTTCGAAATATTAAATATTTTTAAATATCTTTTCGAATAATAAAATATTAATATTAATAATTTTGAAAATAAAAAAATTTAATTTAATGTACCTCATATGCAAGGAATATAAAATAGTTTTCTAAATTACCACTAATAAATAAATAAAAGTAATAAGATTTTGGTCATCTCAATACACAACTTTAAGCAAAATACAAATACAAATAATTATTATATATATTATTTGAACTATAAAAATAGAAAAATGTTTTTTAAAAAAATGTACGCTCGCACATATTCGCACTCGTCGAGTAACTACGAAAATAAAATTTCGTGCGCGACGTACATATGACTACGCGACGTACAATACAAAATTTTAAATCTGTACCAAATTTAATAAAAAATAGTAGAAATTTAGGGGTTTTACATCCTACCCAACTTAAAAGAATTTTGTCATCAAAATTAAGAATTCGTAGGGGTGAGAAGGCATAACGGTAGATAGAAGGGTTCCTTAAAGAAGTTTATATGGTCGTAGTCTAGGTTGAGGATATGATTAAAAGACGATTGTAATCACTCTTAAATTCAAGTGATTAGAAAGTCAATATTGTAAAAAGGTCGAGTAGTTCAAGACAAGGATAAAGTTACATTGGGTTGTAGTGGTCATAATCGATAGGAAGGGTATAGAAAGTTCTAGTACAACGCATTCGTCCTTCTAAAATAGATGAAGGCGAAAGCAATAAGGAATTCAAAAGACGATATTATCGAGCACGAATACGTGGTTCAAGGACGACCAAAAATTTTAAAAATGAGTTGCCAAGGCAGTCGTGGATGGGACTCGAAAGGAAAAGTTTAGCTATGTCCCCGTCCACGTAGAACGATATATAGAAGCGAACCAAAGTGCACTTGGTTGATCAGACCATTATGCACCGGTTCTGATTAGACGATAGGTTAGTGGGAGCTCTTCCAATAACATATGTCGTGAACAAGCTCGATAAATCAATGAACTTGTAAATCTAGGTTATAGTAGCGATATTTGTCAAGAGAGTGGAATTATAGGCACAAGAGTTTAAAATTTGAGAGGGAGTATAGTCGAACTTCTAAATGAGCTAAGTCATGTCATGTGATGGTCTTTATACAGTCGTCCTATAGTCTTATAGTCCAAGTCCTTGGTTGGCTAGGCGGGTTAGGTACTCTAGATTCTTGGATCTAATAAGCTTGCTAATATAGGTCACTAGGTCAAAGGGATTGCTAGTTCATAAGGTACTCTACCCAATTTAAAGAATTAAACTAATGGTGTTTTGGGACAACTAACTAGTAGGGTCAATCTCTAGCAAGCACGAAGGGAAGATAAGAATAGGGATGGAAGGAAGCTAGCAAGATGCAATTGATGAGTCAAATGGTAGATAAAATTAAGGAAAGAGTTTAAGTATGTGGATGAGATCCTAGACTTTTAATCATATTCGCAGGCTTGCTTGGTACGGTAAAGTAACCAAACAATTTATCTTGTCCTGCATGGGCCACCACAAAAATATGTAACACCTCAGTTCCAAAATACGTAGGACTAGGAACGTAGACATGCCAGCTGTATTCATGCGAAGTACATAGACCTCGTATGGATACATAAGCTGTAAAATACAGTAGAACCATAACTAATCTCATCTACACAAAATAAATGAATATAGGATATCATATAATGATAATGAATTGTCTTGATACAATATATTGGGCGGAGATAAATCCACTACCAATAAGTAAAGGAAAATACATGAGAAAGAAATGATTTTGGCGAGCGAGGCGAAGACGATCCAAGTGGAGTCATCCTCGAAGAATAGCAGTGATCACGGCTAGAGCTAGTATACCTGCGAAAGATAAAAGCACACACCTGGCGAGATAACCAGGTCCTCAGAGGGACGTAACAAGACACATAATATCATGCTAATAACTGAATAAATAAAACTCAACAGAAAGGTATATTTAACTACACAAATAAAGGTCCTTAACCATTCTATGTGAGAATGCATTTTAAAGACAACGTTCCACACAAGGGCTCCCGAGACTAGAAACACGGTGCGTTAGCGTTTCAACCAAGGCACTAGTGGCATCTAGGGAAAAGTAAATGTACGGCCCATTAGCATTCGAGTGAGAGCTAAGGGGCATCTAGAGAAAATAAATGCACGGCCACTAGCACTTGGGTGAGTCACTAACGGCAGCTAGACGAGGGTAAATGCACGGCACATTTGTGTTTCAACCGAGGCACTAGTGGCATCTAGAGAAAAATAAATGCACGGCCACTAGCTCTCAACTAAGTCACAAATGGCAGCTAGACGAAGGTAAAGGTGTGAAAGCCCCTGTGCCTAATAACTGTCTTCATCCACCCCATGCACTATTCGTGCTGAATCTACACCACGATATTCCTAATAACTGCTAAGTCTTCTAGGCAACCATAACTATTTAGCAGTTATTGCCTATCGCACGGTATGTGCGCACCGATGGCCAGTCGATACGTACGTCCGAGATCTATATGAGACTCGTGACTCGTGATACACAAGTGTCAGGGCCAATGAATACGGTACAAACAAAGGTAGTCCCTTAACTCTAGGTCAAATGCATAACGAAAACTAAGTATAATAATTTACAACTACATAAAGTTTTGAAATAACAATTTATATTTGCTAGAAATAAATAATTATAAAGCATGCATGATATTGAGCAAGAAATTTAAACAGTAAAGGCAAGGTGTCTTGTCTGGTAGGACGCCTGGTGTACTGCAATGATCAATGTAGCACAAACTGCGACTTCAGTGCAACAACTATACATGGTGACCTCGGGTGGTGGCACGGACAGTTCCATTGGGTCCAGAAGGGTCAAATTAGTTAGGATGGACATAAGGTAGGCTTGAATTGGCGAGGGAACATGAATAATAGGATTTAGTCATGGACGGAAGGATAGTCGAAGAAAAATTAGATAATTAAAATATATACGTTTTTAGAAAACCATTTATAATCCTTGTAAGACTATATCCCAAAATATTTAATAAGTAGTAAATCATTTTAGGTCAAAACTGCAACTTACCTTAGTAAAAATATTTTATATAAATACTTGAAAGTAGATATGAAAGTTAGAAACTGCTTTTGATTTTATCACGGTATTTTTAGGCTAAATACTTGAAAATATGGAGAAAGCATTTCTACGGTGAAAACAACCTTGCTTATATATATATATATATATATATATATATATATATATATATATATATATATATATATATATATAATGGTGTTTAGAGATATTTTACTGTATATATACTAATAGCAAAAATTAATACTAGTAAAGTTAAAATACCAATTATAGAATAACCATATACAAGTACTGGTATACATTGATCTTTAGATAAATTAAACAAATATTAACACAATTTGAATAGAATAAAGAAAAATTATAAAATAAATAACAAAATTTAAGGAAATCGAAACAACAACAGTTACAGTTGTTGTTATGTTATTTTATAAAAATATATAATATTAATAATAATAATGATAATAAACTAATAATAATAATAAGTAACAGTAAAACAAAATATAATAAATCAATAAATAATAATAATAATAATAATAATAATAATAATAATAATAATAATAATAATAATAACGATAATATAACATCAACTACTGAAAACAAATAAGAAAAATTAACAACAGAATCAACAAACCAACAAGTAACAAAATAATGCTGTTGACTATTCCTCTTAATAGAAAGGAGGAGCGAGAGGGTGGGCACGAGAGAGTGAGGAACGGGAGGTAGAGCGACGGAGAGCGAGATCTGGGCGGCGCCGCTCGGCGGTCGGAGAGGGTCGGCTCGGTCGGGAAGATGGAAGCTCGGGAAGGAGTGGAGTAGGCGGTCGGGGGGGTTTTGTGGTGGCCGACGGCGAAGGCGTCGGCCACGGGTTCGTCTGGGCGGCTGCGCGGTCGCGACGTTTGGGCACATGCGTACGGCAGCGATTGCAGAGGAGAAAGGGGGACCGAGGAATGGTGGAAGAGGAAGGAAGTGAGGCGGCGGCCCGATCTCCCGGCGACTGCGGGCTGTGCCGACGGCAGCCAGGCTCGACGCATCGGAAGAAAAGGGGGTTTCAAAGGGGGGCGGCTCGTCCGACGTTTCCCGGTGGGGCGGCAGAGCTGCGGAGAGACGCGCGAAGAGGGTTCAGGCGGTGGAGGCTGTCGGCGGCTAGGGATGGGGTTTTCGGCGGTGGAGGGTGCGCCGGTGGCGGTCTCACACGACGGCGGGTGTCGGTGGTTCGGCGGAGGGAGAGGAAGCGGGGGTAGTTCAATGGGGCTCGGATCTCGGCGCTCGGCGCTCGGCCAGGGAGCAGCGGTGCTGGCATGCCGGGATCGAGCCGGTGGGATGCGACGACTGGCTCGCGGGCGACGGAGGAAGTTCGCCGTCGAGGTAAGGGCGGTGGGGTGTTTGTTGGTTTTTTTTCTTTTCTTGTTGGTTTGGGTGTTTAGATTTGGTGATAGTGGTGGTCGGTTGCCGTGGGTTGGCCGGGGTTTGGACAGTGGATTGGGGACGGCCAGGTGAGTGTGGTTTTGTGATGGTGGTGGTAATGGCGGGTTGACGGGGATGCTGTGGCAGTGTTGGTTTGATGGCCGATGGAGGCGACCGAGTCGGGGACAGGGATCGGGGTGCTGGTTGTAATGGTGATGGCTGTCGAGTTTGAGTTTGATGGAGTCGGCCAGGGTGGGGGGTTTTCGATCGGGAAGGGATGAGCCAGGGAATAGCCTAGGATTTTTCCTATTTGGTTGTACGTGTCGAAATTGTTGACACGGAGGGGAAATAATGTATGTGTAAAAATATGGAATAAGATTATGGATATGGGGACACAGACACGATGCACGACACGTTTGGTTGTGGAATTTGTGGAGGAATATTATGGAGAAAATATTGGAGGAGTACCTGCTGTTTATAGGATGTGGAAATTCCCATTTGGATAGGATTAGGAATATTTTAAACCCAAAAATAGATAATTAATCTATTAATTTAAATCCATAATCAAATCTAAATTCAAATTAAATCCAATTTAAATCTAATTTAAATTCATCTTTTATTTTAAAATCAAATAAGATAACTCAACTTTCAAACATAGATATTAATTTAATTATTTAAATAGATCCATAAAATCAAATCAAAATTTAAATTGCCATAATAACTTCCAAATATATTTTTTAAAATACCAATAATAATAATTTCGAAATATTAAATATTTTTAAATATCTTTTCGAATAATAAAATATTAATATTAATAATTTATAAAATAAATTTTTTTAATTTAATGTACCTCATATGCAAGGAATATAAAATAGTTTTCTAAATTACCACTAATAGATAAATAAATAAATAAAAGTAATAGGATTTTGGTCATCTCAATACACAACTTTAAGCAAAATACAAATACAAATAATTATTATATATATTATTTGAACTATAAAAATAGAAAAAAATGTTTTTAAAAAAATGTACGCTCGCACATATTCGCACTCGTCGAGCAATTACGAAAATAAAATTTCGTGCGCGACGTACAATACAAAATTTTAAATCAGTACCAAATTTAATAAAAAAATAGTAGAAATTTAGGGGTTTTACAGGTTGGCCCGGGGTTGCAAATGTTACGAACTACCTATGTACAAACCTATCAACTAACTGTAGCAAACACTTAACTCTTGTGTAGTATTCACAAGCTAAACATAAGCTACGTTAGAATATCACATAACCCTAAAAACTAATATAACTTGATTACTTGAAGTGATATATTCATGTAAGCATCAAGAAATTGCATCTAATCATTAAATTGCAAACTGAATAAATATTTAAATGCTAAACTAATTTGTGTCCTGGAGTAGAAGGAACCTATGTTGCACGAACGCAACAAGGGATATGGGATAAGACGCGGGCACGACGACACACCTATATAATATATATTTATATGTACAACATGTATTCATGTAACGCCCTAATAAATTATAGATACATTTACATGCCTATATGTTCAATATATATATATCCTGATATATATATATATATATATATATATATATATATATATATATCAGGATATATATATATATATATATATCCTGATATATATATATATATATATATATATATATATATATATATATATATATATATATATATATATATATATATATATATATATATATATTTTAATATATATATATATATATACCGCAAAATACTATTCACCTTTATCCGAGTCCAGAAATTGTATAAATATGGTAAAACAGTATTTAATAAAAAATACCAATTTTTGTACAAATATTCAAATAATTAAAAATGTACATCAATACCCAAAATAATTTAGGAACTATTGGTGCACACATAAAATATGCCTACATGGTCGTCGTTGGTCTCACTACAAGTCAATAATATAATTTATAAATAAATAATATAAAATGTCTTTAGAGGTTAAGTCGTAATTTGGCCTAGTTTTTCTAGTTAGGACACACTTATGGCTGAGTCTTTCTTGGCATGGCTAATACACTAGTCAAGGCACGCCACTGCACTATCCGTGCCATGATTTCTAGTCGTCTGGTACTTCAAAACTTAACCATGGCTAAAGTCATCTAACCGTAATAATTAACTAAATAATTATTTATAAAATCTAAAAATCACTATCTAAAACAAATAAACAATAAAAAATATTTTACAATTTTTTGGGAAGGGGAGCCACACATGGCAAGCAGAACCGAAAGGAATACCGCCAAGCTCCAGGACAAACATGTTTACTGCAAGGACAGAAAGAAAGTCAAACTCAGAAAACTGCAGAAAACTAAGTTCTGAAGGGCTTTTATGCGCCCAAAGGGCTATGCGCCCAAAGGGTTATGCGCCCAAAATAAACATGTGGGCACATAACATACGAACAGTACGTGGGCGCATAACATGCCACCGCTTGAGGGCGCATAACATGGCAACATGTGGGCGCATAGCACACCACAGTGTTGGCACATGACTTATGTGGGCGCATAATGATGCTCACAGAAGTATGTTGCCTTAGGCGCAAGCACCCAGGCAGAAGAAAAGTTCGAGCGTCGCAAATTAATGCTCGAGACTTTATTTTTAAAGCATGCCCTCTCTCTCCTTCAGGGCCTATTTATAGGTACAGGCCGCTTCCTATACGCCCATTAAATTTTATGCGCCTATGCCCCCATTGCGTAGTATGCACCCACAATGGCCTATGTGCCCACGTGAAGAATAAGCTCCTTGCACACTATGCGACTGCCACTTGCTGACGTGGATAACGTATGAAGGATGGACCTCTTCAAATTCCATCCCGATGAATCTGTCAGTTCAGATTTCAAGAAAGATCTCAATAGTCGTATCTCCCCGACAGGCTAGCCAAACACTATGCACCCAAGGAGAGAAGCCGTGCTATGCGCTCATTGCATCACGAGAAGAAGAACCATGCTTCTTTCAAAGTATTTCAAACTTGTTCAAAGTATCAAAAACTTTGAAGGGGGTCTTGTAGAAGCATAGAAAATTTTCAGTAATGAAGCCCCATGCGCCCAAACCAGTGAAGCTCCATGTGCCCAGCTAGTCAAACTCCATGCGTCCAAGCCAGTGAAGCTCTATGCGCCCAGCTAGTCAAGCTCCATGCGCCTAGCCAGTGAAGCTGTATATACCCAGCCAGTTAAGCTCCATGCGCCCAAGACCAGCATCCCCAAAAGGAGGGTGCATAGCCTGAGATATGGCTATGCGTCCAAGCCTGACTCGGTCAAATTCATGATCAAAACGTGCAGCGAAGCACACGGTCACGTCAGTCTCCACGAGCAGTCGTGCACCGAAGCATGCGGCCACGTCAACACCACGACCAACCTACGATCTCGTAGCCTGCAAGCGCCTACACCCTATGCGCCTAAGGTAGGACTATGCGTCCACATGAAAACCAGTGTGTTTCTTTCATTTGGGTGCATAACATCATTTGTAACGCCCCAGTCCCAATATATGTAGGACTAAGTACGTAGACATGCCTGCTGTATACATACGAAGTACATGGGCCTTGTATGTATACATAAGCTGTAAAATGCAGTAAACCACAACTAAATAATCTCATCCACAAAATAAAGAAATAAAAGATAGCATATAATGAATTGTCTTGGTATAATATGTTGGGTGGAGACACATCCACTACCAACCAAATAAAAAGGAAGAAGTACATGATATATAAAAGGCTAAGTAAAAGTAGCAAGAAGGAACCAAGTCACATCATATTCGAATAAATGGAGAAGACCACGCCTCGCTAGGATACCTGCGGAAGACATGAACACACACACCTGGGGAATAACCAGGTCCTCAGACGGACGTAGCAAGATACAGGAAGAACAAGCTAATATGAACTGTCAGAAATATAAAATAATATATAAAAGACTATCCTAGACACAAATATGCAACGGAGATTCTAACTGCCTAATGTGCAATTTAGAGGACAACTTTCATGTGCATGGGTGGGATTTTAGGCTATGTGTACGTAACTGGCATCCAGTCATCTGTATCCGTCCGTAACGTCCAAAACGTCAGAGGGCATCTGCAAATAAATCGCCACAGTTCCATCCGGAGACTGTGGTTTACCTGTTTGGATTCCCATACGCACTAGTGACTGTCCTCCCCCAATATTTTCCATACTGAGCAAGTCATGTCCATGACCCACCCTGTTTTGTAACTGCTTGAGTCTTTAAAACCCTAGTCATAACAGTTACGAACAACTACCGTCACACGACTTTAGAGATAGCTAGTCAATAAGTCGTGCCCCTAATAAAATGCCTCAAACCGTGTAGTGTAAGTGTCATGGCCAGTGGAGATATAAAAATATCCCGCAATAGGAGGGTAGTCCGCTAACACTAAGTTAACATGCATATAGTAAAGTAAAACGACTAATAGAGTCGCTTGCACCCAAGTATGGCTTAGACGCGCTGTTTATAACAAAGAAAACTAATAATATGAAACAAAATAAATAATACAGAAAATAAATAATTTGAAAATTAATTAGAAAGGTATACTTGCCTGGGTCTTGAGCACTGTGGTGGCGAAGAACAGACAGGAAAGTAGGTGGAACAACGGCTGCTGAGGAACTAAGGTCCAAACAAACATCTCCGGATGCTGAAAATAGTCTATTATCTAATTATAATTAATACTATACCTTTTAGATTTATTTAATAAATTCTAAAATTAGGATATGGCATAGATTTTCGTATTAGCTTTCCAAAAAACTAAACGGATCACATTTTCATTTCCGGAATGTCCCAAAATCGCAAAAATACTGAAACACGTTTATTTTTGGAACACTAGATACTCAAACAGTTTTATAGAAATCTATAGAATGAATTTTGTCTATTAAAATATGTTTTTGGAAAGCTTACCTCGATATGCTTCTTTCAAAAAAAATTGGAGGCAAAACGGAGTTCGAAGCTAGGAGATATCGTCGTTCCAAATTGCTCTTGCTACTAAAAAGCGGGGCTGAATTCTAATGACGAATTTTAGAGTTTCTATTGGACTAAAAATAATTTCGAATTATGGAAGATAGAAGGGGGATGTATTGGGTTTATATAGGTATTTATTTCAGATTTATCTCCTAAATTAGATAGGATTTGATTTAAATAAATTGGAGTTTGCTTCGTTAGGATAGGATATAGATAGAGATGTTTTCCAAGTAGAAGTAGGATTAGTATTAATTTAAAATATAGTTTATATTTATCTAAATTATCTATGACATTATTTAAAATTACTATAGATAATAACTATAGTTAATATTTATTTAAACAACCTTCATCTAATCTCATTTATACAAGCTGAAATATCTAATACTAATTTGACATTTATTCTATATTATGTAAATAGTGTACAATATAAGTAACATGTAAAAAGTAATAAAATTTATGAAATAAATTCTAAAATTTTGAGAAAAATTGTATAATATAGTTTAGATCCTTAATGTACTAGAAAAATAGCTTTATATATTTTTATACTAAATTCACTAATGAGCACTATACTAAATATATGTAAAATAATACAAATTATATAATAAGTCAATAAATAGTTATTTAAAAATCCAAAACATTTACAAATATTGTTTTGAAAAATCAGGGGGTTTACAAAAGTCTTATCTAGATAAGGACTAAGAAGAGTTTTAATTCCCCTTAGATTTTCACTATTTAATTCAAATTGATTTAAAAGTAACTCAATCAAATATATTCCAATGTAGATAAAGACTAGGATTTATTTAAACCCAAATAGATAATTCTATTATTAAATTTAAACCAATACATTCATATCTAAATCCAAATCCTATTTAAATATAGATAAATTATATATTTAAATTAAACTATTTAATTTAAATCAATAAATCAAATCACAATTTAATTTATCACAAATATATCCAAAATATCTTTTTATAAAATTTATATAATAATTAATTTCGAAAATTCCAATATATATCTTAATAGTAGTAGGAAATATCTTCAAAATATCCTTTAAATAATTTAGGTAAAAATAATTTCAAAAATAAACATAAATATTTACATATTTAAAATACCTTCTTGCTAAATAAATCATTACAAATAATAAAAATAAATTTTGAAAATATACATGAAATAATTTTCATGCGCTTTACACGAGTAGAATATTCACATAATCTAGTTTTTCTAAATTACCACTTATTAAAATAAGATAGACTTTTATAAATAACTAAAATAATAAGTTTTGGCAACCTCGATAGATACTTTTCACAACTTTTAATAAAAATAATTATTATATATATAATTTTGAAACCATTACCGAAAATAAAATCAAAAACCATTTTTCTAAAAATATGTACCTCGCACATATTCGCATTCGACGAGTAAATACGAAAAAATACAAATTCTCGCGCGACGTACAATACGACTATGCAACGTAAAAATACAAAAAAATCAGTACTAAAATATAGTAGAAATTTAGGAATTTTACATCCTACCCAACTTACAAGAATTTTGTCCTCGAAATTAAGAATAAGTAGGGGTAAGAAGGCACAAGGGGTATATTGGTAATGACAATTCGACGAGTCCTTGGACGAGACAAGAAACAACATTAACAAGCATTAGAAAATCGTGATTTAGATAATAAATCACGTACATGGCTAATAAACGTAAAAGGAAAAGATTAAAAGTTTTAAGTGGATCCATATAAATAATTTAAAGACTTAAGATATGGTTTCTTGGGAGTAGGTTGATGGCACGATTAGGTGAACGATTAGATTCACTCCTAATTGAAGTGATTAGGAAGTCGTGATAGAAGGTCGAGGATGGGACGAGTAGTTAAGACAAAGATATAGTCACATCGAGTGTTAATGGTCACAAGAGATAAGATAGCTAGAGGAAATTCAAGTACAGCGCTTTCGTCCTTCTAAAATAGGTGAAAGCGAAAGCAATATAGAGTTCAAAGACGATATTATCGAATACGAATACGTGGTTCAAAGGCGGCCGAATAATTCAAAAAGAATCGTCAAGGCAATAGTGGATGAGATTCTAAGGGGTAAATTTAACTATATCTCAACCACGTAGGATAATAGTGTGAAAGGCGAACCAAAGTGCACTCGGTTGATCAGACCATCATACACCAGTTCTGACTAGATAATATGTTAGTAGGGGCCCCTAATAAAATATATGTCATTGAACAAGCTTGAATAAAAAGTAAGCTTGCAAAAATTAGGCTATTTAGCAACATTAGTCACGATGGTAGAAACATAGGCACGAGAGCGTAAGAGTGAAAGAAGGTAGAATTAGTTCAGCTCCTTAAGAATCTAAGTCTTGTCATGTGATTGTTCCTATACATTCATCCTACTGTCTTTTATCTAAGGCTTGGTGGGCTAGATAAGTTAGGGTCCTATAAAGACTATAGTCTAAGTAATCATGTTAATATGGGTCACAGGGAAAATAAATGTTAGGTCGTGAGGTGTCTACCCAACTTACAAGAGTTAAACTAGTGGTGTGATGGAACAATGGGACAAGTCTACCTTGTACGGATTACCTTTCTATCCAACATCAAGCACGAAAGAAGGATAAGAATTAATGGTAGAGGGAATCAAGCAAGATGCAAATCAAGGGATTCAAAATAGAATCGAGAAGGTCAAGTATGTGGATGAGATCCTAGACTCTAATCCTATCAGCAGGCTTGCTTGGTACGGTAAAGTAACCAAACAATTTATCTTGAACTGCATGGGCCACCACAAAAACATGTAACGCCCCAGTCCCAATATATCTAGGACTAAGTACGTAGACATGCCAGCTGTATACATACGAAGTACATGGACCTTGTATGTATACATAAGCTGTAAAATGCAGTAAACCATAACTAAATAATCTCATCCACAAAATAAAGAAATAAAAGATAGCATATAATAAATTTTTTTGGTACAATATGTTGGGTGGAGACACATCCACTACCAACCAAATAAAAAGGAAGAAGTATATGATATATAAAAGGCTAAGTGGAAGTAGCAAGGAGGAACCAAGTCACGTCATCTTCGAATAAATGGAGAAGACCACGCGTCGCTAGGATACCTGCGGAAGACATGAACACACACACACCTGGGGAATAACCAGGTCCTCAGACGGACGTAGCAAGATACAGGAAGAACAAGCTAATATGAATTGTCAAAAATATAAAATAATATATAAAAGACTATCCTAGACACAAATATGCAACGGAGATTCTAACCGCCTAATGTGTAATTTAGAGGACAACTTTCATGCGCATGGGTGGAATTTTAGGCTATGTGTAAGTAACTGGCATCCAGTCATCTGTATCCATCCGTAACGTCCAAAACGTCAGAGGGCATCTGCAAATAAATTGCCACAGTTCCATCCGGAGACTGTGGTTTACCTGTTTGGATTCCCATACGCACTAGTGACTGTCCTTCCCCAATATTTTCTACACTGACCAAGTCATGTCCATGACCCGCCCAGTTTTGTAACTGCTTGAGTCTCTAAAACCCTAGTCATAACAGTTACGAACAACTACCGTCACACGACTTTAGAGATAGCTAGTCAATAAGTCGTGCCCCTAATAAAATGCCTCAAACCGTGTAGTGTAAGTGTCATGGCCAGCGGAGATATAAAAATATCCCGCAATAGGAGGGTAGTCTGCTAACACTAAGTTAACATGCATATAGTAAAGTAAAATGACTAATAGAGTCGCTTGCACCCAAGTATGGCTTGGACGCGCAGTTTATAACAAAAAAACTAATAATATGAAACAAAATAAATAATGCAGAAAATAAATAATTTGACAGTTAATTAGCAAGGTATACTTGCATGGGTCTTGACCACTATGGTGGCGAAGAACAGACAGGAAAGTAGGTGGAACAACGGCTGCTGAGGAACTAAGGTCCAAACAAACATCTCCGGATGCTGAAAATAGTCTATTATCTAATTATAATTAATACTATACCTTTTAAATTTATTTAATAAATTCTAAAATTAGGATATGGCATAGGTTTTTGTATTAGCTTTCCGAAAAACTAAACAGATCATATTTTCGTTTCCGGAATGTCCCGAAATCGCAAAAATACTGAAACACGTTTATTTTTGGAACACTAGATACTCAAACAGTTTTGTAGAAATCTATAGAACGAATTTTTCTATTAAAATATATTTTTGGAAAGCTTACCATGATATGCTTCTTTTAAAAAAAATTGGAGGCAAAACGGAGTTCAGAGCTAGGAGATATCGTCGTTCCAAATTGCTCTTGCTACTAAAAAGCGGGGCTGAATTCTAATGACGAATTTAGAGTTTCTATTGGACTAAAAATAATTTCGAATTATGGAAGATAGAAGGGGGATGTATTGGATTTATATAGGTATCTATTTCAGATTTATCTCCTAAATTAGATAGGATTTGATTTAAATAAATTGGAGTTTGCTTTGTTAGGATAGGATATAGATAGAGATGTTTTCCAAGTAGAAGTAGGATTAGTATTAATTTAAAATATAGTTTATATTTATCTAAATTATCTATAATATTATTTAAAATTACTATAGATAATAACTATAGTTAATATTTATTTAAACAACCTTCATCTAATCTCATTTATACAAGCTGAAATATCTAATACTAATTTGACATTTATTCTATATTATGTAAATAGTGTACAATATAAGTAACATGTAAAAAGTAATAAAATTTATGAAATAAATCCTAAAATTTTGAGAAAAATTGTATAATATAGTTTAGATCCTTAATGTACTAGAAAAATAGCTTTATATATTTTATACTAAATTCACTAATGAGCACTATACTAAATATATGTAAAATAATACAAATTATATAATAAGTCAATAAATAGTTATTTAAAAATCCAAAAAATTTATAAATATTTGTTTTGAAAAATCAGGGGGTTTACAAAAGTCTTATCTAGATAAGGACTAAGAAGAGTTTTAATTCCCCTTAGATTTTCACTATTTAATTCAAATTGATTTAAAAGTAACTCAATCAAATATATTCCAATGTAGATAAAGACTAGGATTTATTTAAACCCAAATAGATAATTCTATTATTAAATTTAAACTAATACATTCATATCTAAATCCAAATCCTATTTAAATATAGATAAATTACACATTTAAATTAAACTATTTAATTTAAATCAATAAATCAAATCACAATTTAATTTATCACAAATATATCCAATATATTTTTTTATAAAATTTATATAATAATTAATTTCGAAAATTCCAATATATATCTTAATAGTAGTAGGAAATATCTTCAAAATACCCTTTAAATAATTTAGGTAAAAATAATTTCAAAAATAAACATAAATATTTACATATTTAAAATACCTTCTTGCTAAATAAATTATTACAAATAATAAAAATAAATTTTGAAAATATACATGAAATAATTTTTATGCGCTTTACACGAGTAGAATATTCAAATAATCTAGTTTTTCTAAATTACCACTTATTAAAATAAGATAGCCTTTTATAAATAACTAAAATAATAAGTTTTGGCAACCTCCATAGATATTTTTCACAACTTCTAATAAAAATAATTATTATATATATAATTTTGAAACCATTACCGAAAATAAAATCAAAAACCAATTTTCTAAAATATGTACCTCGCACATATTCGCATTCGACGAGTAAATACGAAAAAATGCAAATTCCCGCACGACGTACAATACGACTATGCAACGTATAAATACAAAAAAATCAGTACTAAAATATAGTAGAAATTTAGGGATTTTACATCATTCCAGGTCAAGAACGACTATAAAAGGGGGTCGCATCCCTCTTCAAAACACATAATGGAGAACATTTTCAAGAGCCAAATTGCTGCACTTCTTGCCAGTGAGCCGGGAGTTAGCAATTT
Organism: Iris pallida; assembly: GCA_029216955.1. NCBI lineage: Eukaryota > Viridiplantae > Streptophyta > Magnoliopsida > Asparagales > Iridaceae > Iris > Iris pallida. The sequence goes on from JANAVB010022999.1 coordinate 10,702,663, forward strand.
TCTTAGGTTTTCTTCCACTTTTGTAATCGGAGTTTCAACGAAGTAAAGGAGCAATTGTCGCTCGATCTCCATCATCCCATTCCCAGAATTCTTTTTTGTACCCAGGGATCCTCAGCGCAGGATCTCTCAGGCGTACTCGATTTGTGGTGCCTTGTGCCAATAAAGAAAAGACAGCATTTTCTTCTTCTTTTTTGTGTTTTTCCACAATCCTTCTCTTCAGATAGTCTTTGGGTCTCGTGTAATAATAGCTTAAGAGAAGAAAGCTCACCTTCCCTACTAGAACAATTACTACTTCTAACCTCAGCTAGTAGGTCGGTAAGTCTTCCTATTTCACTTTTGTACTCTTTGAGTACCTTCTTAGAGGTCTGATATTTACCATGCGATCTTCTTTAATCCCTTAAGTGGTCAGTAAAGGCTTCTCCTAGTTGCTCAAAGGTAAAATTATCATAAGTATCAAACATGGGGTTAGTGGTTACCTGATCGTACGCTATCAAGCATACATTTGCAGCATTATCTGATTGCTCGTCGCTATCTTCACTTTCATGCCATATGCGTATATTGGCATATCTTCGGGACGAAGACCTATTCAGGTAGTCCTTGTCATATTTATTGTTCTTTCTGGTTGATGATGATGTTGTTGGACAGTCCTTCTTCATGTGTCCTTTCTTTTTATAGCCATAGCAGATAGGATCTTCTTCGTTGTTATTGCTGTTGTTGTACTTTGTTATTTTGTTGAATCTCATGAACTTCTTAAATTTTCTCACCATAAGAGCTTGATCCTCACTGTCAGAGTCACTGTCGTCGGAATCATCTTCTACAGTTCTTCTATGTTGAGCCTTGAAAGCGATCGACTTCTTTGGCTTCTGCTTTGGTGTAGCATCTTCAAAGTCTTGAGTTCCAGCTCGTGAGTGAGTAGCTTACCCATGAGTGTTTCAAGAGACATTGTTGAGAGGTTGTTCACTTCAATAATTACTGTAGCCTTTGGAATCCAATTCTTCGTGAGAGCTCGTAGAAGTTTACGAATATTCTCATGGTTACGGTAATCCTTGCCTAATGATGACATAGGATTTACAATATCTAGGAATCTCGTAAACATCTGAGTGACAGATTCTTTTGGCTTCATCTTGAACGCCTCATACTCCTGAGTTAGTTTGCTGATCTTTGACTCCATGACTTACGTCATACCTTTGTGGGTTACTTCAAGAAGTTTTCACACTTTATATGATGTTGTGAAAGTAGACACCATATTAAATTCAGTCATGTCTAAGGCATAAGATAAAGCGTTAATAGCATGTGCATCAAGATTGGCCTTTTTTTTCCTCGTTAGTATACTTATCATGTGGTTTTTCAACCAAAACATCTTTAACAAGAATACGATAAGGCTTTTTGTGGCCATCAACGACTATAGACCATAAGTCAAAGTCTAAAGATTTCATAAAAAAACTCATCCGTGTTTTCCAATATGTATAGTTTGTACCGTCAGACAGAGAAGGTTTGTTTATGGCTTGGCCTTCACTTGTGAACTTCACAGTTGCCATGTGTTGTGCTGTGATCTATGTAACAGTTAAGAGTAGTAAAATTATAACTGCAGTGTTACCTTGCTTTACCTGTATAACCTGCTCTGATACCAATTGTAGGAATGAATTTGTAAAGCACAATACTCTAGAGGGGGTGAATAGAGTAGGCAGCGGAATATAGCTAATTTAAAAAGTTAGCTGCAAGATCACAGAGAAATATATATATCACAAGTAAATAACTGTAAAAGCAGAGATCAGAAAGCAAACGCAAAGACGACGATGTATAATGGTTTTCCTCTTGTGAGGACTAGTCCAGTCGGAAGAACTCTAGCTTCCAATTGAATCCACTATTGAAAATTACTGCAAGTTTTCATACGAAGTCCTTGCAACTTCTATAAATACGAGCTTTGATACGAAGTACTCGACCAACTTCAATTTTGAAGAGTCTTTCTTCAATCAAGACTCTGATTACAATCGCTCTGAAGCTTCTAGACCGTACCGCATTGGCAAATCGACTAGAGGATTTTAACTGGCTTGGGATTTAAAAATTAAAGCATAGAACTCTTTGGAATAGAATAGTTAGCTTTAGAAATAAGAGATAAAAGTGAATGAGTGAATTGAAATGATCAAAATTCTTCTCTATTTATAGTTTTTCCAAAGACAGAACACTGTCAGAGTTCGGGCGAAATTCGGGCAGAACTCTGTAAGAAAATCTTGGTAGGATCCGTAACTGCAGGGAGACCAAGTTCAAAAAGCAACGTTCACTAGCTGAACTTTGGACAAACTCAGGCTGAACTCTGGCCGAGTTCTGTCAGGGTTGGTCAGGGTTTTTGCAATTGATTTTTGTGCTTTTTGAAAATTGTTTTAAGCAGGTAGGAGCTCTTTGTAAATAGGGGCTGTTTTTTAAAACATGGAATATTTTTGAAAATATTTTTGGGTAGCCTATTTGCCAGTACAAATCGGTGTACAATGTATTCCTAGACTCAATAAAAGTAAAATTTATATTATATAAAGGAAATACAGACTCGAGTGGCAAACATAGCTTCGATCTTGAACAGAATGGGTAGCAGATCTTCGGCAGTATCCAAGAGTCCAAAACATCTTTAAGTAGCCCGTATATCGAGACAAAGTTTGATTAATTATTAAAATCAGATTTGACTATGACCAATGGGCCAACAATCTCTCCTATTTTGATAATTGATAAACCTTGACCGATATAACATCTTCGATCAATAAGATTTGAAAGATAATCAAAATAATCAAAATTGTACTGTATCCGAAAAAAAATGTTCCTGTATCCTGTAAAAGATGTTAGATCATATTTCTCTCCCGTTGTCACTTAGCAAAATAATTGCAAAGAGAGAAGCTCCCCCGCGATATATTCATAAGAAACAATTGTTGAAGAAATACAAATAGAATATATATATATATATATATATATATATATATATATATTTTATATATATATATATATATATATATATATATATATATATATATATATATATATATATATATATATATATAATTCATAGGCAGTTTATGTTTCACAGGCAGTTTATATTGAAGCATAAAGAAATAGTCATCAGAATATGAAGCTAAACTGAAATGATATAAAATTCTAAGCAGAGCATACAAAGGTGTTCATAATACATCAGCTCAGAAAGTCATAATCTCAATGCAAAAGTAAGATAAAGTACTGATATCTTGGAATGTCAGAGCATTTCCAAGTAAACAAAGACATAATAAAGTCTCAAAAATTGTGACATCTAGACAAAATATAATACGTCTAGATCACAAATCCTCGTCATCATCATCATCAGCAGGACTAGCACTTCCGCCATGTCCAGATGGTCCAGCTCCGGAATGGTGTTGAGTAGCATAAGAACTACGGTACCAGTCGTAAGCATTACCGGACTGAAAAAGAGAGTGTTCCGCCTCATCGTCATAACGGTATCCGAAGACAGCAGGATCTCTGGGAAGAGAACTGGCAGAGTGTCCTGTCTAGGCAAAACGGAGATCGGTAAAGGAGTTGGCGAGTGCCTGAAATCGACTCACATCGCAAAACTCGCGTTCGCTGGATGCGTCAGTGATGAATGTCCGCAGATCAGAGAGGTAATAAAGACTACTCTCAAAAGACATAGGGTATGCCTGAGGAGGTAGAGCAGGTACAGAAGGAGAAGCATGAGCAGCTGTGCTGCGACGGGACAGCTGGAGATACTTGGTCTCAGGGTCCAGAGCACAAGTAGACAGATTGATGTCAAAATGCTGAAAGATGCGTGGAATGAACGTCGCATAAGAAAGATTTCGATCTCTTGTGCGACATCGTCCCATCATCTAGATAATAGTCTTGGGAACCGAAAATAGAATTCCTTTAATGATGTGGTAGAGGGTAGATAGTTCAAGAATGGTAACATCCTCTTTTGATGTAGATTTTAGAAGAATAGTGGAATAGATGATGCGATATAACTCATAGTTAAACAAGTTCAAGTTTGCATCCTTGAACTTTGCAGAATGAACATGTGCAAGTGCATAAAGATCGTTCTTGAAACTGAGAAGAGTCGTACCATCGAGAAAATCGAAATCAGTAATATCATCGCGTGAGAAACCTTCGTTAGGAACACCAAGGATTTTCGCTAACAAGACATCATTGAACTAGATGTTAATACCTCCGACACAAGTCGTAAGATCAAAAGTGTCTAACACAAGTTGCAATAAAATAATCTAATGGCATTAGTAGCTATAGGTAATTTTTCGGTGACAAGTCGGTGTAACCCTAATGCCTCAAAGTAAGGACGGTGGTCTAAAAATGTAGTCCACTTAATCGGGACACCAGTGCATATGTTGCACACGATAAAATCACTATACCATAGTAATGATTGGTCATGACTTTGAAAATAAAACTCATTGTATGCACCGTCGGCTGATTGGACCAAAAAAAGAGGGAATCCTCTGGTGATTCGAAGACGATGCCTCTTCACTGGCCTTCTTCCACTTGGAAGAAGCGAATCCCTTAGGCATTTGTCCCAAATTTTAATAGAAACTAGTAAAATTGAAGGAGATGGAAGGAGAGAGTTATACCTTCCAGAAATTGAGTATGTTGTAGAGACATGAATTCTCTGTATGATTCCAAAATTTGGATAGAGATCTCCAAATGGATTATGAGCAATGGATTGGAGAATTTTTAGGGTTTAGAAAAGCTTTTGGGCGGCTGCTACTGCTGTGAGAGAAGTTTGGAAGAGATGAAGAGGAGGGGGCCTCAGGTTCTGACTTAAAAATATATACCACAGAACTCGGGCCAAATTCGCCTAGGGTTCTTTGAAATACTTTTGTAGGCCACATCCTTTTCATCATCCCCTTTCAATTATTTAATTCTAAGTTTAGTAATTTTAAATTTCAATTAATATAATTAATATTATTTTACAAATTAAATTTTGTTACACAGTGACTATTTCAGATTAGCTGTAGTGGTACTGTCCCAGCTAACGCACTACCAAAAAATAGCCATTTGGCTATGGACCATTAGCGACGGATAATAGCCGTCGCTAATAGCGACAGACTACTGACTAAGTACAGACTGATTGTCGTCGAAAAGCTGACCATTTTATTAATTTTAAGGGAGAGCAAAAGTCACCAGTTCGTCGGTAAGTCGTCGAATATAGCGACGTATCATGAAGTCGTCGCTATGCCGTCACTTAGTTGTCAAAATTGGCGGGAAATGTTTAAAAAATTTCTACAAAATTTTTTTGACCACATAGAGACGTTCCGTCAGCCATCTAAGGGGATATAGCGACGGAGTAGCGACGACTATATCCGTCGTTAGTCCGTCGCTAGTCCGTCGCTATATATCTGCCCTAACTTAAATTTAACCGAAAGGGGGTTGAGGCGGCGGGGGCCGGCGGTGGTGGGGGTGGGGGTCGCTGGGGGGGGTAGGGAAGCGGAGGGGCCATTTCGGGGTGTGGTGGTAGATGTGGGGGTCACGGGAGGGGGAGAGGGGGTAGAGCAGCGGGCCGGGGGGTTGGGCAGCGGAGGGGCATTTCAAATTCGGGGTAGGGTGGTGGAGGTAGGGGTCGCGAGGGGGGAGGGAGGGGTTAGGGCAGCGGAGGGGGGTTTCAAATCGGTGTGGGGGTATTGGCCGGGGGTCGGCGATGGGGGGGTCGATGTTAGGGCAGGGGAGGGGGGCCGGGGGTGGGGGTCGTGGTGGTCGGCGGAGGTGGGGGTCGGGGGGGATATAGGGCAGCGGAGGTGGGGGTCGGGGGGGATATAGGGCAGCGGAGATGGGGCTGGGGAGGGAGACGGGGGTGGAGGCCAGCCGGGGGTGGGGGGGGCCGGGGGTGGGGGCGATGGCCAGCCGTGGGTGGGGATCGACGGTGGTGGGAGTGGGGAGTTAGGGTCGGCGGTAGTAACACACACACACACACACACATACACACAAACACACACACACACACACACACACACACACACAGAAACGAATTTTTTTTTAAAACCGAACCAAATCTTTTGGTATATATATATATATATATATAAACTTTGGACCGAAATCCCTTAGTATATAAATTAGTATATATGTATATATAAGATACTTCTCTTGCGAAGTAGAATACCATTTCAAGGTGAACTATATGATCTGATATAGAACAGTAAGTAACTTAATGTTCTATAGCTCTTAATGTTCCCGAACCGAAATCTCGAGTTAGAATACCATTGCAAGAGATGTATCTTAATGTTCTATAGCTCTTGAAGACAGAATGATCTGACATAGAACATTAAGATACTTCTCATACGAAGTAGGTTATGAACTCGATACGACCGATACCTATCGGATATGGTCGATACCGAATCGATACATCAAATATGAATCCTAGCTATACGGCCGATACCTATCGGATATGGCTGATATCGAATCGATACATCAAATACGAATCCTAGCTATATGACCGATACATATCGGATAGGATGATACCAATTCACTAAGGCCAATACCAATTTGATACGACCTATACCAAACCTATAGACCGATACTAATCTGATACCGTTGATCTTAAGTACATCTGGCCTATACCAACGGATCCACTAGTTACTACACGGTAGGCCCTGGAGTACCCCCGGACTTAGTTACATCCGGTTACTGGTGAGTACATGATTATATACTAATTCTGTTTAGTTTACCTTATGATACAGATTTTCACATCCAATCTGTGATAGATCGTTACTTTATTGATCGTACATGGATGTACAAATGACAACACGAGAGCAGAATATGTGTGAGTGATAATTTTCAGACAGACATGGAAGTGTTTCTTAAGTATGCCATGAGCAAAGCTCAGTACATGGACGGTAACAAAATCAAGTGTCCATGTGGTAATTGTCGCAATAGACGTTACGAAGAAGTGGTGACTGTGAGAGATCATTTGACCCATAAGGGTTTCGTACGTGATTACGGCCTGTGGTCATCGCAAGGTGAACTATATGCAAAAAAATAGCTTACGAATGCTGCTACTTATGCTTTTGATGATAATACTACAATGGATTTTGTCATCGAAGACGACGGATGCTCTGTTGATTATGGAGACCTGCAGAACCTTGCACGAGATATTATATACGATATGGCAGGGCCTAATTTTGATCCGGAGGATCCCAATCTCGAGGCGAAGGAGTTCTATGATATATTTCAGGATGCAGATACTCCTCTATAGTGTTCTAAAAATTGGCCTAGGCGGCCGCCTAGGCGGCTACTAGGCGCTAGGCGGCCCCTGACCGCACCGAAAAGGCCCTAGGAGGCCGGCGTAGGCGCTAGGAAGGCCTAGGCGGCCCTAGGCGGGCCTATGCGGCCCTAGGCAGGCCTAGGCGACCCCTATTTTAAATTTCAAAAAAAATTCAAAAAAAACCTAAAACTTATCGGTGGTGGTGCAGCTGCTGACGGCGGTGGTGGTGCATCTGCTGACAGCGGTGGTGGTAGAGGAGGCGGTGGTGGAGCTGGTGGTGGTGGTGGAGCCGGTGGTGGTGGTGGTGGTGGTGGTGGTGGTGGAGCTGGTGGATGCGGTGGTGATGTGGGGTGGAGCCGGTGGTGGAGGCGGTGGTGGTGGAGGTGGTGGTGGAGCTGGTGGAGGCGGTGGTGGTGATAGAGGCGGTGGTGGAGGCGGTGGTGGGAGAGGGAGGAGATGAGAGAAGAGGGACCGGAGAGGGAGAGGGAGGGGGAGAGGGAAATGAAATGAAAGAAAAAGGAAAGCAAATGAAAAGGAAAGGAAAGGAAAGCAAATGAAAAGAAAAGGAAAGAAAAAAGAAAAAGGAAAAAAAAAATGAACTATCCAGAGTTCAAACCTGTACCCGAACCAACACTTAAGTTAACAGGCTAACCAACTTATCAAGTCTAAGGTTGTGCTCATATATGACATATATATATATATATATATATATATATATATATATATATATATATATATATATATATATATATATATATATATATATATATATATATATATATATGTTACCTATATATATATATATTTAAAAAAAATTAGTTCGGCGCCTAGGCGCTAGGCGGGCCCTTGGCGCACCGTCCCCGCGTAGCGATTTTTAGAACATTGCATATCCTGGTTGTGAGACTCATTCTGTACTGTTAGCGACGATGTGGTGGTTGAACATAAAGTCTGATTATAACTTGCCCCAAGCTTGCTATGATCGGATTACACAACTAAATAAGGAGTTGTTACCGAATGAATCAAAAGAGATCCTAAAAAACTTTTACAAGTCAAAGATGATGGTCCGACAATTAGAATTGGGGTACGAGAAGATAGATTATTGTCGCAACTGATGCATGTTGTACTACAAGGAGAACGAGGACATAAATAGTTGCAGCTTCTGTAATACGGATCGTTACAAGCCATTGCAGGAAAAAGGAAAGTCAACTAGAAAATGACATCCTTACACGTATATATATGTATTTTAGCTTAGTTTTATATTTATTTATACTTATATATTGTTAATTATGTTTATGTGTTTTATTTACAGGTCATGATGGCTAACACTTGTCGTAGTGGTGTTGGTCGTGGTGGTGGTGGTGGTGGTGGCCCTGGTCGTGGGCGTGGTCGTAGTGGTGCTGCTGGTGGTAGTGGTCGGGGTCGTCTTCTGCAGTCCCGAGATATGACCCTATCTAGTGATCCCGATCCGGAGAGTACCCCAGGTACAGACTCATCCCGCAGGCGATCTATCCCGGGGCTATCGTCCCCTTCGGCGAGGCATGCGTCTCCATCCGTTGACGGTTCTGTTCCGCCAGCGGATCCACCAGTTACTGCTCAGTGGGCCCCGGAGTACCCCCAGACTCAGTTACATCCGGTTACTGATGAGTACATGCGTGGAGCTGCGGATCCTCCGATGCCACCAGAGAGGCCGATGGACGAGTTCCGACGAGAGCTATAGCCCGCGGATGAATCTTAAGTAAATTTAAGTTAATTTATTAAATTTGTTTCATTTATGCAAGTTAATAATCCAGTCGTTGCTTTTTTGTAGATCTTTTCGTGGGATGCTGCCAGGCTTCTAGGGCAGATTATCCGGTCAAACTACCATGGCCCCTACCTCAATTTTTCTGAGGTGCCCCTAGACTTGCAGTACGTATGGCTCGACAAGATGAGGGTATGTATATACATATATATATATATATATATATATATATATATATATATATATATATATATATATATATATCTATCTTGTGGTTAATTATTAATTACTCTTTAATCAATCTTTTTTAATTACGTGATAATTGAATTTGTATGTCAGAGGACGTTCTAGTGGCCCTCCATCGCGAGGAGGCGATCCGCAAGACCTACAGAAGCGTCACTGGAAACAGGACACGGTGTATGACCTTTGAACATCGCATTCGAAGAAGGAGTGGATCCGGCAGGACTATCATGAACAGATCTAGGAGAAGATGGATTCTCCTGCGTACAAGCAGAAATCAGAAAAGCGAAGGCAAACCGATGGGCCGTGGGGCTACATACGGAGGGATCAAGGTCCCATGCAGCAACGCTTGTAGATTTGGTGAGATACCGCACATTCATTTCACTATCTAATTTTGTACTATTATTATACTTAATTAATTCAATTCTATGAATATTTCGTATGCAGACCCAATGGGCGTTAAAGGAGGAAAAAGGGGCAGAATCGGTCACCATGCACGATGTATTCCAGCATACCAACAAGAGGCGGAAGGACAGGAGCTTTGTCGACAAGAAGGCCAAGGAGACTGACGTAAGTACTTACGTTTATGAGATTTATGTTAGAATTATAAGTATTCAGACTATAACTTTGGTAAACTTAGGATTCAGACTATAACTTAGGAAAACTTAGGATTCAGACTATAACTTAGGGAAACATAAGATTTAGATTATAACTTAGGTAAGCTTATAGTATAAATACATTCATTTGATAGGCTGCGTATCGTTAGACCCTTAGTCGGGTTCAGCCATCTGCTGTCGAAGATGCCGGCAAAACGACGCCCGGACGCCCTCTTCTATGGCCGCTCGCTACGATGACATGTTCGTAGATACCGTCGACGGCTTTAGGAAAGGGCGCCTGTACAGAGTCGGCTCCCTCGTACCTTTGTACGCGACGATTCCGAGATTTCCACCGCCCCCGCTTCCTCCCACAGCGCCGCAGACGTTGATATGAGGACACAACTTGCGCATCTGAACGAGGCGGTGTCGGACTTGCGGGCGCAATTGGCCACGTACTTTTCGTGTCCTTCTACTGCTTCGGGTCCGTCTCCTGCTGGTCCTTCTACGGCTGATGCCGATCAGTCTACTATTGCTGCCGATCCTTCTTCCGTCGGACGTCTTTCTTTTGACCCTTTTGCCCCTATAGTACCGCCTCTACTGTGATGGCCCTCCTTAACCTGATGTTGCCAGAGCAGTTACGCCAACTTCCAAACCATATCTTCGACGAATTACCGCCATACATGGTGGACGTGTATATGCGTCGGGCACAGCAGGGAGTGGCACTAGTGGACGATCGAACTCCTCCTCCTTGATGTATTATATTTGGATAGTTTGATATCTTTTTAAATATTAAATATTTGTGTGTTTTATGTGTGGATAATTTTAAATATTAGATAATGCTGAATGTTTGGATAATTGGTGTGTGATTTATGTTGGTTTGTGTGATATATTTGTGATGGATTGTATATTGGTATGTGATGTATATTGGTTTGTTGGTTTCTGTGATGTGTGATGCATATTGTGATTTTTCGATGTTTCAGATGTTGTGTGAACAGAAAATGCTCTGTTTTATGCAAAAAAAGTTCAAAAATTATCTAGTTGGCGATGGACTAGCGACTACTTGTCGACGAATTATCCGTCGCTAACTGGAGATATTCCCAATTAGCGACGGGTAGGCGACTACTGTTCGACGGGATATCCGTAGGTAAGGTACTGAAAATATGAAAGATTCACAGAACCTTAGCGACGGGATATCTGTCGCTATTTAGTCGCTCATAGTCGGTAAAGGTATAGCGACAGACATTCCGTCACTATTTCCACGACTGATTGCCGACAGCGTAGCGGCGGAATATCCGTCTCCAAGGTTTCAGAAACATGGAAGATTTCCAGAATTGGATTGACGGATGAACCACCGCTATTCCGTCGCCAGTCCATCGACAGGTAGTGACAATTTAGTGACAGAGTTTGCGTATCAGAAACTCTCTGATACGCTTTTACCGACATGTTTCCGACGGATTGCCGACGGATTAACCCGTCGGTAAGACGATGTATTACTTACTTTCTGATACTTGATTTGACGGAAACCCGTCGGCCAATCGTCGCTAATTTTACAAATATGACTGTCGAAAATTTGTCGCTCAGTCATCGCTTTGCGACAACTTAGTGACGGATTATTTTTAGCGACGAGTAATATCCCGACGGATTTATTCGAACCAAATCCATCGGCAAATCGTCCATAATCTGATTTACCGACGGGTTGGCGACGGATATGGCCGTCGCTAAAACGTTAAATTTTGGTAGTGACAGGAGTTCATCGGGAAACAATTAAATACCGCTTCTCTTCGAGCGTAGTTGTGGTGACAGACAGACCCTTTGTAGGCTTGTCTCAAAAACAGTTTTTGAGTATTAAAAAATAATTTTATAAAACAAAATTAACTAATATTATTGACATCTAAAATTTCTAATTCCTGATGTAAATAATTGAAATTATCTTCCTCTAGAGGTTTTGTAAAGATGTCAGCTAATTGATTCTCTGTGTCTATGCATACAAGATTTATATCTCCATTTTGTTGATGATCTCTAAGAAAATGATGTCGAATCTCGATATGTTTAGTGCCAGAGTGACATACCGGATTCTTAGTCAAATTGATAGTGCTAGTGTTGTCACAAAAAATGGGTATGTGTGTGTAAAGTAAGCCAAAGTCTTCTAATGTTTGCTTCATCCACAAAATTTGTGGACAACAACGTCCTGTGGCGATATACTCAGCCTCAGTTATTGATAATACGACAGAATTTTGTTTCTTGCTAAACCAAGAGACTAAAACTTTGCCTAGAAAATAACATATGCTGCTGGTACTTGTTCTATCTACTTACATCAAGCAAAATTAGCATCCAAATAGCCGGTTAGGTCAAACGACGTAGTTTTGGGATACCATAAGCCGACAGAAGAAGTGCCTTTATGGTATCGGAAGATACACTTAACCGCGCACAAATGTGATTCCTTAGGATTGGCTTGAAATCGTACACACAAGCAAACACTAAAAATTATATCAGGTCGACTAGAAGTTAAATAAAGTAAACTACCAATCATACCTTGATACTTATGTATGTCAACAGGTTTGCCTTGTTCATCAATATCAAGTTTGGTTGAAGTTGCCATCGGAGTGCTAAGTGGTATGATTTCTTCCAGATCGAACTTCTTTAATAAATCTTTTGTGTACTTGGCTTGATTTATGAACGTCCTATTGTTGGTTTGTTTGATTTGTAGTTCGAGAAAGAATTTTAGCCCTCCCATCATGCTCATCTCAAACTCATTATGCATACACTTTGAAATTTTTTGACAAAGAGATTCATCAGTAGATCCAAAAATGATATCATCTACATAAATTTGAATCAAAAGAAGATTGCCATTAGAAGACTTTATAAATAGTATAGTATCAACCTTTCCTTTTGAAAAAGTCGTTGTCAAGTAGAAAAGAGCTTAGACGATCGTACCAAGCACGAGGGGCTTGTTTCAAACCGTATAATGCCTTCTACAACTTGAAAACATAATCATAATTTTTGAAATAAATAAAACTTGGAGGTTGAGCTACATAAACTTCTTTTTTTATAAAATTATTCAAAGCTGCACTTTTAACATCCGTTTGATATAACTTAAAATTATGAAAACATACAAATACACATAACATGCGAATGTATTCTAATCTCACAACTGTGGCATAAGTCTCATCGTAGTCGACACCTTTTTCCTGATTGTATCCTTGAGCTACGAGTTGAGCCATGTTACGAGTCACTAAGCCATTCTCATTCAGTTTATTTCGAAATACCCAGCGGGTGCCAATGACCGGATGATCAATGGACTTGGGAACAAGTTCCCAAACTTGATTTCGTTCAAATTGGTTCAATTCCTCTTGCATAACATCTAAACAAAAATTATCACTACATACTTCTTCAATATTTTTCGGTTTAAGCTGTGAAATAAAAGCAACATAGGAAGCTATATCTTTACTAGAGGAACGAGTACTTACACCCATGGTAATCTCCCCAATTACCAAGTCCTTTGGATGGTCTGCCAAAAATTTTATTTCTTTTGGCATATCCTATGGATTGCTGGTTCTGACTTCCGGTTTTGTACGTGATTTGCTTGGAGACTCAGCTGGTGCTTTGTGTGAGGGTTTTGCATGAGCAGTACTAGGTGTACTTATGTCTTCTTCATCATCATCATCATCGACAGAATGTTGATTGAGTTCATCAAATTTAACATTTATTGATTCTTCGATGATCATGGTTCTCTTGTTGAAGACTCTGTACCCTTGTTTTTCGTCGCATAACCTAAAATATACCTTCATCGGCCTTTTCGTCAAATTTTCCGAAATTATTTTTAGTATTAAGAATAAAGCATTTACAACCAAATACTTTGAAATAAGAAACAGAGGGAGTTCTATCAAACCATAATTCATAGGGAGTTTTCTTCGATATAGGTCGAATTAGGACCCTATTGAGAACATAGCACGCTGCATTTATAGCTTCAGCCCATAGGTATTTAGGTAGTCTAAACTGATTTAACATTACTCTAGCCATGTCGGATAGAGTCCTGTTCTTACGTTCCACAACTCTATTTTGTTATGGAGTCCTAGGGCAAGAGAACTCATGCAACTAACCGTGTATGTCATAAAATTGCTTGAACTCTGCATTCTCAAATTCACCGCCGTGATCGCTTCGAATACGAGTGATCATGAAACCTTTTTCATTTTGAACCTTCTTGCAAAAGGTGACGAATTCTGATAATACATCGTTCTTGCGTACAAGAAAATATACCCGCGTGTATCTAGAGAAATCATCTACTATTACAAATGCATATAACTTACCACCTAGGCTAGCAAATCTACTAGGTCCAAATAAATCCATATACAGCAATTGTAGAGGTATAATGATACTTACAGCGTTCTTGGACTTAAAAGCAGATTATGTAGCTTTGTTCTTTTCACATTCGCTACATACCGTATCCTTCTTGAAAGAAATGTCACGTAAGCCTCGTAACAGCTTCTTTGTGGATAGTCTTAAAATTGTGTCCATGTTTGTATGACCGAGTCTCATGTGCCATAGTTGACTCTCATCACTTTTGGCCATCAAGCATCTACCAGCTTTGTTAGCATCTTCTAGCAGATAGAAATCGTATATATTGTCTTCCCTGATACCTTCAAAGATAGTACTACCAGTTGAGCTATCAACTATAGAATATTTGTCTTTGACAAAGTTCATGCCTTAACCGTGATCAGCTAAATGGCTTATGCTGAGCATATTATGTTTTAACTCGGTAACTAGACAGACATCTTTAATCACAGGATAGGGAGCCTTACCAATATTACCAATACCAATTATGTATCCTTTCAAATTATTACTGAAGGAGACGTATCCTTCTTTCTTCTTCGACAGTGTTGCGAATAATAACGCATCACCGGTCATATGTCGTGAGCAACCATTGTCTAGGATCCATTTGCTTCTAGCATGTGAAGGGCGTTTCACCTACAAAAGAATTTGCAGATAAAAACTTTGGTACCCATTTCTTGTAGGGTCCTGGAATGTTAGTTTTTGGTATCCATGCAGAAATCTTTAAATCAATAAGCTTTCAAACTCTACATGAAGAAAAAATATCGCCCATGGTGCCACAATAGTGACATCTAGCATGCTAAGTTTTGAAAGCAGACTGTTGTGCATTATTGGTAGGTCTAGGTTTTCTAGTGTAAAAGAATGTATGCCTATTTGTCTTCTTGGGCAATGGTTTGGTTTGGTTAGGTCTGACAGTGTTGGGTTTGACCGTGTTCCGATGATTCGGTAAGTGACATGTGTTAGGGTAGGAAGTAGCAACTTCAGGCTGTTTTCCTATCCTAATTTCTAACTTTTTGGAGGTGTCATATAACAAGCTATATTTAGCAGTGAGTGCATCATTTCTAATAGTAGCTTGCTGGAGACTTTTCTGCTCTTTGAGTAAGTCTTCCTCTAATTGGGTAATGGTCTTGTCCTTCTCTTCGGATAGTCTTTGGGTCTCCTGTAATAACAACTTAACAGAAGAAAGATCACCTTTCTCATTAGAACAATTACTACCTCTAACCTCAACTAGTAAGTCGGTAAGTCTTCCTATTTCACCTTTGTACTCTTTGAGTACCTTCTTAGAGGTCTAATATTTACTATGCAGTCTTCTGTAATCCCCTAAGAGGTCAGTAAAGGCTTCTCCTAGTTGCTCAAAGGTAAAATTATCATAAGTATCAAACAAGGGGTTAGTGGTTACCTGATCATATGCCATCAAGCATACATTTGCAGCATCATCTGATTGCTCATCTTCTGAGTCGCTGTCTTCACTTTCATGCCATATGCTTATATTAGCATATCTTCGGGACGTAGACATCTTCAGCTAGCCCTTGTCATATTTACTGTTCTTCCTGGTTGATGATGATGATGCTGTTGGACAGTCCTTCTTCATGTGTCCTTTTTTTTACAGCCATAGCAGACAGGATCTTCTTCGTTGTTATTGCTGCTGTTGTTGTTGTACTTTGTTATTTTGTTGAATCTCATGAACTTCTTAAATTTTCTCACCATAAGAGCTTGATCCTCACTGTCAGAGTCACTATCGTCGGAATCATCTTCTACAGTTCTTCTATGTTGAGCCTTGAAAGCGATCGACTTCTTTGGCTTCTGCTTTGGTGTAGCATCTTCAAAGTCTTGAGTTCCAGCTCGTGAGTGAGTAGCTTACCCATGAGTGTTTCAAGAGACATTGTTGAGAGGTCGTTCCCTTCAATAATTACTGTAGCCTTTGGAATCTAATTCTTCATAAGAGCTCGTAGAAGTTTGTAAATCTTCTCATGGTTATTGTAATCCTTGCCTAATGATGACAGAGGATTTAAAATATCCAGGAATCTCGTAAACATCGAGTGACAGATTTGTTTGACTTTATCTTGAACGCCTCATACTCCTGCGTAAGTCTGCTGATCTTTGACTCCTTGACTTACGTCGTACCTTCGTAGGTTACTTCAAGAAGTTTCCACACTTCATTTTATGTTGGGCAAGTAGACACCCTATTAAACTCAGTCATGTCTAAGGTACAAAATAAAGCGTTAATAGCACGTGCGTCAAGGCTGTCCTTTTTTTTTCTCATCAGTATAATTATCATGTAGTTTTTCAACCAAAACATCTTCAACAAGAATACGAGAAGGCTTTTTGTAGCCATTAACAACTATATACCATAAGTCAAAGTCTAGAGATTTAAGAAAAAACTCATCCGTATTTTCCAATAGGTATAATTTGTGCAGTCAAACAGAAGAGGTCTGTGACTTGGCCTTCACTTGTGAACTTCACAGTTGCCATGTGTTGTGCTGTGATCAATGTAACAATTAAGAATAATAAAATTATAATTGCATTGTTACCTTGATTTACCTGTATAACCTTCTCGGATACCAATTGTAGGAACAAATTTATAAAGCACAATACTCTAGAGGGGGTGAATAGAGTAGGCAGCGGAATATAGCTAATTTAAAAAGTTAGCAGCAAGATCACAGAGAAATATATATATATCACAAGTAAATAACAGTAAAAGCAGAGATCATAATGCAAACGCAAAGACGGCGATGTATATTGGTTTCCCTCTTATGAGGACTAATCCAGTCGGAAGAACTCTAGCTTCCAGTTGAATCCACTATTGAAAAAAACTGTAAGTTTTCATACGAAGTCCTTGCAACTTCTATAAAGTATGAAGTCCTTGCAACTTCTATAAACGCGAGCTTTGATAGGAAGTACTCAACCAACTGCAATTGTGAAGAGTCTTTCTTCAATCAAGCCTCTGATTACAATCACTCTGAAGCTTCTAGATCGTACCGCACTGGCAAATCGACTAGTGGATTGTAACTAGCTTGATATTTAAAATTTAAAGCTTAGAATTCTTTGGAATAGAACAGTAGGCTTTAGAGAGAAGAGATAAAAGTGAATGAGTGAATTGAAATGATCGAAATTCTTCTCTATTTATAGTTTTTCCAAAGGCAGAACTCTGTCAGAATTTGGGTAGAACTCTATGAGAAAATCTCGGTAGGATCCATAACTGCAGGGAGACCAGGTTCAAAAAGCAACGTTCACTAACCGAACTCTGGCTGAACTCGGACCGAACTCTGGACGAGTTCTGTCTGGGTTGGTCAGGGTTTTTGTAATTAATTTTTGGGCTTTTTGAAAATTATTTTAAGCAGCTAGGAGCTTTTTGTAAATAGTGAGCTATTTTTCAAAACATGGGATATTTTTGAAAATATTTTTGGGTAGCCTATTTGCCAGTACGACTCGGTGTACAATGTATTCCTTGACTCAATAAAAGTAAAAATTATATTACATAAAAGAAATACAGACTCGAGTGGCAAACACAGCTTCGGTCTTGAACAGAATGGATAGCAGATCTCTGGCAATGTCCAAGATTCCAAAACATCTTTAAGTAGTCCGTATATCGAGACAAAGTTTGAACAATTATTAAAATCAGGTTTGACCATGTCCAATGGGCAACACGAACCAAGTGCACTAGGTTGATCAGACCATCATGCACCGGTTTCTGATTAGACAATGTAAACCCCCTGAATTTTTGGGTATCTTTTAAAATTTTAGATAAATTATTTTCAATAAATTATTTTATTATAATTAGTTTTGATAATTAAATGTACTCCTCCGTGACTTTGATTTTTGAAGTGCCAGGGATGTCAATCTCTTGAAACTTCATGAGTTCTATAGTAGGCAAGATATCTTCATTTTGATATATCATGTCCCACTCAAACTTGTTCCTTTGCATTCTATTTACATCATACAATTATTTGGTCAATTTAGGCTATTTGACCATATACTGAAAAACTTGATCGAACTTCCAATTTAATTTTGGGGCTCAACATCGGTCCAACCTAATTGTCCCAATATATGATTTTGACCTATTTTGAGTCTACTACACGCATGCCACTTGTGTGCCAACGATCATAATTTATCTAAATTATAATCATGATCGCACCAAGCCCAAACCTAACCCAATCCAACCCAAACCAAGCCCATGTAGAAGGGTAGTACGCCCAGAGACGCCCACGTAGATATATATTTTATATCTAGTTATTTCGTACTCTATTTTAATAGTCTCATAACTATTTTCTAAATATTTAATATATATAATTATTCATTATAAAATATTTATGGATTATTGGATCGTGACCCTCTAACCATTTGCACCTTGTTATATCTATCTATTTATTTAGTAAGCCATAATTGTCTTTTTAGCAAGCTTTATAATCATTATTATTGTTTTTCCTTTTGTATTTTTTTATACTCAAGCAAATATTTTTAGAATAAACTGATATTGGAATATTATCATTTTTACTATACGTATAAATTTTGCTTCCTCGAAATCCTATCAATATAGTTAATATTAATAATCAATAATTTCTATCTTAATATAATATAGGTATTAATAAGAGTAGGATATTATTGTATTCCTAAAGAACCTAACCCCTAAGGCCAGCTAGCCAAACCCAGCACATGCTCTCCTCCCATTTGCTTCTACTGCAAACCCTATTAGCAGCCTACATAAATGTTGCAATACCTCCTTCATTTTCATCAATCAAACAGTAGCCGCCACCCTCTCCCTTGTTGTTCCAACTTCTCCCCATCCCACTATTTTTTTCTTGACCTATCATTTGACCGAGCCTCAACCGTGTAGCAGCCGTGCGCCACCCGTACGGCACACACGTGCAGCACCGCACGCCACCCGTGCGTCGCACGCGCGTAGTACGATCATTCATATAGGATAAAAAAGAAACTTCACGACCCGCTCCCGAATAATCGGATACGAGTCGGACACGCCCAGCCTACGTTGGAAGATGCAACGCAGTAAGCTGTACAAGTCTAAGAAAAACTCCAATCACTAGATAATATTAACATCACAGCATCTATAAACGTCCCAGAAATGATCACCACAATCCAATGAGTCATATATGACATTTAAGGAATATAAATACCGGAGACAAATCTGGTAACCAGAATAAAATACAACTATAAAGTCTCAATGTACAAATATCCAGAAATAAAGCTAAATAAATCTAAATATGTAGCCTCTAAATCTAAGTCATGGCTCCATCCTGCTCAGCTAAGATCCCGGCTCTGGCCCATAAAGGTGAATAAGGTCCTCAAGTATACCTATAACATATCCAGTTAGGAGCAGAGCAAAGTACAATTCTAAGGTAATGAACAAGAACAACATGATAAGAAAATAAGTACAGGAGACATGAGAACATGAAAGTACAGAAAAAGTAAAGAATATGAAGTACAGGAAAGTAAATACATGAACTGAACCTGAACATAAAATATAACAAGGAACCTGAATATGGAAATATACAAGGAACCTGACATGTGCATTATTTTCAAAAACATACTTGAATATGTGACCGGCTGGGGGTAACACATGGTACATGAATAATGGTACGGCTTAGAGACCCATGTACACGATGTGAGACCTAAGCTATTCACATGAATCCTAGGTTGGGATTTGGTCACATATCTATAGTATTTCCCCTCCATAGACACAAGTAAAGTACATGAACATTAACCAGAGCACAAGACCATATCGTGTAACAATGTGTCCAATATGAAAAGTACAAGACATGAATAAATAAATAAAAACCATAGAATGTACTTGCCTTGCTCGGGGTGATCGAGAGTAGAGAAGTAATGCTCACTAAGTCCACCTAAAGCAATTTGGTTTTTAATTAAAATCTAGATGAGGGCAACTAACTATTATTTAAGTAATATCAAATACCACAACTAGTTAATTATTGACTAATTAGTTAAATATATCCTTAGTCATTTGATTATACCGGCTACCAATGTAATAAGATAGTAGCTACTATTTAAAACATTTGCTTAACAAAAAGGAACATTTGGACTGTTGTGATAAATTTACTAAGGATAAATCATTATATTAATAGCACACTACCAATAACCAATCTACACTCTATTGCCAGACCAAAACCAAGATAGAAACCATGAAATCAATTGTTAACATGGCTAATTCAAGCCTAAACCATCTTACAAATTCAAAGATAACCCATTGGACCTAAATCCAGCAGCAAGAGGTAACCCTTTGAACATCATTAAAGTTAGCCACCAACACACCCAAATATCAGTTCGATACCCAAGTCCAGCTACTTAGTTTGCCACACTCAACATCAAACCAAGTCCAACAGTAAGCTTAGCAAACACACACACCATACCTATACTCAGCGGCAAAAAGAAATTCAAGTGCTACTGCTTTCCAGTTTCAAAGACACAACGAGAAGTTCAACAAACCCAGAATGATTGCAAGCAACAGAAATTTGTCCCTCTCATACTTCGAACTGCAGAACCAACCACATTCTATATTGAACCAAACCTGTACATAAACTTGATCTCCCAATGGCTACCAAGAAGTCAAAACCAGGAAGAAAGGCATGTCCAACAAAATCTAGACCTCACAATTGAATCAACAAAATATTTAACCAAAAATTAAACAAAAACTGTAAATCAAAACACAACTCACTGTTATGGTCATACCCAAAAAATAGAAGATTATACAAAACTTAATCAAAATAAAAATAAGAAGTACACATGAATCTTTTGAATAAACAGGGCTCCGCTGATTTCCACTCTTGACACGCACACTTGGACACGATCAAACATCTGAAGTCGAAAAAAAACACCCAGACACGAACACATGACTAGACATGAACAGACCCCAACAGTCCCTACAACCTGATTGCACTCTGTTCAGTAACTATTCTTTTAAGAATTCGTAACATAAAATCTTCGATCACAAGGAAAATAGGGAAAATACATGAGAAATGAATCTGCTCTGAAGTGAAACACCAATCCAGGAGGTCGGATACGTCCCCTTGTGTCCAGTTATGATTTCAGGTTCTTCGATGGTATTTTATCAAACAATTTAAAGGCAGATTAGAACGACGAGATTTGAAAGCATTCCACTATAATTTCTTTCTAAATTGAGGAAGGAAAGATCAAGAAACACAAGAACTCGAACTAATTCTCCCCAATTCGGTTTAGATCCAAACATTTCTAACCCAATCATCAAAATCAAATCGAACTTGTCAATCTGACGAAATTAAGTCAAAAAACCAGAGATCGACCATCTAGAATCAAGGTTCACGAATTCATTACTTAAATAAGAGAAATTCAGCGATGAAGAACTCACTATCAACCAGAGATCGGGCCAGCCGAGGATGATTTCTTATTCGATTACGTCGCTCCGATCGATTGGTTAGAACCACACGTTCGATCGAGTTTAGATTGATCACCGGAGGAAGGCGACGTCGATAAAAGACGAGAACGATCATCGTCACTGCCGCTAGTCGTCTTAACACTGCGGGAGATCGTCCCTAGGCGTAGGGAAGCTTCGCCATCATCCACGCCATCATCGGAGAAAAGCTCATGGCCGAGCTTCAAGAGAAAAGGTGGAAGCACTGCCGTAGACTCGGGGCGATCGATCGTCGAGGACGATGATGCGCGCCACAGAAACTCGCCGCCGGGTTCGGTTCGCCAAGAAGAGGTCGCCGGAGAAGATGATGCGTGGAGGAGGTGACGAGTCCTAGATGCTGCTGGAGTAGAGCAGCACCATCGCCATCTACGTCTAGGCTTCGCCGAAAAATTAGGGTTAGGGTTAGGGTTAGGGCTTGAAGTTGTAGTTGTCGATTTGTGGAGGAAAAAGTTTGGGAATTTCTTGGCCCTCCAAAAAATTGAGAAGAATGAGGAGGAAAGAGAGAGAGTTTGACTTAAATAGATTCAACTGGAAGTTTGTCTTGGAAAAAAAACTTTTGTTTCCTTTAAGTGAGCTTAAATGAATTAGCAGTTGCTAATTCACTAGCTTCAGAAAGAAGGAGTGAAATAATCCAAAGAATGAAAATCCTAATTAGTAGAATAACCAAAATTGTACTCTAGGTTATTTATTAACCTATAGTTAGTTAATTCACTAACTATGAATTTAATCAATCCTCTTCGAAAATACTAATCATGAAATACAATTAGAAATCAGAACTTGAATATAGTTTTATTCACAAAAATATTCAAAAAATTATAATATTGGGAAAGTGGGGTTATAAATCTCCCCCTTTGAAAATTTTGTCCTTGAAATTTCAAAAGGCACGATGGGAAATAAAATGTTACAAGATCAAAAATCAGTTAGGCATGAATAGAAAGATTCCATTTAGTACGATTTAGGCACGAATAAATAGTCAAGAAATTCGAAGGTGATACGATAATAGTCAAAAAGTTAGGCACGAAATGGTACAGTCACGACTAAGTCATGGTCAAGGAAAGATTTAAAATACCTGTCCGACCACTGGGAACAACTAAGAATTATCAGAATCATGATTAATGAAATCAATTAGTCATTGTCAAGTAATTGAGGCACGGTAAAATTATCTAGGCACGATTGAAGAATACGAGTTGATCGATTAAATTTAGGCAAAACTTTGATTTGGCACAAATAATCAGTTCTTAATGGCATGGATCAAAAGTTAGATACAATCAGAGTATATTTACGACCAAAATCACTTCAGGCACGAAAAATATAAGCACGAGTGAGAATGAATCGAATGATCCTAAAATAGGAATAATGTTTCGAGAGTTGAATAAGGCAAGAAGGAAAAAAACGATAATGGTTTATTGAGAAAACACCTAATGGGATCCACTGAATTGGGGACTAGGAAAAATATTGAACCAATTTGGAAGGAGGGTACAAGGAATTTTGATTCTAGGAAAATCAATAATCGTATGTAGCAGGATGTAGTCTCTATAGTATCCGAATACATATATATATATATATATATATATATATATATATATATATATATATATATATATATATATATATATAATATATATATATATATATATATATATATATAGAATCCATGCCCCGCCAGTGTATGTCTGGCTGCAGTGAACTTTCGGTTCCATGACTCAAATAATAATATGTTACCGAATATTCTATCAACTTATCCATTTTCAAACAAATGTTAACGAAGCAATCCAGAGATCAAAATATGAAGAATTTAGGACAAAGTCTCAATAATACCCGAAAGCCTATGTATGTCTGAAATCACTTCAACTTAGAGTCCATACTTTGCCAGTGCACAGCTGGCTGCAGTGAACTGGCAGTCTCCATAATCTAGATATGGCTGCAGTGCGCAACTGCCACGCCGTAATAGGCCGTCAAATATTCTTTCAACTTTATCAATGGGAATTTCAAGGAGTCTATGATAATTCAAAATAGGTTCTAAAATTCCAAATCACGATAGAAGTGATGTTATCTATTCTTTTTAGAAAACAAGAAGTTTCATTAAGTATTAATCAAGCAAGGGTTTATTATGAACTAAGGGGCAACAAATGATCCAACAATGAGTATTAGGTACCAAAGAACAAACAAGGAGATTTTAAATCTCGAACAAGAAATAAAGTTTCAAATAGTAAACAGAATCTCGAATAGAAAATAAAATCTCTAGTGACAAACAAAATTTTGTATATGGAACATAATCCTGAATAGGTAACAAAGTCTTGAAGGGTGAATAGAAAGCAAAGTGTTAGATAGAAAACAAAGTCTCGAGATAAGAAACAAAATCTCGTATAGGAAACAAAGTCTAACAAATCTCGAATAACAATGAAGTCTTGAACAAAATCTCAAATGAGAAAGGAAATCTCAATTAGGAAACAAGGTCTCAAAATAAAAATCAAATATCAACAAAGTCACGAATAGGAAACAAAGTATCGAATAGTGAAACAAAGTATCGAAAGCAAAATCTCAAATAGGGAACAAGGTCTCAATTAGAATACCAAGTTTCAAACAAGTCATGAGTAGGGAACTAAATCTTAAACAAGTCTCAAATAGAAAACAAAAGCTCAACAAATTTTTGAAATAGGAAACAAAGTTTCGAAATGAAATCTCGAGTAGGAAACAAATCACCAATAGAAAATAAGTCCCAAGAAAGGGAACAAAGTCACGAATAGTGAATAGGAAACAAAGTATCGAACAAAGTCTCAAATAATAAATATGCAACAAAATCTCGAGTAAAAAGGAAAATCTGGAATAGTGAACAAGGTCGAAACAAAATTATGAATAGAAAATTGAATCTGGAATAGGAAACGGACTCAAACAAAAGCTTGAATAGAAAATAAAATATCAAACAAAGGCTCGAATAGGAAATAAAATCTAACAAAATCTCGAATGGGAAACGAAATATCGAACAAGGTCACGAATAGTGAATATGAAACAAATTTATCGAATAGTAACAATTCTTGAATAAAAATAGATTTACGAATAAGAAACAAGATCTAGAATAGGAAAAATATCTCGAAATAAATCTCGAATAGAAACCAAAGTTTTAGAATAGAAAACAAGGTCTAACAATTGTTGAATAGGAAACAAGGAATTTTTAGGAAACGATCTGGGGCTAAGAGGAAATCTAAAGGGAATTGGATTGCGAATCACGATCCACGATATTCTGCAACCATGCAAGTAAAGCCTTTTGTCTTCAGTCCATCTTTAGCATTCCTCCGGGACTAGAATCACTTTAACTTCTTCAGTTGTCCTGACGTAGGCTGGTCCCTGCGGTAGTGCTTCATGCGGTTGATGAATCGGGAGAGGTGGGTCCCTCTGCTGCAGTCCTGGTGTGCCTCGTGCTCGTCCTTGGACAGTATGATCAGTGGCCTCCGGGCAATCCTTGATCTGGTGGGCGGGCGATCCGCCGAACATACATAGCTTCATTATCTTGCGGCACTCATCGTAGTGATGTCCGGGGCGGTGGCAGTAATTGCAAGTGATAGTCGTCCGAATCTGAGTCTGAATCTCCTACTATGGCTAAAATGCATGGGCTCTGACAGAAAGATATGGCTGTTAGGGTGCTGGCTGCTGAGGTCCTAATGCTCCTCGGTCATTATGATCAACGACCTACTGACAATCCTTCACTATGTAGGCAGAAGATCCGCAGAATAGGAAGAGTCCTAGCCTCTTACGATATTTGTTAATATTGTGTCTCGTCCTCTTGTAGAACACACAAGGAATGTGGGTCTGAATCTATCTCTGATGACGCGGCTGATAATACGACTGAAGAGACGTTGTCTGAGTGTTGTGACGCTTTACGGGTCCAGGGTAGTTGCCGTCTCCGTCATAAGTCTTCATGTCTCTCTTGGACTTCAACTTCCCGTCACGTTCTATTGTCCGTGCTATGTTCTGGATCTCCTGGCTGGTGGCTTCAATCTTTAGAGGAGTCAGATCCTCGGTGACTTGGATGATTTTCAGATGTGGCGGCTCCAGGTTCTCGATCTGCTCCTCGGTGCAAGGAATACGCTCAGTGTCGGGGAAGTCCAAAGATCCGAGAGTCTGAAAATCAGAAGTCCTCACTGGCTCGGAAAGCACATCCACAAGTATACTTTCTCTAGACATCAAAGAACTCCTAAAGCATCTCCATCAATTGGGTACTACCAATGGTGATAGTAGAGGCGACAAGGGGTGGTGGAAGCTCAGAAGTCTCATGTGCAGTGGATTCAATGGTCTCAACGTTCTGTGTCGTGACCATACTGTAATAGAAAAATAAATGGTCGATTACTATGTCCTAGAAAATAATAAGTAAACCTAGTAAGTATAACCAAACTTAGTAATAATAACCATAACCTTTCCCCTATTTCCTATGTTGTGATGAGTTTTCTTTAGTCTAGCAGGTTCGCCAATAGTACTCTATAGCCTAAGTACCATTAGGACATACATGCATGGGCCACCACTAAAAACATGTCACGACCCGCTCCCGAATAATCGGATACGAGTTGGACACACCCAGCCTAAGTTGGAAGACGCAATACAGTAAGCTGTACAAGTCTAAGGAAAACTCTAATCACTAGACAATATAAACATCACAACATCTATAAATGTCCCAGAAATGATCACCACAATCCACTAAGTCATATAATACATTTAAGGAATATAAATACCGGAGATAAATTCGGTAACCAGAATAAAATACAACTATGAAGTCTCAATATACAAATATCCAGAAATAAAGCTAACAAATCTAAATCTGTAGCCTCTGAATCTAAGTCATGCCTCCATCTTGCTCAGCTAAGATCCCGGGCTCTGGCCCATAAAGGTGAACAAGGTCCACAAGTATACCTACAACATATCCAATCAGGAGCAGAGCAAAGTACAATTCTAAGGCAATGAACAAGAACAACATGATAATGAAATAAGTACATGAGACATGAGAATGTGAAAGTACAGGAAAAGTAAAGAACATGAAGTACAGGAAAGTAAATACGTGAACTGAACCTGAATAAAATATAACAAGGAACCTAAACATGAAAATATACAAGGAACCTGACATGTGCATTATTTTGAAATATATACTAGAATATATGACCGGCTGGTGGTAGGACATGGTACATGAATAATGGTATGGCTTAGAGTCCCACGTGCACGATGTGAGATCTAAGCTATTCACATGAATCCTAGGTTGTGCTTTGGTCACATATCTGTAGTATTTTCCCTCCCTAGACATAAGTAAAGTACATGAACATGGACCAGAGCACAAGACTATATCGTATAATAATGTGTCCAATATGAAAAGTACAAGACATGAAGTAAATAAAAAAACCATAGAATGTACTTGCCTTGCTCGGGATGATCGAGAGTAGAGAAGTAATGCTCACTAAGTCCACCTGGAGCAATTTGGTTTTTAATTAAAATCTAGATGAGGGCAACTAACTATTACTTAAGTAATATCAAATACCACAACTAGTTAATTATTGACTAATTAGTTAAATATATCCTTAGTCATTTGATTATACCAGCTACCAATCTAATAAGATAGTAACTACCATTTAAAACATTTGCTTAACAAAAAGGAACATTTAGACTGTTATGATAAAGTTACAAAGGATAAATCATTATATTAATAGCACACTACCAATAACCAACCTACACTATATTGCCAGACCAAAACCAAGATAGAAACCACCGAAATCAATGGCTAACATGGCTAATTCAAGCCTGGACCACATTAAAAATTCAAAGATAACCCATTAGAACTAAATCCAGCAACAAAAGGTAACCCTTTGAACTTTATTAAAGTTAGCCACCAACCGACCCAAGTATCAGTTCTACACCCAAGTCCAGCTACTTGGTTTGCCACACTCAACATCAAACCAAGTCCAATAGTAAGCTTAGCAAACACATACACCATACATATACTCAGCTGTAAAAAGAAATTCAACTTCTACTGCTTCCCAGTTTCAAAGACACAACGAGAAGTTCAGCAAACCCTGAATGATTGCAAGCACCAGAAATTTGTCCCTCTCATACTTCGAACTGTAGAACCAACCACACTCTATATTGAAGCAAACCTGTACACAAACTTGATCTCCCAACGGCTACCAAGAACTCAAAACCAGGGAGAAAGGCATGTCCAACAAAATCTAGACCTCACAATTGAATCAACAAAATATTTAACCAAAAATTAAACAAGAACTGTAAAATCAAAACACAACTCACTATTATGGTTATACCCAAAGAATAGAAGATTATACAAAACTTAATCAAAATAAAAATAAGAAGTACATTGGAATCATTTGAATAAACAGGGCTCTGCTGATTTCCATTCTTGACAACGCACATTAGGATACGATCAAACATCTGAACTCAACAAAACACCCGAACATGAACACATGGCTGGACACGAACAGACCCAACAGTCCCTACAACCTGATTACACTCTGTTCAGCAACTATTCCCTTAAGAATTCGTAATAGAAAATCTTCGATCACAAGGAAAATAGGGAAAATACCTGAGAAACGAATCTGCTCTGAAGTGAAACACCAATCCAGGAGATCGGACATGTCTCCTTGTGTCCAGTTATGATTTCAGGTTCTTCTGGGGCATTTTATCGAACAAGTTAAAAGTAGATTAGAACGACGAGATTTTAAAGCATTCCTCTATAATTTCTTTCAAAATTAACAAAGAGAAGATCAAGAAACATAAAAACTCAAATAAATTCTCACCAATTTGGTTTCGATCCAAATATTTCCAACCCGATCATCAAAATCCAGTCGAACTTAACAATCTAAAAAAATTAAGTCAAAAAACATGGGATCGACCATCCAGAATCAAGATTCACGAATTCATCACTTAAATAAGAGGAATATAGCGATGAAGAACTCACTGTCAACCAGAGATTAGGCCAGCCGAGGATGAGTTCTTATCCGACCGTGTTTGCTCCAATCGATTGGTTAGAACCACGCATTCGATCGAGTTTAGATTGTTCACCAAAGGAAAGAGACGTTGATGAGAGATCAAGAATGATCGTCGTCACCGCCGCTAGTCGTCGCAACACTATAGGAGACCGTGCCTAGGCATAGGGAAGCTTTGCCACCATCGAAGAAAAGCTCGTGGCTGGGCTTCAAAAGAAAAGGAGGAAGCACTGCCGTGGACTCAGGGCGATCGGTCATCGAGGACGATGATGCGCGCTGCAGATACTCGCCGCTAGGTTCAGTTCGCCGAGAAGTGGTCGTCGGAGAAGATGATGCATGGAGGAGGTGACGAGTCTAGTCGTTGCTGGAGTAGAGCAGAACCATCACCATCTTCGTCTAGGCTTCGCCGAAAAATTAGGGTTAGGGCTTGAAGTTGGAGTGATCGATTTGAGGAGGAAAGAGTTTGGGAATTTCTTGCTTCTCAAAAAAATTGAGAAGAAGGAGGAGGAGAGAGAGTTCGACTTAAATAGATTCAGCTAGAAGCTTGTCTTGCGAAAAAAAGGAAAACTTTTGTTTCCTTTAAGTGAGCTTAAATGAATTAGCAGTTGCTAATTTACTAGCTTCAGAATGAAGGAGTGAAATAATCCAAAAAATGAAAATCCTAATTAGTAGAATAACCAAAATTGTACTCTAGGTTATTTATTAACCTATAGTTAGTTAATTCACTAACTATGAATTTAATCAATCCTCTTCTAAAATACTGTTCATGAAATACAATTAGAAATCAAAACTTGAATATAGTTTTATTCAGTAAAATATTCAAAAATTTTATAATATCGGGAATGTGAGGTAACACGCAGCACCGTCCGCCATCCGCGTGCAGCACCGACGCACCGTCCGTGCGCTACCCCGGGACACGTTGTACACTCCCATGCGTGCACAACATGCATCATTGCCGCTGCTGTGAACGCTGCTACTGTTCGTCAACAATGCCCCACACGGACATACCTCTGTCCGTCCTTTGATAGATCAAAATCAGCCACCAAGTTGACCATTTGAATTACGTTATTTTTGGACAGTTTCATGGAGCCAACTTTGCGTATTTGTTTCTCTCTCGTCGAAGCTACGATTGATGAACCACCAACTCTGATGCACAACTTGTCATTTGGTTGGTTGGTTGGTTGAAATTGACGCCAAAGTTAGCCTCTCGAAACCGTAATTTCTAACTTGTAAAATTTTAATTTTGAACCCTGGATGCCAGTTTCCAGTTCTAATGCCACCAGTGCACTCGTGGCATCGTTCTACCTAAAATGTATATATAATTTATTGAGTTTGGAGGACATGGGCCTCGACACCCAATTTCTTACAAACCGGGTTCCAGTGTCCGGGTCAACTGGTCGTTTTGAGATCGGCTCATCGAAATCCAATTTTGGATATAACGTTGGGGTCGTATCTTCATTTTTAAATCATTGACATATGTGTATATTTTGATAGATTTAGAGGACTTTGGCTCTGGCACGCATTTTCGTACAAATCGAATTCCAATGTCTGGGTCAACGGGTCATTTTGAGATTGGCTCATCGAAATCCAATTCTGGATATACCGTTGGCTTCATATCGTCATTCTGGACATTTGGACATACAACTTACCAGGTTTAGTGGACTTTTATCCTGGCATACTTTTCGGTACAAAGCGGGTCCAACGACGGACATCGTTTTAATCCAAAATTACTATTTTACCCTTTTGTACAAATTGGAGTTATGGGCAGGCTATCATAGCTAATTTAACCATTCTAGACACGTTGGTGATGTTTGTTTCATCATCCGACGACGTCTGTAGATTTTCCTTTATGTATTATCCTTAATTATAATTGATTTCTAAATATGTTCGTATCTTGAAATCCGTACGTCGAAACTGAGATCAGTCGATTCCAGTGATCTCACGTCGCTAAAGTTGACTAGTTGACCATGTGGATCGCCATGATAAGAATGTTAACCTTGCGGTTGATCATCTTGTCTTAATTTGCGTGTCGAAGGTTTTGCTGTACGAATAATAAGGTACAAACTTGATATTTTGAACCTACAACTTGCAATTCATATTATTAGAGAATAATGATCATAGAGACTAGTGTGACCTAGTTTTAGACGATATAATTACAAGTGTCTTAGATAACAAAAGGTAATAGGTGACTAGAATGACCCAAGCTCCCTAGGTGGGAGTTATTAGTCATACGTATACTTTAGTGTGTGATATATATTTATTTATGATTTGGTTTATAGATACTTGCATGGAGTATGGTTCTCATAGATAGTAGGATCGACTTTGGTATTGCAGTATCTGCATAGTTTGGACAACTCCAGGCAAGTATACCTTGCATATTTGATTTGCAGTATTTACATGCTTGTATTTCCTATCAGTCATTTACTTGGACATGATGCTACATGATTCACCTGCTCTCATCTGTATTCTTACATAACTATACCTGCTGACATATGGATATGATACACGGATTCACATTGCATGGCATATAGGAGACTCGGTTATAATTTATTGGATATTTACTCGATGATGGATTTTATGTGTACATGTTGGCTGGACTTCTGGACTTATCATTTTCTAGAGGCAGACTGGTCGTGTCGTGGATGCAACACAGACAGTTTCATTGGCTGAGGAGGACCGTCACTAGGTAGAGGGGCTGCTTATAGCTTATTTAGTGATGTTGCTGTAGTTGGTGACGAGGCCACTACACATGTACCCCTTAGAGAGAGCTTTATTCGTCGAACATTGTCCTCAAGTGCATTTCACACAGACTAAATAGTCTGTTTAGTAGTAGTATTACTGCTCACCTGACTATTTTTTTTACCTGTTCGTGGATCATATATTTACTCCATTCACATGTTATTTATTGTACTTCATTTTGGCATGTATATTATATATCTTGCTACGTCCCACTGAGGATCTGGTTTCCTTCCAGGTATATGCTGAGAGCTGACACAGGATATTGATGGTTTACTTCTTCGGATTACTATTTTAGGTATTGTCAGTTGATGCCTACTTATCATCTTTTTGTAGTATTTTATATTTAGATTTCTTAGTAGTTTTAGCAGAATTTTATGGATGTATACTATGGATACTTGGATACTTGATAGCTTATACGTATTCGAGTTGGACTGGAGTCCGCTTGAATGCTTAACTGGCCATTGCCACGTGGCTTGATCCCACATATTTTGGGACTGGGGCGTGACATAGTTTTTGTGGTGGCCCTTACAAGTATCAACTTCGTAAAGTGTACGAAGTCATAATGATACTTAGGATAGGTATACTACTACGAGCTTATGACCAATTGAGAAATAAGATTTGATGATATATCTACAACTAGGATTATAGGTTCTCTAGGACTCTCCAACATTATTGCTCTCATGTTATCTTCTTTTTCGACATGACTACTTTTGTGTTCCATCTTTCCTAAGAATTGACTAAACTTTTTTCTGTTGACCTCTTGAGTAATTCTTCTCCTTCCTTTTCGGTAAGTTGTTGGAAATGTCCTATGGATGGGTCCAGGAAAAGTTCATGAAAGTATATTTAACCTTGTATTACAGAATCAAGAGTTTTGTAGCCAGAGAAATACTAACGAGGCAGGACTTCAGATGACGACATCATGGTTACATATGTTTTACGGATCTTACTTGAACCACACCCTATGCATTTGATATATATTTTATGGATTTAGCCAAGATAAGTTCAAGAACCTGTATTATCTGGCGTGGCAGCTGTGTACTGCAACCATCCATCGTATTATGAAATAAGGAAGTTATTGCAGCCAGATGCACACTGGCTTGGCAGTAACTTCATGTGACATAAACACGGAGGTATGGTTCTCGAGTTTTACCTATAATATATCATATGCATCCCGTTTAGGCTCATACCGTTCTTGGAGATATTTCGATAATCTTTCTTGCCATGCTTGACCCATGACTTATTTGAATATTGATATGTATTGCTCGACCTAATCTTAATTCCTTATGACCTCTATGTTTATAAATGGATGGATTAGACAAACCTCGTTAACGGATTTTATAGTATAACTATAATATGTTATTGTGTGATTGTGATAAGTAAATTTTCCTAGGGATTGATTAGGTTAAGCTTATAGAGCAAGTATGAGTGTGACTATAGTAGACTTAGAAACTATTAAGAATGTTTGCATTGATAGTATAATTTGATGATATGGTATCTAAGATGGAGTGAGGAGATATTATATTATTGTGACTATGGATTGAGGGATCCAAATTATGTACTTACGATTTCAGGGTTGGGGCATTTGTAGAATTTTGATTGGTTATTTATAAACTAATTACATATGATTGGAGGGTAGATCAATACGTGGAATAATATAAGATGATTTAGAGAGAGCTATGTAAACCCCCAATATTTTCTAATTATTTTAGGATTTTAAAAAATATTTTTACAATATTATTTAGCATTAAAGAAGTAGTTGGTATATATGTGTGTATTTATAGATAAAGATATATAATATGTATGATTGTGCGCATGATATATTTTAAGTGCTACTAAATATAGTCTCCAATTATTATAAATATTTTTGTTACTTATTTACAATTTATAGGATTTTTGTGATTTGTATATATATATATATATATATATATATATATATATATATATATATATATATGTGTGTGTGTGTGTGTGTATGTGTGTGTGTGTGTGTGTGTGTGTGTGTGTGTGTGTGTGTGTGTGTTCAGAAATAAAAATTTTGTTAAAAAAAGCATTTGAGGGTGATGGGCCGAACCCCCCATCATCAGCAGCAGCAAAGCTGTGAGGGGGGGGGGGGGGACCCCTAAAACAAAAAACCATACTGCAAGTGTTTTAAAACTCGAGCCCAACCCCTTAGCAAACCCGATACCCCCCATATTCCTAGTACTAATAGAAGACAGCAGCGACAGTAGTATTTAAAACTGCTCCGCAACCGAAACCCTAACCCCCATATCTCTTCTCCCTCCTGAAGCCTCATCGACCTCGAACCCCCGGTGAACTACCCCGATGCCCTGAGAGCCGCTGCCGTCAACTGGACGATCGCCGGAGAAGCTCCACAAACGGACAGCCACTACCTTGCTCGGTGTTCGCGCGTGCAAGGTACTGTCTTCAACCTTGTATTTCTTCCTCCGTGCTTAGCCAACTCTCGTACCGTAACTTCCTAGGGATAACCAATATAACCATCTAGGAGACCCTTCAATTGGATTGGAGAGTACTCGACTAGATTTCTCAGGAGATTGATTCAAATTTCCTAAGAAAACTTGCATAAAATATAATAGATGACTGCCCCAACCCCGTAATTTGGAAGCCAGATTTCGATCTGTGTGTCAAAATTTATTAGAAACTAATTGAATACATGTGAAGACAACATAACTACGATTAAAATGCAACTTGTAGATCTGTATTTTGATTTCTGTTTAAGAATTAAATCAGTGCTAAACTTGTGCGAAAACTATTTTCAAAATAGTTAATTTTAGAGAATTTTCCCCAATACGACGTGTGCCCCGACAAATTGGGCGACGTGGTCGCATGCTATACGCATCGAAAGGTGCATATGGACATTGCTGACGTGTGGGAACTGACGAAACTCAGTTTTGTCTTGTGTGCTCGACGAAATCAGTCCGTATCCGTCAAGATATCCACGTATCGCCAATTTGCAAACTTTGCCCTAACTTAGTATACAGTCGTTGATTCGAGACAAAAATTATGCCAACAGGTCTGGATCAAAATTTTGGTCCTATGTGCCAAGTTTGGATCGATTCTGAGAAGGTCGAATCGGAACCCCTTTTTGGCGGGCCCGCGACCCACTCAAACAGGCAATTTTGTACACGACTCATCAAAATCCAAAACTGGACATACCATTGAGTTCCTCTCCTCAAACTGAATCCGTAGACGTGTAGTTTGACGACTTTAGAGACCATTGACTTTGGCATGCATTTCGGTGCGAAGCGGGTCTAACGACGAACATCGTTTTGACCCAAAATTATGATTTTGCCCCTGTTCCAGAATTAGACTTTTGGACAAGCATTTCCTAGGTATATCTTCTTCACCGAGATCATTTTTGATGTTTGTTCCAGCGTCTGGAGTCATCTGTGATTGTGACATTTCTTGGCTGACATTGTTCCGGGACTTTCCACTTTGCACCATCAGGCAAGATACCTTGCCACCTTACTCTGTGATTATTATATTTCTTGTTTTCAGTTGTTATTTTTAGCATTTCATATTTCTTGATATTTAAATTGTGCGTCCAAGTCACACTTGGGTGCAAGCGACTCTATCGGTCGTTTTTCTCGTTTTATTTATTTCTCTTGCATTGACTTAGTCTAGTGACCACCCATTGATGATGAGGTATTGGTATATCTCATACGGCCTTGACACTTGCTTTACCATGTGATGTGAGTCACACGTAGGACACATATCCGCGTAGTCGGCTGGCCACCGATACGTATGGAGCGTGCGACGGATAGGAGTAACTGCCAATAGAATTGCATGTTAGAAGACTTGGTGGCTACTAGAGGTTCATATCAGTCATGGAGATGATGATACCAGGCATTGGGTAGGGGGAACAATACATGACGTATGGGCTTCTTTGCACTTCCCTGATTAACTGTGTGCTCCTCCGGAGACGCAGGCCCTAGGTGCCCTCTGACGCTTTCTAGAGCGTTATGGACGTAGGCCCCTGGTGCCCTTTACGGGAACTATGTCGATCCTATTTACAGCCAGGGCTCATGCGTCGAAGGATTGTATCTCAACTGCATATTCACAGTAGAATGGTCAGGAACCCGATTGCATGCATACCTTTTTCTCTTATTATATTATCACAGATTATATGGCATGGTGTTTTCTTATATCTTGCTACATCCCTCTGAGGACATGGTTATCTCTCCAGGGTTAGACGATTTTCCACAGGAGTACGAAGCGGCGTTGGAGCTATCCTACATTGATGACGAGACAATCCCTACTGATTTCTAGTCTATTCTTTATTTGAAACATTAGTGGACATTATTTTTACATCTCTTTTCTTTCTATTTTGTGGAGGTTGGACTCCGATCTTGTGAGACTATTTTTCATAGCTGTCTGGAGTGAGCAAGTTCACCCGGCTATCTTTTGATATACTTATTTATTTATTTGGACTCTATTATCTTCTGCGTTGAGCTATGATGAGATTAGATTATATTTCTGGCTTGTGGTTATTTTTTTACAGCTTATATGCATATATGAGGATTCTATATATTGGAGTATTCATCGTATATGTGTAGCTGGCATGTTCACGTGCTTGGTCCTATGTATTTTGGGACTGGAGCGTTACATGTTTTTGTGGTGGCCCATGCAGGTCAATGTTAATATTGTTGGTTACATAACTGTGTCCAACAAGCCTGTATATAGGAATAGAAATATCTCAGCAGAGTCGATTCGTGTATTTCGCACAAAACCCCATCGTGGCGCGCACGAAATCGAATCCAGAATTGTGTTTCGGGACAACAACTTTAGGCATATTTTTTGGACAATCCGACCGTTGGATTATCGATCTGATTATTCATTAGTAATCTTAATATATACCCCTTCGCTCACAAAAAATTTCGACCGTTAATTCGATCGTTTGATAAATCAAAACCATCCACCAAGTTAACCATTTAAATTGCGTTATTTTTGGACAGTTTCGTAGAGCCAACTTTGCGGATTTATTTCTCTCTCGTCAAAGCTCTGTTTGATGAACCACCAACTCCGGTGCATAGCAAGTATAACCACCTTTGTGTCAAAAATTCCAGCTTCATAGAATATCGTTTGGTTGGTTAAAATCGATGCCAAAGTTGGTCTCTCAAAACCGTAATTTTCAACTTGTAAAATTCTAATTTTGAACCCAGGACCCCAAATTCCAATTCTGACGCCACTATTGGACTCGTGGCATCGTTCTGCCTAAAATTTAATATAATTTACTCAGTTTCGAGGGCATGGTCCTCGATACGCATTTTCGTACAAATCGGGTTCCATGTCTAGGTCAACAGGTCATTTTGAGATCGGTTCATCGGAATCCAATTTTGGATATACAGTTGGAGTCATATCATCATTTTGGACTCATTGACACACATTTTTCTAAATTTAGAGGAATTTGGCTCTGATACACATTTTTGTGCAAATTGGATCCCAATGTCCAGGTCAATCGGTCATTTTGAGATCAGCTCATCGAAATCCAATTTCGGATATATAGTTGGGTTCGTATTGTCATCCTGGACTCGTGGACATATAATTTGCTAGGTTTAAAATCTTATAACCTTTTAATTAGTGTCTAATAATTCTACCAAAGTTTCTAGGACATATGGTATCTTTAATCCCTCAAAGTTATAAACAACCAAATATTCAATAATCAAGCAATATTGTACTATAACTTAAGAATTTCTGATAAATTCTAGACACCACGATCGTTCGTAATCTGAAATAGGAAGGGACGAGAATCAATGGTACAAAAATCAAGGAAGAATAATTGAGAGCAAAATTGAGTTTTCAAGGACGTAGAGAATTTATAGGAGAATTTTCAAGGCAGTGTGGATTGAGATTTCTAAGGTTTAGTCATAGTCGCAGGCTCGTACCAGTACAGTTACGAAACCGGTACAATATGCTCTGACCTGTATGGGCCACCAAAAAACTTGTCACGATTCGCACCCGCTTTTCGGACGCGAGAGCGTGAGCAAGCCAGCTACGCATCAAGCGGACTCCAGTCTGACTCGAATACGTAAACGATGTCACTGCTATAGCAATGGGCCTAATCAAGGCAAGACAAAACTATATCTCAATCCATAATAATAATAATAAACAAGAATGAACAAGTATGGGTCGTGGTCTGCAACCCACTAGCATATATGTTCGATAAGACTCTAAAGAAAATAATAAGAGTCTAAAACTGAATCAAGAAACATGATATCTCATGATAAGGTATGAAAGCACGAGCGGATAATAAACACATAATAACAATACTTGAATCCCGCAAGCGTATCATCACATCTGCCATCCAGAACTACTAGCTAACTCCATGCAATCGCTATACCTGAAGAGATCATCAGGTCCTCAGGGGACATAGCAAGATACATAAAAACATGCCTATCTAGCAGTTTATCATGCAATAAAGAAAATACAGGAATAAACGGAAAAAGACCAATCAACACGAAGATATGACCATACACGACTGGAAGAACTACTACGCATAAACGAACTACTGGAGAAGAATAAGGGAACATGATATCATGATGTCAACGGATAACCAATCAAATACTCAAACCCTCGTCCCTAGTGTGGACTCGCAGGTTTGAACAACTACTAGCCCTCGCTCCTAGTGTGGACTCGCAGGCTAGCATCACCCTCGTCCCTAGTGTGGACTCGCAGGTGTGGAACAGATAACTACTAACCCTCGTCCCTAGTGTGGACTCGCAGGCTAGCATCACCCTCGTCCTCAGTGTGAACTCGCAGGTGTGGAACAGATAACTACTAACCCTCGTCCCTAGTATGGACTCACAGGCTAGCTTAATTACTAACCCTCGCCCCTGGTATGGACTCGCAGGTTAGCTTAAAGAATTTTAAGGTACAACAGTTCCGTTATGACTCATTCATCCTATGACACGATACGACTTAGTCCAAGTACAAGTGATGACACGACACGACCCAAATCACGATACACGAGAGAACCAATCCAATATGAACTAAAAAATTAACTATGAATAGGAACTGTAAATACACATATCCAATATGAACTACAAAATTAACTATGAACAGGAACTTTAAATACATATAACCAATATGAACATCAAGCCAACTATAAACAAGGACTATATATATACTAGCATGCACGATGTACAAATCTCATGTCTATAATCAACTAGTAAAACTGTATAATAATATAAATATGCATATAAATAAACTGTAGAGGGAGGCAAGGTATCTTGCCTGCTAGTTGTCCAAGTTCACGTTGAGTCTTCAAATATCAAGTCCTATCCAAGAATACACATATATATAAACAAAATTAATATTCTCATATTTATATATATATTGTATCTAACTATTTGTTGCTTAGCTACCCCATTACAATTAGTCTTATAAGAAAAGGTAGATTAAATTGAATAGCAACAATGGGAGGTGTTAAATGCAAAACTACCAAATGAACAATACTATGCATGAAATGTAATTTCATCCCATGTGTTGTAGGCCCCTAACGTATAGGCATGCAAGTAGTTTGCTCTCATGTGTTGTCATTATGGCGTAAATAGCACATAATGGAAGGGTTATATTTGAATAAGTTCCTACCCATCCATTGTATTAAAATAATGGATATAAGAACATGTTTTCTGTTCTTCTTCTCCAAAGCCATGTTTGTGCACAGGTTGTTAAGTATACCACTGGTTGTTGGCCCAATGATTACATCGTGTTTTTGAATATGGCTAATCAGTTAAGTTTAACAAAATGATGTCACTAATATTCATATACTCACTATCATGTTGCTACTTAAACTTAGCATTGTCCTAATTGTCCTATATTATATTGCTATGCTTGTATCGTACTGCAACATATTTTGCTTAGCATTGTCCTAATTGTCCTATATTATATTGCTATGCTTGTATCGTACTATAACATATTTTGCTTAGTATTGTCCTAATTGTCCTATATCATATTGCTATGCTTGTTTCGTACTGTACCATATTTTGCTGGCCTAACATGTATTTGTAGACATGTAGTAAGCATGATCTTACTTGATCAAACCAGGACATAGGCAATGAAGAATTAATGATGGACCAAAGACGGCGTCATACAAAGAGACTTCTTTGAACCGCTTAGCGACCTATCCGGGGCCTCGCATCGGGGGTTCCGCTGTCCGGTCAGCGGACAGGGGTCGAGGGGGCAGCGCCCCCCGTCGGGGGTTCGGGGGCGAAGCCCCCGAAAGGTATTCAGATTTCTAGATCTGTTTATCTTCGGACGACAAATATTCCACATGCACCACATCCCACGAAGTATGGAAGCTTCTAGAAGTGACGTATGAAGGAACCACCCAAGTCAAGGAATCAAAAATCAGTCGTCTTACGCAAGAATACGAAGCATTCAAGATAAAGTCAAACGAGACGATCACACAGATGTTCACAAGATTCCTCGACATCATCAACCCCCTGTCTTCACTTGGAAAGCAATATTCAATTCATGAGAAGATTCACAAGCTGCTTAGGGGGCTACCAAAAATTTGGAACCCTAAGGTGACAGCCATCATAGAAGGGAACGATCTCACAACCATGTCAATGGAGACCTTGATGGGTAAGCTCATGACTCACGAGCTTGACCTCAAGGACTTCGAAGAGCCTGCTCCGAAGACTAAGGAGATCGCTCTCAAAGCTCATCGACGAAGGGCTGAGCACGATGAGACTAAAGACGACAACTCAGATGATGAAGACCAAGCTCTCATGGTTCGCAACTTCAAGAAATTCCTTCGCTTCAATAGAAGAAAGAAGGAACCACAAGAAGACGATGAAGAAGAGCCAACTTGCTATGGTTGCAAGAAGACTGGACACGTTCGAAAAGACAGTCCATTCTTGAAGAAAAGCAACCGCTATGAGAAGCCATACAAGAAGACCTCATCAAAGAAATATGCCAACACAAGCATTTGGCATGAAAGTGAAGCGAGTGACTCCGAGAAAGAAAAGGACTCTCCTCAAGATAAAGCAAATGTGTGCCTAATGGCAACTTCCAACAAGGTATCTAACGAAAATCTGGACGACTTCTCTTTTGATGAACTTGGCGATGCCTTCACTGATTTACTCGATGATCACAAAAAGGTCATCGGTAAATACAAACATGCCAAGGACAAAATCAAAAGTCTTGAAGACGAAATACAAAGAATTTCTCTATTACTTGATAACATTAGAGACACGACACCCACTGATGACACTAATAAAGTATCCAAGCTTAAATTAAGCTTACATGATGCTGAAACACGTATTGAGCAACAGACACAAGAAATCACAACACTCAACACGTTGCTTGCTGAAGAAAAGAGTAGACACAAGGTTTCAATGACTAAGATATATGGCTTAAATATTAAGGTTGATGAACTGCAAGCTGTTTCTAAGAGATTAGAAACCAAATTGGGAAAACAGGTTGCTCAACCTCAAACCCAATCACATGGGCACAACACCACTCAAGCTAGTCAACCACATCATCCTCATGCAGCACGTAACCATGCTTTTATATACACTAACTTTCATAAAACACAAAAACTACGTGCACGTAAGAACACTTCTCATACTCATCATGCTGCACAAAGACACAACCAACATCACTCTACATATAGAAATCATCACCATGCCATGCCATATAGACAAGATCATCATGCCATGCCATATAGATAAAATTACCATATAATGCCATATCACCATGCTATGCCATATAGACAATATCAGCATACTATGCCACATAGACAATATCAGCATGCCATGCCACATAGACAATATCACCATGCTATGCCACATAGATAACATCATCATGATCACCATGCAAACTCTACACATCATGTCCATCCACATCATGCTGCTTATAGATATTATTCTCATGCTTCTAGTGTAAATAAAAATGCTATCTGTACTTACTGTGGATCACATGGACACATTTCACCACAATGTAGAGTTAGAAGACTGGTAGACAAAAAGATATATGCATGGTTTCCGAAAACTAACTTTTCAGGACCCTCAAGAACTTGGGTACCAAAGGTCACATCTACTCTTGATGTAGGTGGACCTTCCCTCCTCAACTGAAAGTAAGTGGATTCTCGATAGTGGATGCTCGCAACATATGACAGGAGACGCAAATCTTTTCGCATCACTATTAATGAAGAGAGAAGGATACGTATCCTTCGGTAACAATTTAAAAGGGCACATAATAGGTAATGGTATTATTGGTCATCTTCCCTCTCATGTAATAAAGGATGTCTGCCTAGTGATCGAGTTAAAGCATAACCTGCTCAGCATTAGTCATCTCGCTGATCATGGATATGATATTAACTTTGGACAAAACAATTGCCTCATTTATGATAGGTCAACGGGAGACATTGTTTTTGAAGGGAAAAGAGAGGATAACATTTATATTTTCTATCTTTCTATAGATACTAACAATGCAGGTAGATGTTTATATGCCCACAAAGATGAACGATTACTTTGGCACCAGCGTCTTGGTCATGCCAATATGGATACTATATCCAGGTTATCAACCAAGAAGCTAGTGAGAGGATTGCCCGACATCATATTCAAAAAGGATACGGTATGTGCCAAATGTGAATTGAATAAGGCAACCAAATCCTCATTTCATTCCATCAACTCTGTAAGTACTTCTAGACCCCTGCAACTACTCCATATGGATTTATTTGGTCCTAGTAGAGTAGCTAGCCTTGGTGGTAAACTTTATGCATTTGTTATTGTTGATAATTTTTCGAGATTTACTTGGGTTTTCTTTCTCACAAACAAAAGTGATGCTATTTCAGTTTTTAAGATTTTTGTCAAGAAAGTTCAAAACGAAAAAGGCTACATGATCACTCGAATCCAAAGTGACCATGGAGGCAAATTCAAAAATTCTGATTTTGAAAATTTTTGTGATTCTAATGGTTTTGATCATGAATTTTCTTGTCCAAGAACTCCTCAACAAAATGGTATTGTGGAGCGAAAGAATAGGACTCTCGGCGATATGGCTAGAGTCATGTTGAATAAATTTTTACTTCCGAAATATTTCTGGGCAGAAGCTGTCAGTACAGCATGCCACATTTTGAATAGGGTGCTTATTCGTCCCATTACGAAGAAAACACCCTATGAGCTTTGGTTTGGGAGAACCCCTAATGTTTCTTATTTTAAAGTTTTTGGATGTAGATATTTTATCCTTAACACCAAAGACAACTTAGGCAAATTTGATGCCAAAGCTGACGATGGTATTTTTCTTGGTTATGCCGCAAAGAGTAAGGGATATAGAGTCTTTAATAAACGCTCACTAATTGTGGAAGAGTCAACAAATGTGACTTTTGATGAAGATAACAGTGTAGTAAGTACTCTTGATGATGACGTTGAGCCATCAACTTCTACTCCAATGAATACTTCTACCGAAACAAATTCTCTGGAGGGCTTGCCAAAGAAATTCTCTTTCAAGCCTTCTCATCCAGAAAATTTAGTGATAGGTGAAGTTTCACGTGGAGTAACTACCAGATCATCACTAAGAGACTCTATTGCTAGCACTGCCTTTATTTCACAAGTTGAGCCGAAAAACATTTCTGAAGCTTTTAATGATGAATTTTGGATTTCTGCTATGCAAGAAGAACTCAACCAATTCGAGAGGAGCCAAGTGTGGGAACTAGTTCCTAGACCGGCTAATCACTCGATAATTGGTACTAAATGGGTGTTTAGAAACAAAGTGAATGAAGATGGTTCAGTCACACGCAACAAAGCTTGTCTAGTAGCTCAAGGATACAACCAAGAGGAAGGTATCGACTACGATGAGACGTATGCTCCGGTTGCTAGACTAGAATCCATTCGGATGCTTTGTGTATTTGCAAATTATCAAAATTTCAAATTATTTCAAATGGATGTGAAAAGTGCTTTCTTGAATGGTTTTATTAAGGAGGAAGTTTATGTAAAACAACCCCCTGGCTTTGAAAATCACAAATTTTCCGACCACGTGTTCAAGCTAAAGAAAGCGCTATATGGCCTTAAACAAGCCCCCAGAGCTTGGTATGAAAGGCTAAGCAATTTCTTGCTTGAAAAAGGTTTTTCAAAAGGGAAAATTGACACTACACTTTTTATAAAATCTTTTAAAGACACTATTCTATTAATTCAAATTTATGTTGATGATATCATTTTTGGTTCTACTGATGAAACCCTCTGTCAAGAATTTGCCAAGTGTATACAGACAGAATTTGAGATGAGCATGATGGGAGAACTCAACTACTTTCTTGGTCTGCAAGTAAAACAAATGGCTAATGGAACTTTCATCTGTCAGTCGAAGTATACAAAGGACATGCTGAAAAAGTTCGATCTTGACAACGTCAAACCAATCAGCACTCCAATGGCTACTTCAACCAAACTCGAACCAGATGAGAGCGGCAAACCCGTTGATCAACGTAAGTATCGAGGTATGATAGGCAGCTTACTTTATTTAACTGCTAGT
Source organism: Iris pallida (assembly GCA_029216955.1). Taxonomy (NCBI): domain Eukaryota; kingdom Viridiplantae; phylum Streptophyta; class Magnoliopsida; order Asparagales; family Iridaceae; genus Iris; species Iris pallida. The sequence goes on from JANAVB010022999.1 coordinate 10,746,410, forward strand.
CGCCCCGATATCATGTTTAGTGTTTGCCTATGTCCTAGATATTAAGCAAATCCTAAGGAATCACACTTGACCGCTGTTAAGCGTATCTTTCGATACTTTAAGGGTACGGTTACAGTGGGCCTATGGTATCCCAAGTCAACATCATTTGACCTCATTGGTTACTCTGATGCTGATTTCGCTGGATGCAAGGTCGACCGTAAAAGTACAAGCGGCACATGTCATTTATTAGGAAAGGCTTTATTCTCTTGGTTTAGCAAGAAACAGAATTCTGTCGCACTATCCACAACAGAAGCTGAATACATCCCAGCTGGGCGTTGTTGTGCACAAATTCTGTGGATGAAGCAATCCCTTGAAGACTATAATCTATCTTTCAAACACATTCCTATATTTTGTGACAATACTAGTGCTATTAACTTGACTAAGAACCCTATATGTCACTCACGCACAAAATACATTGAAATTAGATACCACTTTTTGCGTGATCATCAGCAAAATGGCACGATTAACTTAGAGTTTATTGACACTGATCATCAGCTAGCAGACTTCTTTACTAAGCCATTATCCGAAGAGCGCTTCAATTTCCTTTGTCGTAAACTTGGAATTTTAGATGAAGCTGTCATAAATTAAAACTCACCTGCGTAAATATCGATTATATTATGATTCTCTTACGATGAATTTGCTATGGGTACAAGCCGAAAGGGCCCTTCTGACAAAAAGGCGTAAAAGCCTAAGCGACACGGTGCACTAGTCCACAGGACTACCGCTAGCTGGGATCCGGCCCCTGCAGCTAACCCATGGCAACTTCAAACTATTGAATTATGATATATTTCCTTATTTATTATATGGTTCGTTTTGATTTCTTACTGCTGATTTACTATTTCACAATTTTATTCTGCTATTTTTTATATTGATTGAATCTTTCAAGCTATTTCTTTCATATCTTACTTATTTTCCATACTTAGCCATTTTTCCATCTTCTGGCCTGTTTTTCAGTTCTGGAACAAGGATCCAGAACTCGGGCCGAACTCTGTCCCCAACAGAGTTCGGGCCGAATTCGGTTCCCATATTCCAGAATCGGGGACAGCCACAGCCATTTGATCAATTATAATCCTAAGGTCCAGATTTGCTCCGACCAAAGAAAACCCTCCTCTTATATTCGAGTTTTCATCTCTCTCCTTCATTCTTTCCACCACCTTCACCTCTCCAAACATATTTTCACAAACCCTAACCCTAGTTTTCTCTCAAAAGTGCTCCATTGCTCATCAAAATCAAGGAGAAGGGCTATTTCCTTATTCTCTTTCACTGTTCATTGTTGATTTGAGGTATAACTCCTTCCCCCTTTCTATTTCAAGTTCCCTATTTGTTTGCAAATGGCTCCTCGCTTGCCCAATCATGGGAAGAGGATCCGAACCGAGGGTGCTTCCTCTTCGAATCCTCCTCCTCCCATCGAGCAACCCGTTGAACAACAACAACCCCTTCATCCGTTGTTCAATCCACCTCCTTCCCGCGACCCTAATACTTATGACGACCGATTGTTTGTGTCGCTAGACGCCTCCAACGAGTGGTTTAGTGACTTTCGGACTCGTGCGGTCTTCGCGGGACATCCCATAAATTTTACTATTTTCTCATAATTTGAATCTTTGTTTCAAGATCTTTGCTTAAATGAGTTAGTGGCTTCAAACTTTGTTATTTATCGTAGCGCCATACAAATGTTCTATTGTAACTTGACTCACGATGCCACTCACATCTATTCTCGGGTTGCCGGTATTGATATTGCTTTTGATGCTTCTGAGTTGGGCGAGTATCTTGCACTCCAAGATCTCGATATTTGGGATAAGCTTGTGGAAGCTCGCCAATTCCAATTTGTTGGTGAAACTTCTCTTGAGAGTTTCAAGGAGGAATTATGTGCTCCTAACATAAGTCCTCGCAAGCTTATGGCCAAGCACCTCAACCCATATTTCTATGAACTTTATCGAATTATTTTTAACACTATTTTGCCAAAAGCTGGCTCCACCGATGAAGTTACATATTTTGAGATCTCTGCTTTGTATCATCTTCATTATCGCATTCCGTTCAATCTTCCACGTACCATGATGGACTGGATGATTAACTGTAGGAAGAAACCACGAGCCCTGGTTTATCCTTTGTATCTTTCTATGGTTTTTCGTGCGTTCATTGTCCCTCTCCATGATTGTTCTTTCTTGCCTGCTCCTGCATTCCTTTCCAAGGCACGACGTCTTCAGGCAGTCGTTGCTTCTCCTGAGCCTTCTGAGCATTCTGATGATGAGGAGCCCGACGCCCCTCCACTTGGACAGGATGCGCCACCTCCTCCTGCTACTCTTGACTCCATCCAGACCATGCTGAGAGATCGTTTCGCATTGGAGGACGATCGCTGGACTCAGATGGACTATCGGACTACCCTGCAGATGAGTGCCCTCAGCAACTCGCTACACGATATCCGGTATTCCATGTCTCGTCACCCCTCTATTTCCATTCCCATGGAGCGGGATCCTGGTCGCGCTGGTTATCGTATTGACGACCCCTGGGTCATGCGTTACCTGGATCCGGATGCTGCTATTGTAGACCCCAGCCGTTCATTCACTGATCACTCAGACTCTGCTGGGCCTTCTCGTGCTCCGTGATGGAGACTGGCTACTATCTGCTGCTGCTGCTGATGATAATCTTAGTTGATGCATTTTGATTTCTAGTTATTTAGTTTGTTTTTGGATTTATGTACTTAGATGTTCTAAAACTCTGGTTGTGTGTTTGACATTTGGTTCTGTGTGATTTTATTTTATGCTTATCGTAGTTTTATATTTTATGCTAGTGACTCATTTTGATTATTAATATACTGTTTCTTCTCTGCTTGGTGTGGTTGCATCACTATTAATTGTCTGTACTGCAGTTTCTATGCTATTCATTCATCTGCAGTCTATATTGCTAAATGCCAAAAGGAGGAGAACTATGTATATTCTGGATATATTTGTTTCTTTCGTATATCTGTGCTTGTTTGTGCTTTTTGGAGATATTATTTATCAGGCCAACAGGTTCAATGTATTATTTACGGGAGAGCTATTGCTTCTAGCTCAGCACCGTTCACTGATTACGGGGGAGCTATTATTTCTAGCTCGGCATCGATTATGGGGGAGCTATGTTGCTATAATCAACTGTGTCCAGGTATGAATGTTGAATATACATATATTATTTTGCCAATTATCAATATGGGGGAGATTGTTGACACAAAGTCACAGTCAACCAAATATTGACAACATTGACTAAATAATATCTGTAATAATTCAATACGACACACGACGTCTGCATTAAGCTCAAGACAGATGACAGCTCAGCCTCCGCTTCTCAGTTGAATTCAAGTCTGTATTTTACACTTTCTTTGAGTCTAGACTAATGTAATCTGAGTCATGCTGAGCTCTTGAAACTTAGACTATAGCCTACCCAATAATCCCAAGCTCCACCAAACCAGAAATTGCCCAATGGTCCCCTTAGAACCACTCTGTGCTCTGGAGACAGAGTTCGGGCCGAACTCTGCCTCCACACAGAGTTCGGGCCGAACTCTGTCCCCTAGAAATCAGCATCCCTAATTTTAGGGTTAGCTGGTTGCTAGTTGTCCAACGGCCAAATATTTGAAATTTTCTACCCGAATTCTGGCCGAATTCTGCCTACAAAAACACGATGTAATCATTGGGCCAACAATCTCCCCCTTTTTGATTATGGCAAATCGGTTAAGTTTAAGACAAATATGATAGATGCATGTGTCACTAATAAACACATATTACGAGAAGATTGTGTGCTAACTTAAACTTATTTCTCCCCCTTTGACATGATCAAAAAATAAGCTCCCCCGTAATAAGAGATAAAATGAACTCAAGCATAAGGAGGAAGGCATAGACAATCATGATCAAGATATACTAAAAAAGGAACAATGGGAGAAGTGTGTAAAGACAAGTATAGAGACTACATACCCAATGTAGAGTGCCAAATAGAAAATAGCTTGTCAAAACACAAATAGTTGGTAAAACTAAAAGAATATGAAAATAATCAATAGATAGGTTACCAATATGAAATCCAAGAAAGACATCCAAAAATATAGTATTACATGAAATCCAAGAAAGACATCCAAAAACTTTTGGAAGAGAATTATAAAAAAAAAATTCAGTCAAAAACCATAGGGATAAGATAATTGCAAATAATAGATATCAAAGTAGAAAGATACCAATTGAGATATTGAAATAGACAAACTTGATATCAATTGAAATATATAAACTTGAAACATTGATCAATGAAACTATGATAGTCATAATTGTCCACAGATAAATAGTGAAATAAAATAAATGAATGATCAATGTAAAATAGAAGCAATTTATATAAAAAGATCTCTTCGGACGACTGCTGTCAAGGAAAAAGACATCTTCAGGGCTGCTCAAATATCAGAAGAAAGGCATCATCAAAGGGCTCTTGGTTTTCCTACTTGTTCTAAGTCTGTAATCTTTAATTTATTGAGTCTAGGAGAATGTGTACGTTGAGTCGCACTAAGTCATCTCAACCCCTAGACATATCTTTCCAAACTCTACCATACAAACAGACCAATTCCTGAACCAAGCCCAAGCTCCACAAAGCCCAAAAGCCTAATGGACCAATTCTGTCTTCTGGAGACAGAGTTCGGGCCGAACTCTGCCTCCACACAGAGTTCGGGCCGAACTCTGTCCCCTGATTTCCAGTACCCTGATTTTTAGGGCCTGCTTGCTACAAGCTATCCAACGGCCAAAAATTTAAATTATTTATACCGAATTCTGGCCGAATTCTGCATGTCCCAAACCCTATAAATAGGCCTTGGTTTCTCTCATTTGAAACCATCCACTCTTCTTTTCTTCTTCTCTTACATAGCCTATATAGTCAAGAGCCTTACTCTTCCAATCTACTAGCCACAAAACTTCCTAAGCCCCAAGGTGCTCAAGTGCGATTCAGCTAGAAGTTTTTGTGCAAGAGTTGAAAAGAAAAGTCATTTGGACAATTCCAAGTCACTTGGAAAATTCCAAGCAAATCGCCACTGCGATCCTCTGTAAGAAGTTGACGTGCTCTTCTGAAGAAAAGGCACGGGTTGTAAACTACTATTTCACAAATAGTGGATTTAATCCTGAGCTAGAGTTCTCAGGCCTGGACTAGTCCTCCACGAGGGAAATCAGGTTAAAACTGCTGTGTCTGCGAATGCTCTTCTGATCTTTATTTACTTCCGCATTTATTTCTGATTTATTTACTATCTTGATAGTTGTTTTTGTGGAGGTGATATATAGTTAATTTTTTTTTTGGTGATTATTGACACAAACTCTATTCACCCCCTCTAGAGTTGCCTACACGTTTTTTTACTGGTAACATATACTATAGTCTTAATTGTACCACATTCAAACATCTATCCGTTCCATGTGATTTCCCATAGGTATAAGAGTAAGATATACATCCTTATTTAATGTGAACAATGGTCCAATTAATTATAATTTAACCTTAATGGCCGGCCCATAATTAAATTTGGAAAATAAAATGGTTATGTGAATATGACTGGTCTATGGTACAAAGTTCTCTACTCTACAAGTGGTCAGTACCTATTTACAAAAGTAGCATAATTCCTCTATATAATCTAATTAAGAAATAGGTGAAGGGCCTATATGAAAATTATACCTTAACACTACTATTGGTATTAATTCCTCATGCATGCAAATAAATGGCCGGCCATATAGGTTTCTTTAATATACTACACTAGTGGTATCACCTATATGTGTGCTAGCTTCTCCCCTTCGTGCATGCATTCTTGAAAGCTAAAGTAAAATTCTATATGCATGCAAAGTCCTATTATTATAATTTAAATAAATAATGCTAAGCTATATTCATGCAAACATGTTTCAATTCTTCTCGTAACAAAGTTTGTTGGTGCCGAAACTTACCAGATTTCCAGCCTCACGCGGTACTACCAATCGGTCGTCGTCAAACTCGAACGGGTGGCAAGAGAAGCCGGAGCGCGGATCCGAGGAGCCATGTTTGGTTGCACGATATTTGGCATCAACGGGGTCCTAGCGCTGGAGATGCGGCCAACGGGAAGGATGTGGTAGGTTATACACGAGATTATATTATGCGCGGACGGGAACCATGATGCGTTCAGATCTGGTGAATAAGTGGGAGAGTTTATGGAGAAGGAAATGATGAAGGCTCTGGATTTGATTCATACATTTATATATATATAAAGGGAGGTGAGGTGATAAGAATTAAACAGTTTTGATAAAGTTTTATATTTGCTATATCTATCTGCTTAGGAGAGGGATTAGAGGATAGGTCTTGTATAAGAAAAAGCTGGATTTGAATCTAAAGAGAGGTGCTCAGTTTCAAATAAAGGTAAGAAGAGGTTTTCGTTCTCCATGTGCCACCTTGGTAGGATAAGTACTAAGTAAATCTAGTGTTATCTTAATATATTATAAGATTGAACTGATATAGTTGGACATAAATATATAGGTAGGGGTTCATTTAGAGATGGAGCCAAGTAACAGAAAAATATCTGTAAAAATAGGTTTGATGATTTATTTTAAAAACTTTGAGCTATATATGTAGAAATCGGATAGTTTAGGTTAGGTTTCAAATAGGAACATATAGAGAGGGTGCATGAACAGCTAATCCCTCTCTTGCTTAATGGAGATGGGGGTATATATACACCGCTATTTAACAGATAAGACTTGATGAGAAAACTAATTTAAACATAATATATATACTATATACGTAAGGATAAGGGTTCTGTTGACTTATCAAATTGGGCGGCCCGCACATATATACTCAGAATTGTATGGCAGGAAAGGATAAATCTTTTATGTTATTACACATATTTTCTATAAGTAAACTTCTAGAAATTAATTTAAACATATCTACAAACCCCAAAAAAAACACTATCACATGTAAAGTAATAAAAATAATATTTTTTTAAAAAAATAAGAACGGGAGTTTACATCATACCCACCTTATAAATAATTTTGTCCTCGAAATTCTAATTTGTAACTATTCTTAAAATTCAAAGTCTACTATTACCTCGATCTTCTCAATTTAATTTCTCAAATTATTTTATAACCTTCTCCTAGCTATTTCCTAAATACGAATCCTCGAGGACTTCTACCCAATTTTGGTCACACTACTCCTCAGAACTAAAATCTTATAACCTTCTAACTAGTGGCTAATAATTCTACCAAAGTTTCTAGGATATATGGTATCTTTAATTGTAATGCCTGTGGTTCGTATTACGTATTTTTGGAATACGTGTATGTATTTTATCTTGTATTTCATGATTTCTTGCTTAGCTTTTCTTCATGGCTAGGTTTATTCTTGGGTTGTTCGTCTTGGCTTGGTTTTGCTTTGGTTCATCATGAACCAAGGGTGAACCCCTACCTACCACCACATTTAGTATTTATTACCCCATCTCTTTTCTCTCTCTTCATTAATCATCTTCTTCTCCATCATAACTTTCTTACCTACCAGAGAGAGAGAGAGAGAGAGAGAGAGAGGTCTGGGCAAGTGCAGCTTGCTTCACGGAGGAACTCTAATTTTAATGTTCTATTCTCTTATTTACAGCATTCTAACATACTTTAGTACTTGACATTTCTACTTTCCATGGCCAGATTCTTGTAGATCTAAGTTTATTTTATCTTCGGAAATTTTGAGTTTTGATCTACTTAATCTTGTTATTTCTAAGCTTTGATGGTTCCATGTTGTAGAAAATTTCGTTCTACCCCATTTTGACCTATGGAAGTTCGGATTTGGACTTTGGATGAAGGTTTTATGGAGCTTGGAAGCATGGGTTCATAGTGTTCTTCTTCTTGGAAATTTGGAGAAGAAGAACAGTACTTGACTTGACCGCATGAACATTTCATGCGGCAAGTGTTCTCCCAGCCGCATGCATAATTGAGCCGTATGAGATCCTAACACATCTAGCCGCATGCCACCTTACCTATGCAGCAGCATGAGTGCCCGCCACATTTAGCCGCATAATACGAATTCCCTGACCGCATAAGTCCTCAGTCTCTTCTAGCCGCATGGGGTCCAACTCACCCTCAGTCGCATAAGCCTACTCCCTTCTTGGCCGCATACAGCCCTTTCCATTGGCCGCATGGAGCTTGATCCGCGCCAGCCGCATAAGCTCGCTTTCCGTCAGCTGCATGTGCACCCATCACTCCTTGCTGCATATGCCCCCTTCCTCCCCTGGCCGTGTGGGGCTTGGTCAGTTCAGCCACATAGGGCTGAGGCTCCCATCATGCCGCATGCGCTCGTCCATTCCTAGCCGCATGAGGCCCCCCTTCTTCCGCTGGCCGCATGAGACCCAACTTCTTGGGACCGCATGCGCCCTCGCCCTTTCTAGCTGCATGCCCCTGTCCTTACCAAGTTGTATGCGCTCTCCTTATTGACCGAATGAGTTCTAGTGACCCTGAGCCGCAGGTCTGCTTCCTGTGCCTTGCCCTGATATTTAATTATTAAAATTATTGTTAATTTATGTCTTGTAACCTTAGCATAACTCGGATCATCTGATTGAATGCTTGCACTATGATGCTCTGCACATGTACCCTGAACACGATAGTGACCCGTAGGGGTGCACTCCTGACAAGTAAGCATGACCTGACCTGATAGTGGCCCGTCGTGGCGCACTCCTGATAAGTACACTTGACACGATAACCTGACATGATATACCTTGATAAGCTGTTGCGACGGCTACCTGACATGACATAACCTGTATAAATAACCTGGACACCGTGGACGATTGTGCTTGTACAAATAATCCAGTCCTGTCTTGCATCATATCTAGGATGGGACTCCTGAGTACCACGGTCAAGAGTACCTACTAAAAAGGACTAAGGCTAATAACTAGATTAAGACATTAGTCATAAAGAGATCTTCCAGCTACAGGCAATCCCGTTACCTGGGCGCCCTTGGGATCTGTAGCCTGCCGTCGAGTAGGGCACATTTCTAGCACACTGTCATGTGTTACACCCTTCAAGCTACTTAAGGGTACATGTATTTCCTGGACGATGTACCCACCTGAATTCAACCCCTAAATTTCGACCTGGGTAACCTGGATGGTCTGCAGGGCTTGTGACTGTGGAATAATCTCGCTGCATCTGTTAGTAACTAGGATTGCGATAACCCTAGTTAGTTAAAGTATCAAGCCGTACTTATTGTTTGGCCGTAATTGTTGAATGGGGAGTAATCAGTCTAGTCTTGTCTTAATCCTGTATAGGATTGTTACATGTCCTGATTTTCTTACATTATCTTGCTGATAAATGAAAGAAACCAAGTTCGGCTCAGACGAAGGGTTACAATCCCGGTCCTTGTTTGGTTTAAGGATTATAACCTGGTTATCTGAATAGTCCCATGGTTATCTTACCGTATATCCTCGTAATGTTATTTTCTCCAATTTTACTATGTATATTATTATCTTCTGTGCTAATTGCTGGTTTTAGTTCCTAAGTGAAGCCTCCTTTGTGGCACTTGCTCTTTCTGGGGTCTGACCCAGCTGGTTTTGTGTGGCCAGATTTCGGAGCAGCTCCAGAGGATCTACCAACTTTCCAGCCCGATGGTGACCACCAGGCGTAACCAGGACAACGAGTGGATTATTTTTGGCTCTCCCACTCTATTGTAAAAATATTTTTTTGAGGCGTTTAGCCGACGAGCACATGTTTAGCTCGATTGCACCTTTTACTTATTGTCTTCCTACGGGCTGTAACATGATTGACAGATCCTAGGATTGATCATGTATGACTAAACTCTTGCTAGTCCTGATATTTTGTAATGACAAGCTTCATGATCAGCTGAATATATAATGTTTGGGACGCCTTACTATTGTATATTTAATGATCGTACATCTTGTAACTTTTACTTACTTGCTTGTGATTGAGACAATAGGCTTGTTTATGACCTTAAGAGACTGCTGGCTCGTAGTTAAACCCTCATATATCTAGACAGCCGTGACCGTATAGTGAGGTGGGTTGCACTTCAATATACGTAGCTGGCTATGTCTGTCCCCGCTCTCCAGTATTCTGGTTCTGGTGCGTGACATGGTTTAAGTGGTGGCCCATGAGGTCTTATAAATCAAGATATGTGAGGGTTTACCAAATAGATGTCTCAATCAGTATTCGTCCTTGATCTCTGCTCATATCTTCTGAATCCCTGGATTCTTGTCCTGATCATATGCTTGTATCATTGATCTGTCCTAGTCCTTCCTTATTGTTTCCTATGTCGTCTTCTTCAGCGACATCGTTCTTGGACCTGCCGGTCAGCAAGGCGGAGCACTTTCCGTAGACCAGTCGCAACCAGAGGATCAAGCCCAGCATTTTGGAGTAGCCTCCAGAATCGTGCCTTCTGGCGGAGAGCCACCAGTCCAGCCAGTCCAGTCTGCCAAACCTGATGATGGCACTTTGGTAGGTCTCGTCAAGACCTTGATAGCTTTCCAAGATCGTCGAGGAGATGTCTTGCACCAGGCAGTGACGGATGCTCTGACCAGAGGAGGTCATCAGGGTAACAATGTGGCCAACAGCTTCAAGCGCTTGAACCCTCCATTCTTCGACGGTAGTGAAGATGCTATCGCCGCAGATGCTTGGCTTCAGGACACAGAGGTGATTCTAGAAGCAGCCAGGACCCCAGAGAATAAAAAGGTAGCTGTGGTGCGCCTACAGTTGTTAGATTTGGCCCGCAACTGGTGGGCGGCTCAGGCCGTTGGATTAGCAGCACCCATTGCTTGGACGGTGTTCAGAAAGAGATTCCAGACCAAGTATTTCGATGTTGTAGCTCGGTACGATCTACAGATGAGGTTCACCAATCTGAAGCAGATGGACAGAACGGTCGGCGGATATGCGACCGAGTTTTCGAGGCTCAGTCGGTTTACTTCCACCTTGATGGCAACCGAGTATGATAGAGCCCAGCGATTTCAGCAGGGGCTTCACCTAGAGATTCTATTGGCAGATGAACAGTTTGAGCATCAGACTTTCGATGCAGTCTTGAGAGCAGCTATGAGGCATGAGTATACCTCCCAGAGGATTGTGGATAGGGCCGGAGGTCGGAAGAGATCCCACGGCCAGATGAATCAGTCTTCAGCCCTAGCCCCGACAGCCAGGGCTTTGACCATTGGAGCTCCGAGGCGAGCGGTCTCAGTAACGTCGGTTCAGCATTCAGCCTCGACGTACCCTCAGCAGCAGAAGCAGAAGCAGTCTTCTGCAGTGGGATGTTCTCATTGTGGGAAGCCAGGCCATGTAGTGGCAGAGTGTCGCAGGGCACAGGGATTGTGTCTGGCTTATGGAACAGCAGACCATAGGGTTGGATCCTGTCCAAATAGGGGTGGTTCATCCTCATCCAACCTTTCTAGCTCCTCGGTGAGAGGACCAGCTCCGGTCCAGCAGCAGCAGTATCTACTGCCGAGGCCCTTGCCGCCTCAGTCCCAGGTATTCCAGCAGCAGAACCTCCAGCAGCATGCTCAAGCCCAAGCCTTGAGTCAGAATAGGCAGCGAGGATTTCAGCAGAGGGGACCAGTACCCCGAGGGCATGGTCAGGCTATGGTGATGACCGCAGAGGAAGGATTGGCCCCAGGAGAGGTAGTGGCAGGTACTATTCTCGTCAACTCCTTCCTAGCTTCAGTTTTATTTGATTCTGGTGCATCGTATTCATTTATGTCTGCATGATTCGCGACACGGGTAGTATTGGAGCCCGAGTCATTATCAGTAAGGCTTAATATACTTACTGGTAACGGACTTGTGGGAGTAGATAGAGTGTTTTCCTTATGTCGGATCGTAGTTAGCGGTAAGGAGTTCCCCGCTAGATTGATAGAGTTTCCGATGGCCGATTATGATGTGGTCTTAGGGATGGATTGGTTGAGGAACCAGTATGCTAGAATAGACTGCCATATTGGTAGGGTTGTTTTTAGCATTCCAGGCAAGCCGAAGTTTTCCTTTTCTCGAGGCAAAGTTGAGCCTTCTTCTCCAGTGTTGCCGATGGCAGTAGCAGCAGTGCAGTTGCCTCGGATAGTCGAAGAGTTTCTAGATGTTTTCCCAAAAGAGCTTCCAGGTATGCCGTCAGAGCGGAAGATCGAGTTCACCATCTACTTGATTCCCGGAATAGCCCCAGTATCCGAGAGAGTCTACAGGATGGCGCCGTCAGAATTGGAGACCTTGTATAAGATGATTGAAGAACTTCGAACCAAGGGATTCATTCGTTCTAGTAGATCGCCTTGGGGAGCCCCGATGCTTCTTGTGAAAAAGAAGGATGGTACTTCCTGGTTATGTGTTGATTATCGTACCTTGAACTCAGTGACAATCAAGAACAGATACCCTCTTTCGAGGATAGATGACTTGTTTGATCAGCTCAAAGGGGCAGCAGTATTCTTGAAGATCGACTTGCGCTCAGGATATCATCAGATCAGAGTCAGAGAGCAGGACATCCCGAAGACAGCTTTCAGGTCTAGGTATGGGCATTGAGAGTTCCGAGTGATGCCATTTTGAGCGACCAATGCACCGGTTGTATTCATGGATCTCATGAATCGTATTTTCATGCCTTATTTGGATCAGTTCGTGGTTGTGTTTCTGGATGACATCCTGGTCTACAGCAAGAGTAAGGCGGAGCATGAGCAGCATCTCCGTGTGGTTCTTCAGACTCTCAGGGAGCACCAGTTATATGCCAAGTTCAGTAAATGCGAGTTCTGGCTCGATCGCATTTCTTACTTGGGTCATATCATTACCAGAGGAGGAGTAGAAGTGGATCACCAGAAGATTGTGGCTATTGAGTCATGGCCAGTGCCCAACACAGTTGCAGAAGTTCGTAATTTTCTTTGTTTGGCCGACTACTATCGGCGATTTATTTTGGACTTTGCTCAGATTTCAGCGCCCTTGACCCAATTGACCCGTAAGGATGCGCAGTTTGCTTGGACAGCAGAGTGTCAGAGTTCTTTTGAACAGTTTAAGCGAGGCCAGATAACAGCTCCTATTCTCACACTTCCAGATGGAACTGGAGGATTGTCAGTATATTGTGATGCTTCAGGCATAGGCCTAGGATGTGTTCTGATGCAGCATGGAAAGGTGATAGCTTATGCATCACGACAACTTCGTAATCATGAGAGGAATTACCCAACCCATGACTTGGAGCTGGCAGCAGTAGTATTTGAACTTAAGTTGTGGAGGCACTACTTGTACGGAGATAGGATGGAGATTTTCACCGACCACAAGAGCCTGAAGTATGTTTTCACCTAAAAGGATCTTAACATGCGTCAGAGGAGGTGGCTGGAGCTTCTTGTGGATTATGATGTCAACTTGCAGTATCATCCCGGGAAGGCCAACGTCGTTGCAGATGCATTGAGCAGGAGAGCCGAAGTTTATTTCCTAACAGCTTAACCAGAGCTGTTAGCAGATTTTCAGAAGATGGGTATTGAAGTTGTCCTCCCTTTCAGTGTGGCATTGATGGCCAGTATGCAAGTTCCGTCCACCATAGTCGAGAGGATCCGGATGGCGCAGCCAGCAGATTCCAAGCTTCAGCGACTCAGGGTAGAGTGTGAGGCAGGACGAAGACCGGAGTTATGCATTCATGAAGACGGTACACTTAGGCATGGTAAGCGTCTTTGTGTACCCGATGGAGATATCAGACGGGAAATCATGGCAGAGGCTCACAGTTCTCAAAACTCCATTCATTCGGGCGGTACGAAGATGTACCGTGATATCCGGCAGTAGTTTTGGTGGAATGGCATAAAGAGGGAGATAGCCCGATTTGTCTCTCGTTATTTAGTCTGCCAACAAGTTAAGGCTAAACATCAGAGGCCCGCTGGACTTCTTCAGTCTTTGTCCATTCCAGAATAGAAGTGGGAACATGTGACCATAGATTTCGTGACTGGATTACCTAGAACCCCAGCTGGTAGAGATGCTATCTGGGTTATAATTGATCGGCTCACGAAGGTGGCTCACTTTCTTCCATTCAGAGTTGGTCAGTCGACAGCTCAGTTAGCAGAGATGTACCTCAGGCAGATTGTCAGGTTGCACGGAGTGCCAATTAGTATCACTTCGGACCGAGATTTAAGATTCATATCGCACTTTTGGCATAGCCTGCAGGAGAGTTTGGGAACTCTCCTCCAGTTCAGTTCAGCATATCATCCACAGAAAGATGGTCAGTCGCAGCGTACAATCCAAACTCTTGAAGATATGTTGCGGTCCTGTACACTTGACTTCGGTGATTCATGGAAAGATCACCTGTACCTGGTAGAGTTTTCGTACAACAATAGCTTCCAAGCTAGTATCCAGATGGTACCGTTCGAGGCACTGTATGGTAGGAAGTGCCGATCCCCGTTAACATGGGATGATGTTGGAGAGAGACAGATGCTTGGTCCAGAAATGATTGCCTAGACAGTCGAAGTGGTCAGAAGAGTTCAGGATCATCTTCGAGTCACCCAAGATCGTCAGCACCATTGGGCCGATTCTCATCGGCGCCCTCTCGAGTTTTCTGTCGGCGACCATGTATTCCTGAGGATTTCGCCTAACCGTAGCGTCATTCGTTTCGGCGCACGAGAAAAGCTTAGTCCTAGGTATATAGGGTCGTACGATATTCTAGAGAGAGTAGGAGATGTGTCCTATCGTCTCGCTCTTCCACCGTCGCTAAGAGAGGTGCATGACGTGTTCCATGTATCCCAATTACAACGGTATATCTCGGACCCGAGCCACATCCTAGATCATTCGAAATTGGTTGTTGGTATCAACCTTTCGTATGAGGAGAGGCCCGTGTCTATATTAGACCAGAGAGAGAAGATACTCAACAACAAGACTATCAAGTTAGTCCGAGTTGCTTGGGGTCATCACTCTTTGGGTGAGTCAACGTGGGAGCATGAAGATGATATCCGATTGCGATATCCCGACTTGTTTGACTCGTGAGGTATAATGTCTTCCTTATGCCTCATGCCTTCGATTTCTTGCTTGAATGAGTGATTGCTTACCTAGATATAGCTTGCATGTGATTAATATAGCTTGTTCTCATCTCTCTAGCCTCTTAATTAAATTCCGAGGACGGAATTCTTTTAAGGTGGGTAGAATTGTAATGCCTGTGGTTCGTATTACGTATTTTTGGAATACGTGTACGTATTTTATCTTGTATTGCATGATTCCTTGCTTAGTTTTTCTTCATGGCTTGGTTTATTCTTGGGTTGGTTCGGCTTGGCTTGGTTTTGGTTTGGTTCATCATGAACCAAGGGTGAACCCCTACCTACCACCACCTTTAGTATTTATTACCCCTTCTCCTTTCTCTCTCTTAATTAATCATCTTCTTCTCCATCATAACTTCCTTACCTACCAGAGAGAGAAAGAGAGAGGTCTAGGCAAGTGCAGCTTACTTCATGGAGGAACTCTAATTTTATTGTTCTATTCTCTTATTTACAGCATTCTAACATACTTTAGTACTTGGCATTTCTACTTTCCATGGCCAAATTCTTGTAGATCTAAGTTTATTTTATCTTCGGAAATTTTGGATTTTGATCTACTTAATCTTGTTATTTCTAAGCTTTGATGGTTCCATGTTGTAAAGAATTTCGTTCTACCCTATTTTGACCTATGGAAGTTCGGATTTGGACTTTGGATGAAGGTTTTATGGAGCTTGGAAGCATGGGTTCGTGGTGTTCTTCTTCTTGGAAATTTGGAGAAGAAGAACAGTACTTGACTTGACCGCATGAACATTTCATGCGGTAAGTGTTCTCCCAGCCGCATGCATAACTGAGCCGCATGAGATCCTAAAACATCTAGCCGCATGCCCGCTTACCTATGCAGCCGCATGAGTGCCCGCCATATTTAGCCGCATAATACGAATTCCCTGACCACATAAGTCCTCAGTCTCTTCTAGCCGCATGGGGTCCAACTCGCCCTCAGCCGCATAAGCCTACTCCCTTCTTGGCCGCATACAACCCTTTCCATTGGCCGCATGGAGCTTGATCCGCGCCAGCCGCTTAAGCTCGCTTCCCGTCAGCCGCATGTGCACCCATCACTCCTGGCCGTATATGCCCCCATCCTACCCTGGCCGCGTAGGGCTTGGTCAGTTCAGTCGCATAGGGCTGAGGCTCCCATCTTGCCGCACGTGCTCATCCATTCCTAGCCGCATGAGGCCCCCCTTCTTCCGCTGGTCGCATGATACCCAACTTCTTGGGACCACATGCGCCCTCGCCCTTTCTAGCCGCATGCCCCTGTCCTTACCAAGTTGTATGCGCTTCCCTTATTGACCGAATGAGTTCTAGTGACCCTGAACCGTAGGGCTCCTTCCAGTGCCTTGCCCTACTATTTAATTATTAATATTATTGTTAATTCATGTCTTGTAACCTTAGCATAACTCGGATCTTCTGATTGAATGCTTGCACTATGATGCTCTGTACATGTACCCTGAACATGATAGTGACCCGTAGGGGTGCACTCCTGACAAGTAAGTATGACCTGACCTGATAGTGGCCCGTCGTGGCACACTCCTGATAAGTACACTTGACACGATAACCTGACATGATATACCTTGATAAGCTGTTACGACGGCTACCTGACATGACATGACCTGTATAAATAACCTGGACACCGTGGGCGATTGTGCTTGTACAAATAATCCAGTCCGGTCTTGCATCATGTCTAGGATGGGACTCCTGAGTACCACGGTCAGGAGTACCTACTAAAAGGACTAAAGCTAATAACTAGATTAAGACATTAGTCATAAAGAGATCTCCCAGCTACAGGTAATCCCGTTACCTGGGCGCCCTTGGGATCTGTAGCCTGCCGTCGAGTAGGGCACATTTCCAGCACACTGTCATGTGTTGCACCTTTCAAGCTACTTAAGGGTACATGTGTTTCCTGGACGATGTACCCACCTGAATTCAACCCCTAAATTTCGACCTGGGTAACCTGGATGGTCTGCAGGGTTTGTGACTGTGGAATAATCTCGCTGCATCTGTTAGTAACTAGGATTGTGATAACCATAGTTAGTTAAAGTATCAAGCCGTACTTATTGCTTGGCCGTGATTGTTGAATGGGGAGTAATCAGTCTAGTCTTGTCTTTATCTTGTATAGGATTGTTACATGTCCTGATTTTCTTACATTATCTTGCTGATAAATGAGAGAAACCAAGTTCAGTTCAGACGAAGGGTTACAATCCCGGTCCTTGTTTGCTTTAAGGATTGTAACCTTGTTATCTGAATAGTCCCATAGTTATCTTACCGTATATCCTTGTAATGTTATTTTCTCCAGTTTTACTATGTATATTATTATCTTCTGTGCTAATTGCTGGTTTTAGTTTCTAAGTGAAGCCTCCTTTGTGGCACTTGCTCTTTCTGGGGTCTGACCTAGCTGGTTTTGTGTGGCCAGATTTTGGAGCAGCTCCAGAGGATCTACCAACTTTCCATCCCGATGGTGACCACCAGGCGTAACCAGGGCAATGAGTGGGTTATTTTTGGCTCTTCCACTCTATTATAAAAATATTCTTTTTAAGCGTTTAGTCGACGAGCACATGTTTAGCTCGGTTGCACCTTTTACTTATTGTATGCCTACGGGCTGTAACATGATTGACAGATCCTAGGGTTGATCATGTATGACTAATCTCTTGCTAGTCCTGACATTTTGTAACGACTAGCTTCATGATCAGCTGAATATGTAATGTTTGGGATGCCTTACTATTGTATATTTAATGATCGTACATCTTGAAACTTTTACTTACTTGCTTGTGATTGAGACAATAGACTTGTTCATGGCCTTAAGAGACTGCTGGCTCGTAGTTAAACCCTCATGTATCTAGACAGCCATGACCGTATAGCGAGGTGGGTTGCACTTCAATATACGTAGCTGGCTATATCTGCCCCCGATCTCCAGTATTCAGGTTCTGGGGTGTGACATTAATCCCTCATAGTTACAAACAACCAAATATTCAATAATCAAGCAATATTGTACTATAACTTAAGAATTTCTGATGAAGTCTAGACAGCACGATCATTCGTCACCCCGAAATAGGAAGGGACGAGAATCAATGGTACAAAAATCAAGGAAGAATAATTGAAAGCAAACATGGAGTTTTCAAGGACGTAGAGAATTTTTAGGAGAATTTTCAAGACAGTGTGGATTGATATTTCTAAGGTTTAGTCATAGTCGTAGGCTCGTACGTACCAGTACAGTTACGTAAATGGTACGATATGCTCTGACCTGCATGGGCCACCAAAAAAATTTGTCACGATCCGCACCCGCTTTTCGGACGCGAGAGCGTGAGCAAGCCAGCTACGCATCAAGCGAACTCCAGTCCGACTCGAATACGTAAACAATGTCACTGCTATATCAATGGGCCTAATCAACGCAAGGCAAAACTATATCTCAATCCATAATAAGAATAATAAACAAGAATGAACAAGTATGGGTCGTGGTCTGCAGCCCACTAGCATATATGTTCGATAAGACTCTAAAGAAAATAACAAGAGTCTAAAACTGAATCAAGAAACATGATATCTCATGATAAGGTATGAAAGCACGAGCGAATAATAAACATAATAACGATACCTGAATCCCGCAAGCATATCATCACATCTACCATCCAGAACTACTAGCTACACTACAACAAAAAACCCTTTTAATGACGGCTAAAAAGCGTCATTAATGACGAACCATGACGCTTTTTTTTCCACAGCAACCGTTATGAAAACGGGTATTATAAATGTTTTTTAAAAACGTCATAAAATAACCGTCATTAATAGTTTCTATAAAAGCGTTATGAATAGTTAGTATATAGTGCACAATTCAGGACATTTTGAAAGCGTTATGAATAGATAATCTGTATAAGCTCAATGGAGAACATTTATAACACTCAATATTACTGAACTCATCACATTTATAATGCTTAATACTGCACATTATATATTACTTTCCAAAAACTTCTCAATTCAATTTTAAAACAACCACATTGAACTATATTCACAAGAAAACATTGAAATATTATATCACCATCTTTATTACATTATCTCAAAATAGGGTATCCAAATACATATATTTACAACTACTACTTAAATGGATCCTCAAAACAAGTAATTACTTTAGCTTCAACTTGAGCACATCAAAACTGTCAACATCACGTGTAGCAAATCCCTGAAAAAGATAAAAATACGGAGACCAGGTCCTCATCATTTGTAAGCACCAAAAAGCTTTTCATCATCTCAAGTACCTTCTCAGCATAAGGAAGAAAAGCCTGCTCCGCAGCAGCTGCTACCGAGCCTATTGCAGACTGCATCAAGTCGAAAAGAAGGGTTGTAATAAAGAAGAAAATAATTCTGCTATAGATTTCTACAGAGAAAGACAAAAGAAGCAGAAGTACCATGCAAGTTTCTTGCAGATTTCGAGGACTAGTTTGGAGTGCAGTAATTCATACTTCTATTGAAAATTCGAGATCCACGAGCGTCGAAATACAGGTTATCGGTGTATAAATATAAGACAATTAGAATCACCCTTGCTGTAACCAATCAAAATCTTTTCAAGAGGGAAAATAACACTAGAGGATCACATAATACAAATACAAGAAATTAACCACTGACATGCAAAAAAGTACCAAGTTTCTCCATTTGGACAAGATCAGTCTAGTTTTACTCTGTCCAGCTCACCAATTATATCCTCAAACTGTACAAATCATTGTGTGGAATAACATTAACAAACAGTCTACTATGTACATGCAATTCATAAAACCATGTCCCTTATAATGCAAAAGATATTAGAAGGGGTATAGAAATGAGGGCTACAAACCTTTAAAATCTGACGCAAGAAATAATCACCATAGCGCTTTACTGGCTTGGATTCGATGACATGTACAATATCAACAAAACCTTTGTCCCATATATATATATGATAAGCAAACTACAGGCTAAAGAACTTATTAAACAAGTGTTCCGATTACTGAGCTTAACTGTCAATATTTAAAATAATCATCATAGCAATAGCACTCGGTCGATAAATATGTTATTCATACTGGCATGAGTGAAGTTTTTGTCAAATTTATAATCTCCCAAAACATATTTCCATTAGCTAAATGTTACTAACATGAAGTTTTGCAATAAGCTACAGCCAATAAGTCAAGAGCACAAGACCAGATAACCTTGCTGAGAGCCCACCATCAGCCAATACGACTCAACCCAAGCATTCCTAACAGGTTTTTGGACATATAAAACATAGGGCTAATAACATAATCAAATTACAAACCCTAATCCCCGACCAACATCCTAAACTATACCAATATAAAACAAACATAAGATCACAATTATTCCAAAAGATTATTTAACCATACTAAACTAGGATTATTATCATAATGGCACCTAACAAAATGAATAAGTCAAATTAGATTCTTATACTACATTATCGACACCGAGTACTCAAATGAGATTCTAATAATAGTATAACACAAAGACGATCAAGTAAGACAAAAAAAAAGAATTAAGTAACTCTTTGCAGCAATCACCTGAAGCATTCGCCAAGGCGAGCACAGCTGCGCAGCACCCAAGTCCTTGGCCCCCGCAACCGAGCTCACGGTCCCCTGGAACCACGTCGTCCTCGACAAGTCCTCCGTCTCGAGCGACATCTTCACCCTCATCCCGGCGGCCCAGGAGACCGCCATCGCCCTCTCCACGGCCCCCTTCTCCACCACGAACTCGGCCAGCCCCACCCTCGGGTAGTACATGACCTCAAATGGACACCCACCCTCCATCAGCCTCACCGCCTCCACCGTCCTTGCCCTCGACGCCCTCCTCCAGCTTCGTAAACTCCACGCCCCCACCGCACGGCCTGCCTGTGCGGCGTATCCCGACGGAAAGCTCGTCCCGGCGGCTCTTGTCCTTGATAAAGACCACCGAATTGCCCTCTGGGACCCCCCGCCGCCACCTGCTGACCACCGGATGGAGCCGAAAGCGAAATTGAAATCGAAGAAGAAAAAATATAAGCCCTAGAAATCGAAGAAGAAAACCATCAGAAACCCTAGAAATCGACGAAGAGGAAAATTGGGGGAGAAGAGGTTTGAGGAGGAGAGCTGCTGTTCCCTTAGAAAATGGATGAGAAATGAATTTTCTCTCTCCCACTTAGCTTTTATACAGTGAAAGAATTACAAGTTTGCCACCGCTCTAAACTATTAATAACGCTTTATTTTATAAACGTTATAAAAAGTCCAGAATTAGCCCAAACCGTCATAGAAAAAAGGTATTTTTCAACTTAATAACGCTTATGTATCAGCCGTCATCAAAACTCCTTGTCGAGCGTCATTAAAAAGGTTTTTTGTTGTAGTGCTAACTCCATGCAATCGCTATACCTGAAGAGATCATCAGGTCCTCAGGGGACATAGCAAGATACATAAAAACATGCCTATCTAGCAGTTTATCATGCAATAAAGAAAATACAGGAAATAAACGAGAAAAGACCAATCAACAAAAAATATGACCATACATGACTGAGAGAACTACTACGCATAAACGAACTGCTGGAGAAGAACAAGGGAACACGATATCACGATGTCAATGGACAACCAATCAAATACTCAAACCCTCGCCCCTAGTATGGACTCGCAGGTTTGAACAACTACTAGGCCTCGCCCTAGTATGGACTCGCAGGCTAGCATCACCCTCGTCCCTAATGTGGATTCGCAGGTGTGGAACAGATAACTACTAACCCTCGTCCCTAGTGTGGACTCGCAGGCTAGCATCACCCTCGTTCCTAGTTTGGACTCGCAGGTGTGGAATAGATAACTACTAACCCTCGTCCCTAGTGTGGACTCGCAGGCTAGCTTAACTACTAATCCTCGCCCCTGGTGTGGACTCGCCGGTTAGCTTCAAGAATTTCAAGGTACAGCAGTTCCGTTATGACTCATTCATCCTATGACACGATACGACTCAGTCCAAGTACAAGTTATGACACGACACGACCCAAATCATGATACACGAGAGAACCAATCCAATATAAACTACAAAATTAACTATGAACAAGAACTGTAAATACATATATCCAATATGAACTACAAAATTAACTATGAACAGGAATTATAAATACATATAACCAATATGAACTTCAAGCCAACTATAAACAAGGACTATATATATACTAGCATGGATGATGTACAAATCTCATGTCTATAATCAACTAGTAAAACTGTATAATAATATAAATATGCATGTAAATAAACTGTAGAGGGAGACAAGGTATCTTGCCTACTAGTTGTCCAAGTTCACGTTGAGTCTTCAAATATCAAGTCCTATCCAAGAATACACATATATATAAACAAAATATTCTCATATTTATATATATATTGTATCTAACTATTTGTTGTTTAGCTACTCCATTACAATTAGTCTTATAAGAAAAGGTAGATTAAATTGAATAGCAACAATGGGAGGTGTTAAATGTAAAACTACCAAATGAACAACACTATGCATAAAATCTAATTTCATCCCATGTGTTGTAGGCCACTAACGTATAGGCATGCAAGTAGTTTGCTCTCATGTGTTGTCATTATGGCATGTAAATAGCACATAATGGAAGGGTTATATTTGAATAAGTTCCTACCCATCCATTGTAATAAATAATGGATACGAGAACATGTTTTCTGTTCTTCTTCTCCAAAGCTATGTTTGTGCACGGGTTGTTAAGCATACCACTGGTAACATATACTATAGTCTTAATTGTACCACATTCAAACATCTATCCGTTCCATGTGATTTCCCATGGGTATAAGAGTAAGCTATACATTCTTATTTAATGTGAACAACGGTCCAATTAATTATAATTTAACCTTAGTGGCCGGCCCATAATTAAATTTGGAAAACATAAATGGTTATGTGAATATGACTGGTCTATGGTACAAAGTTCTCTACTCTACACGTGGTCAGTACTTATTTACAAAAGTAGCATAATTCCTCTATATAATCTAATTAAAAAATAGGTGGAGGGCCTATATGATTATACCTTAACACTACTATTGGTATTAATTCTTCATGCATGCAAATAAATGGCCGGCCATATAGGTTTCTTTAATATACTATACTAGTGGTATCACCTATATGTGTGCTAGCTTCTCCCCTTCGTGCATGCATGCTTGAAAGCTAAAGTAAAATTCTATATGCATGCAAAGTCCTATTATTATAATTTAAATAAATAGTGCTAAGCTATATTCATGCAAACAAGTTTTAATTCTTCTCGTAACAAAGTTTGTTGGTGCCGAAACTTACCAGATTTCCAGCCTCACGCGGTACGACCAATCGATCGTCGTCGAACTCGAACGGGTGGCAAGAGAAGCCGGAGCGTGGATCTGAGGAGCCGTGTTTGGTTGCACGATGTTTGGCATCAACGGGGTCCTAGCGCTGGAGATGCGGCCAACTGGAAGGATGTAGTAGGTTGCACACAAGATTATATTATGTGCGGACGGGAACCAGGATGCGTTCGGATCTGGTGAATAAGTAAGGAAGAGTTTATGAAGAGGGGAACGATGAAGGCTCTGGATTTGATTTATACATTTATATATATAGAGGGAGGTGAGGTGATAAGAATTAAACAGTTTTGATAAAGTTTTATATTTGCTATATCTATCTGCTTAGGAGAGGGATTAGAGGATAGGTCTTGTATAAGAAAAAGCTGGGTTTGAATCCGAAAGGGAGGTGCTCACTTTCAAATAAAGGTAAGAAGAGGTTTTCGTTCTCCATGTGCCACCTTGGTAGGATAAGTACTAAGTAAATCTAGTGTTATCTTAATATATTATAAGATTGAACTGATATAGTTGGACATAAATATATAGGTATGGGTTCATTTAGAGATGGATCCAAGTATCAGAAAAATATCTGTAAAAATAGGTTTGATGATTTATTTTAAAAACTTTGAGCTGTGGAAATCGGATAGTTTAGGTTAGGTTTCAAATAGGAACAGATGGAGAGGGTGCATGAGCAGCTAATCCCTCTCTTGCTTAATGGAGATGGGGGTACATAGACACCGCTATTTAAAAATAAGACTTGATGAGAAAACTAATTTAAACATAATATATACTATATATGTAAGGATAAGGGTTCTGCTGACTTATTAAATTGGCGGCCCGCACCTATATAGTCAGAATTGTATGGCAGGAAAGGATAAATCCTTTATGTTATTACACATATTTCCTATAAGTAAACTTCTAGAAATTAATTTGAACATATCTACAAACCCAAAAAAACACTATCACATGTAAATTAATAAAAATATATATTTTAAAAAAATAAATCAGAACGGGGGTTTATACTCTCTCCTCCATTTATTTCTTATAACTTCTCAATCTTCTTCATTTACTCCTCTCCACCTACACCCAAGAGCCCTAGGAAAGTGCAACTTACTTCATGATGGATCTCAAGTTCTATTGTTCCATTCTCTTTTTTACATGATTATAAGCCTCTTTAGAACTTGGAGTTCTTTTTTATTTTTATGGATGGATTCTTGTAGAGTTTGATACATTTTTAGTTTTTTTTGTAGTTTTGATCTATCAAACTTGCTTGTTTTCAAAAACTAGTTGTTCCATGTTGTAGAGAATTTTGTTCTATCCTATTTTGACCTTTGAAAGTTCTAATTTGGAGTTATTTTGACCGAGTTATGGTCATTTCAAGTTCATGGGTTCAACCAAGCATTTTTATGCTGGTTGGAGAAGATGAACAGTGTGCGTGCGCGCTTTTTATCACCGTGTCATCTAGGTTGCGTGCATTCTGGCGCAACCTGGCTGCTGGCGCAATCTGGAATCTAGCGCAACCTGGATTCTGGCACAACCTGGCTTGGCACAACCTGGCTGGGCACAACCTAGCTTGGCACAACCTGGCTTGGCACAACCTAGCTTGGCACAACCTAGCTTGGCACAACCTGACTTAGCACAACCTGTCTTGGCACAACCTAGCTTGGCACGACCTGGCTTGGCACGACCTAGCTTGGCACAACCTAGCTTGCGCGCATCTCTCTCTCTCTCTCTAAATGACTGTTTTTGCCTCTTTGAGCTGTTTTGTAGCTAAAATCTTAAAAAACTCAAAATATGAAAGTTGTAGATCTTTGTCTTGGCTTCAATAATTTTTATGTCTCGCTTTAATCAGAGTTCATATGTGACACAAATGGGTGTTCTCGATCTTCTTTGCATGCTTTCTACACTTGGCCTAAGTTGCGACGACCTGACTTGACAGTTGGAAAATCTTGAGCTAGTAACTTGAATTTGGCTTGAACAAGATAGCATGAACATGACATGATAACTCTAACAGTGGCCCGTCGTGGTGCACTCTTGACAAGTAACAAGTAAATATGACATGCACAAGCTCAAATAGTGGCCCATGGTGGCGCACTCCTGACAAGTAATCTTGACAAGTAACATGTAACTCTCGTCTTGACACCGTGGGTGATTTCTCTTGGTTGCATCTGTATAAGCGACATGTCTCGTCTTGCATCATGTCTAAGACATGAATTCCTGATTTTCAACGGTCAGGGATTTATACTGAATCTGACTAAATTAATGACTAGATTGATCAAGTAGTTCATATAGAGAGATATTTTTAGGTACAGGTGATCCCATTATCCCGGCCATACCTGAGGGACTTGTAGCCTGCCGTCGAGTAGGGCACATTTCCAGCCCACTGTCATGTGGGGCACTTCATGAAACAAGTTATATGCACACTGTCATGTGTTGCACTCTAAGCCACCTAATAATTCTTGATAACTCTTAAATTAACCTCGCCTGGATAACCTGGATAGCTGCAGGGCTTGTGACTGCTGGAACATCTCATTGCATCTTGCTAGGCTTGTGATAACCTTAGTTAGTTAAAGTATCAAGTCGTACTATTTGTTTGGCCGTGAATGATGGATGTAGTCCAGTCTAGTCTTGGCTAATCGATTCCAGTCTATGATTACTTCAGCACATGCTTGTTTATACTTTACTCTTGTCGATAATTGGTTGGAGACTAAGCTCTGTTCATATGAAGGGTTACAACCCCGGTCCTTGTTTGGTTTACGGGTTGTAACTTGGCTACCGGAATAGTCCCTTAGTTGCCTTATCGTTTATCACCTTGTTTTCTCTAACTCATGTCTTTATTATCATTTATGTTTCCATGTGCTAATAACCTGGTTTTAGTTCTTAAGTGAAGCCTCCCTTGTGGTACTTGCTCTTCTGGGGTCTGATCCAGCTGGTTTTGTATGGCCATATTTTGGAGTAGGACTCGAGGATCCTCCAGCCTTCCAGCCAGATGGTGACCACTAGGCACAACCCTGACAACGAGTGGGTTCATATTATGCTATCCCACTCTCTTGTAAAAATATTCTTTTGAGACGTTTAGCCGCTGAGCAAGTGTTAGCTCGTTTGCAACTTTACTTACTGTTTGCCTACGGGCTTGTAACATGATTGACAAATCCTAGGGTTGATCATGTATGACTGAAACTCTTGCTAGTCTTCACATTTTGTATGACTAGCTTCATGATCATCTGAATATGTAATATTTAGGATGCCTTACTTTGTATGTCTGATGATCTAACATCTTGTAATATTTACTTACTTGCTTGAGATTGAGACACTAGGCTTATTCTTGACCTTAAGAGACTGATGGCTTGTAGATAAACCCTCATACATCTAGACAGCCGTGACCGTATTACGAGGTGGATTTCACTTCAAAGTATGTAGCTGGCTGTGTCTGTCCTCCGCTCTCGAGTATTCTGGTTCTGGGGCTTGACACATGGACACGATACACAGATTTACAATGCATGTCATATAGGAGACTCGATTATGATTCATTGGATATTTATTCGATGATGGATTTTCTGTGTACATATTGACTGGACTTCTGGACTTACCATTTTCTAGAGGCAGACTGGTCGTGTAGTGGATACGACATGGACAATATCATTGAATGGGGAGGACGGTCACTAGGCAGAGGGGCTACTTGTAGATTAGTTAGTGATGTTGCTGCAGTTGGTGACGAGGCCACTGCACATGTAGCCCTTAGAAAGAGCTCCATTCGTTGAACTTTGTCCTCAAGTGCATTTCACACAGACTAGATAGTTTGCATAGTAGTAGTATTACTGATCACCTGATTATTATTTTCTTACCTGTTCTTAGATCATATGTTTACTTCCTTCACATGTTATTTACTGTACTTTATTTCGGCTTGTATATTATGTATCTTGCTACGGCCCACTGAGGACCTGGTTTTCTTCCAGGTATATGCTGAGATCTGACATAGGATATGGAGGGTTTACTTCTTCGGGTTACTCTTTTATGTATCGTCAGTTGATGTCAACTTATCATCTTTCTATAATATTTCATATCTAGATTTATTAGTAGTTTTAATAGAATTTTGTGGATGTATACTATGGATACTTGGACACTTGATAGCTTATACGTATTTGAGTTGGACTGAAGTTCGCTTGAATGCATAGCTGGCCATTGCCACGTGGCCTGGTCCTGCATATTTTGGGACTGGGGCATGACAGACAATACGTTAGTAGGGTAACTCCAATAACATATATGTCATGAAAAAGCTTGTTAAAAGAATAAGCTTACAAAACTATGCTATAATAGCAACATTAGTCATATAGTCCAAAATATAGATACTGAGATTATGATGAAAGAAAGTAGAAACAGTTCAAGCACCTTAAGAATCTAAGTCTTTTCCGGTATTTGGGCCTATACCGTCATCCTATTGTCCTTTGTCTAAGGCTTTGGTCGACCAAATGGGTTAGGGTCCTCTAAACTCTATAGTCCAGTTAAACCTATTAGTATTCTCTTTAATGGATCATAGGGTCAAAGGGAGTGTTAGATCGTGAGGCATTCTACCCAACATATAAGAGTTCAACTAGTAGTAGATTTGAATCAATGGGGAATACAAGTCATTTTTTTTAACCTCTATTAAGCACGAAAGAAAATATAAGATTTACGATAGAAAGAGATCAAGCAAGAAACAAATCAAGGTAGTCAAACGAGAGTTCGAATCAAGGAAGGAGGTCAAGTATATGGATGAGATTCTAGACTCTAATCATAAATGCAGGCTTGCTCGATATAGTGACGTAAATGAAGCAATATTTTCGTAGACCTGCATGGGTCACCACAAAAATATATAACGTTCCAGTTCCAAAATACATAGGACTAGGTACTTAGACATGCTAGCCGTATAATAAATATATGTAAGCTATAAATGCAGTATAATCACGGTCCAATAATCTCATCCACAAAATGCAAGAATAAAAGATATTATATTCAATTTGAGTTATCATTTGTACAAGTTGTTGGGTGGAGACAAATCTACTACCAACTATTTTAAAAGAAAAGTAATACATAGTAATGACATAATTTGTCAAAAGTTGCAAGAACGATCCAAGAGCAAGTCATCTTCGATGGAATAGAAAAGATCATGACCATTGCTAGAATACCTGCGGAAAGTCAAGAAACACCCACCTGGAGAAATCATCATGTCCTCAGAGGGACGTAACAAGATATATATAAATATGCCATATAACTGAATATAAACCGCTCAATAATAAGTCAAATCGAATCATAACATGGTCCAATACTCTACCCTTGAATTAGCATACCATCCACAACCAAACATGGACAGGAGATGGCACCCTAATCTACGATGAAGTATCTTTCTATGCCATAAATCTAATATAGTATCTGGACCATAACAAGGTTCAGTACTTTCTCATCGAAGCAGTGAACCACACCTACAACCAAACAAAAATAAAGTGTGGCAAACTAGTCTGTGATAAGTTATTGTTCCAAGCTGCGATCAGGTATAAGTACGTAAACCAAAAAGTACCTATACCTAAACGGATAGGGTAGCCTAACCATTCTATGTGAATGTAGTTTAAGAACAAACCTCCAACGCGTGGGCTCCCTGGCTAAAGATGGGATCGACATAGTTCCCACTTGGGGCACCAGGGGCCTCAAAGCATAATCGTTCCTCGAACGTCAGTGGCCAGTAATAAAATAAAGGGTCGTCAACTCACATCTCTAGCGGAGCGTACGGTCACAAAGGTAATGTGCATGGTAGCCCATACGCTAATGATATGTCCTGCCCACCCCATGCATATATGTTATCTTCACAACACATAACCTCTATTAATCGCTAAGTCAAACTAATCATGCAATACTAACGGCTAATCCTATCGTACGGCTTATACGTATCGGTGGCCAGCCAGTACACATGTCCGAGTTCTACATGTGACTCGCAACTTCATGGTACCAACGTGTCAAGGCCACTGAATGCGTCACAAACAAAGGGTGGTCTATTAAATCTAGGTTTAATGTGCATAGAAATAAACGTGTAAAGAAAAACAAAATTTAATAGTAAATTACATCTACACATGATTGAGAAGAACAGTTTTATATTTGCAAAAAATAAATAATAAATAAATAAATACATGCAATATAATGAGCAAAGTAAATAAACAGTAATGACAAGGTATCTTGTCTGGTAGTGATGCCTGGTGTGGTGCGATGACCAAGGTGGCACATAGTTGAATTCGGTGTTACAACTACGCAAGATGGCCTCCGGTGATGACACAGACTGTTCCATCTAGTCCAGAACGGTCAGATTAGTTAGAGTCGACATAAGGTAGTCCAGTATTGACAAAGAAAATAGGAATAATAGGATTAGTCATGGACAAGGTGATATTAGAGAGAATTGGCGTAAATTTACATATACTATTTTAGAAAAATATTTATAATACTTCAAAAATATATTTAGTCAAAATATATCTATTACATAAATACTTGAGAAAATCTAAGAATCATTTTAGGCCAAAAAAAACTCTAAGGTTGTAAAACATGATTCTAGGGAGACTACTATATTTCATAAGTTAAAATATTTTAACTAAATACTTGATAAGTACAAAAATTATTTTAGGGTTGGAATCCTAATTTTGTCAAAGTAAAATTTCTAGGCAAAAATAATATGGTAATATGCTTTTCCAAAACTTTATTCTTTAAATATAAATAGGAATACATATGTTTTTCCATACTAATAATAATATTATTAATAATAAAAATACTAATAAACTTATCATAATTATAAAGTAGCTGCTAGTAATAATAACAATAACAAATTAAAAAAATTAAAAAAATGGTACTAGAGAGAGAAAAACATCAAAATGAAAAAAATGGAGAAGTAAGAAGAGGAAAGGGAAAGGGAGGGAGTGGTCGAAATCTCACCGGAGACGCACACTCGCTGAGAGAAGTGCCCCGGTCCGGCGGTGCTGCCGAGGAGGGTCGCCCGCCTAAGGATGGGTGGCAGTGAGGCGATGCGGTCAGCGGGTGCACAGCACATGGCGAGACGCGGAGTGAGGAGCGACGGTGGCACGGCCGATGTTCTCGTGACGCGTAGAAAAGCCTGGCGGCTGGATCTGGCGACCGGAGTGTCGGATCCGGTCGTGGCTGGGTGCTGCTGCTCCAGCACGAGGTCCGCCATGGCCGGCAGGGGAGGTCGGAGATCGGATCTTGGTGAGGTCAACTGCGGTAGGTGTGCGGTCTCGGCCATTGGCTAAGGTAAGTGGTGGTGGGGTTTGGTGTCGATGGTGTGTTTTTTGGCTTTTTTGGGGCTTTTTGCCACGAGGTGGCGGCTTGCATCTAGGCGAAGCGCGGCAGAGTCAGGGTGGGTTTCGCTGATGGTAGTGGTCATGACAGTGGTTATGGGGGATGTAGTCGGGCGTTGTCGGCTGTGATGGCCGGAGAGGACACAAGGTCGAGCGTTGGGTGGCTGTGAGAGTCGGGGTAATCTGGTGGGAGTTGGGGGTGGTTTGGGTGTTGGCTGTGGTAGTGGCCGGAGGGGGATGGTGACGGTGGTGGTGGTTGGCTTGCTCGACGGGAATTCGACGTAGTAGGCGATGTCGCGACGCGACGGCAGACGGATCCGGGGACTAGTGTTAGGGTTAAATTTAGGTTTGTTGTGTATGTGCCCTATGTCGGAGACGGAACAAGATTGTATTTTGGATTCCAACGGGAGGGAACTGTGTCCGGTGTGTCGGACACAAAGATATACTGGATGTATATGTAAAATACATTATAGTGGAAAGACACCCGGGGTCGGACCCGAGGCCACCACAGACTGACACGAAAATTGTAGACACCGACATGGTGCACGCACATTTGTGGAAAAATATTGGCTTATGAAACTTTATGGAAAAAAGAGCAAAGAGCCTCTCCTTATATAGGAGGTGGACATTCCTAGTTAGATGAGGAGTAGGACAGATTTAAACCCCACTAGATAAGTCACATATTTAATTTAAATAAATTTACAACCAATTCAATCAATTCCAAATCCAAATCCAATTTAAATCTAGATAAATCCAAATCCAAATTAAGTATAGATGAATACCATATTTAAATTAAACTTATTTAAATCAAATCAATAAATCTAATCAAAATTTAAATTACCACCAACTAGCATATGTGCACGTGCCTTACACGTATTTTAACATTATTTTAATTAACTTAGGAAGACCAAAAGGTAGTCTTCTTAATTATTAAGTTGTCTTTATTAAAATTAATGAACAATTTTTAATTAATATAGACATGCAAGGGTATTTTCGGAATTCAAAATTTTCACCATCCATGTTTTCCTATTATATAGTAGAATAGATAATATTTAAAATATCTTTTTATAATTTAAAATAATAATTAATTTTAAAATTTTAAAATATATACATGGATAAATTTCGTGTACCTCGCATGCAAATAGAATATTTACGTAAAATATTATTTTTCTAAAGTATTACTTGTACTTGTACAATAAAATAAAATAGTTTTTTTAAATAAAATAAGGTTTGGCAAATCTCGACCCGGAGTATTGTATAACTTTAAAATAAAAACATTTACCTTATACTATTTTAGAAAAAACATACCTATTTTCTATATGAAGAAAATCTATAAAAAAAAAACCTTTGTATAAAAGAAAAAATATTTCGCATATACGTATTCGCACTCGACGTACAAATACAAAAAAATAAAACAAATATCAAA
The DNA here is from genome assembly GCA_029216955.1 of Iris pallida. Classification (NCBI taxonomy): domain Eukaryota; kingdom Viridiplantae; phylum Streptophyta; class Magnoliopsida; order Asparagales; family Iridaceae; genus Iris; species Iris pallida. Next base: position 10,778,426 of record JANAVB010022999.1, read on the forward strand.
ATAAAAAAAAACTACAGTGATTTTTTAGGGGGTTTACAATGTCACATGGACAAATCAAAATCTATATAACTTAGACAAAATTACAAGATTGACAAAAAAAAAATCAATTTTGAACCCTTTGTCCTAGGTTCAAACCCCTCACCACACTTAAGAAAAAAATGACAGATATTACAATGAAATCACTTACCAACCTGTAGCCATCTTCCAAACTGAAGTTGACAACTCCTCGCTTAGATCTCCTGCTTCCTTTTATCTTGTGCGACAAAAACCTAAGAGAAAAATGCGAACTTTCTCTTAGATCTTTCGTGGACGAGCATACCAAATCTCAACTTTGTTCTATGCTTTGTGCCCCCACCCTCATCCTATATATATAGGATAGGAAAATCCTAATCGAGGTCTAGGATTTCCTAAATAGAAATAAAATAGGAATCATATTATATCTAAAACATGTACTCCTATTCCAGGACTCCAACATATAGTAACATTATTTTTTGTTGCTAATGCATAGTTGTATCCATTTAATATGTCTTTCTCACTTTGGATTTGCTATTACGTCGCAATCAGGGACATTGTATACCAATTAATTCTCGAATAGCTTTGGACCTTGGAATAAGAAGAAAGTCTGTTGATTTCATAGTTTGAACTTGCAATAGTTGTTCAGTCTTTTACATGAGATTAATGCTTTGAATATAGTCATTCTCTCTTAGGCATGATGAACAATTATAAAAATATTATTATGAAAATTTATGATATTTAGGACATATTATGATACTCCCACAGAAAATGGATTGTTTGGTTGAATGTCAATAGAAAATCATCCAATATTTGTTACAACATTTAAATTATTTTAAGTGTATTGTTTTAGAATACAGTAGTATTGCTACAACAAATATAGCAAAAATTTCCACAAATATAGCATTTTCTATGGCCATCAAAATGGTCACAACATCATTGCTACCATATTTATCAGACCATTTAGTCCACCACAAATTCTTTGTATATTCAAATGTCATAGAGTCACAAAAAAACCCTTTTTAATTAAAACATCTATTTACATTATTGTAAACATAAACAACAAAATATGTATTTGTAATACCACGTCTTAGAACAACAAATGACCCAGGAAATAAATGTTGAAAAAAAATCGATTTAGCAGCAACCAAACAACCAACGGGTTATTCAACTTGATGTCTTGTAATTAGATTGGTGCAATATAAATATGGCCCATAAGTCCAAACGTGTAAACTATATATATTGTAATCAGCCCCATCAATAAAACAAGGCATTATTATTTCCTACATGGTATCAGAGCCTCCAGAAAAATCCTAGCCGTCATATTCACCATCCTCGATCCGGTCGTTCCGGTGCCGCCGATCCCCTACGCGCCCGACGCGCCCGGCGTCGAAGTTGACGGACGCGCTCGATCCCTACGCTCCCGACGCGTCCGATCCGGCGCCGCCGATCCGACGACCCGCGATCCCTATGCGCCGATCCGACGACCCTAAAGAGTTTGGAGAATTATGTCAAAGCACACGGCTTAGAAAATTATGACATGTTAGTCTTCTGACACCGCGATAACGTAATATTCACATTAAGGGTCTTTGACAATGTGACATATTGTGAAAAGATATATCCTTATAGTTCTCCTACGGATGTTGAAGAAAACCTATGTACTTCCTCCATGTCATGCCGCCGGCTGTGCTGCTTTCCTGGCCTCTTATTCCTGTCCACTTCTTCTCCCCCGCCTCTACACTTGAGCTGGATATCATATGTGGCTGAGAGAGTCAAATAAGAAGAAGGGAAGTAGGGAGGAGCAGATGGGTCCAGAGCCATGGTGGATTAGAGGAGAAGGAAGAGGCTTGATCAGAACGGAGGAATGGATGGATGGAAGAGAACTAGAAAGCACTGATCCTTCCTGTTGTGAGAACGGATGGCTCAGAACACAACCCAAAATTCATTCTAGCATACATTAGTGTGAATCATCTATGTTCTGTACATATGGTGTAGTATACGTTCTTATCGAATCTAGTATAGTATCTGAAGAATATAACAGAATCAAGATGAACTCACATAATATAATACTAAAACATCATCTACTACTATATAAGATATAGTGATAGGTTATCGTATCATCATTGCCGAGGGATGAGGGTCAAAGGACAGTCGACTTTATCTACGGCTACATAGTTTTTATCTCACCAGTCGAATGGCTGCAGGGACTATGTCCTGATCACCATGTCGTATCGTAGATTTGTGCAAATGGAGCTGGAGCTGGAGCCAAAATACAGAATCTAATCCCTGGGTTTGCCGAAAATACAAAAACAAAGATTGACACACAGTTCTAATTTATATGTATTTTAAGTGTGAGAACGGATGGCTCAGAACACAACCCAAAATTCATTATAGCATACATTAGTGTGAATCATCTATGTTCTGTACATATGGTGTAGTATACGTTCTTATCGAATCTAGTATGTAGTATCTGAAGAATGTAACAGAATCAAGAATGAACTCACATAATGTAATACTAAGACATCATCTACTACTATATAAGATATAGTGATAGGTTATTGTATCATCATTGCCGAGGGATGAGGGTCGAAGGACAATCAACTTCTCAACTTTATTTTCGTGTAGAGCTCGAGTGAAAGGTTCCTGACAGCATGGTGGTCTCCTTTGTCAAAGGATTTGTGCTCATCCCACAAAGGTTGTAGGACGAGCAAGAATCCTTTGACAAAGGAGACCACCATGCTGTCAGGAACCTCTCACTCGAGCTCTACACAAAGGATGTCCAATTGAGCTCCGGGACAAAGTTTTGGCTCAGAACAAAAATCTGTTGACGGAGCACATCAACCATGCTGTCAAAATAAATAGTAACGGTGAGAGACCCATCTGAGTAGGACGTACACTCTGATAATATCTCCTCCAATACTCAATCCTACTACTGATATCATTATTGTAAAGGTGATCTCTCATAGTATACGTCCTACTCAGATGGATCTCTCATGGTATCCTACGGTTGGTTGTCCTAATTCATATGTGTTTTAAGTGTGAGAACGGATGGCTCATAACACAACCCATGGCATACATTAGTGTGAATCATCTATGTTCTGTACATATGGTGTAGTATATGTTCTTATCGAATCTAGTATCTAGTATCTGAAGAATGTAACAGAATCAAGATGAACTCACATAATGTAATACTAAGACATCATCTACTACTATATATAATATAGTGATAGGTTGTCGTATCATCATTGTCGAGGGATGAGGGTCGGAGGACAGTCAACATTATCTACGACTACATAGTTTCTGCCTCGCCAGTCGAATGGCTGCAGGGACTATGTCCTGATCACCATATCGTACCATAGTTTCTGCCTCGCTAGTCGAATGGCTACAGGGACTATATGTCCCGATCACCATGTTACCAATTAACCAACCAACAAAACTACTTGTTACAAATATCGGCACTATCGGTGCGTTCAAATCAGAGTATCACATTTTTCGGTGTCGGAAAACAATAATTATTACTAAATTATCAGATTTTTTTGGCACTATCGGTGCCCCTGACCAAGCCACCCCCTACACCATCCCTAGCCCTAACTCGAACCCTACTCATAGCTCCCCTCCCCCAGCCGCCCTCGTCCCTCCTGCCCCACCCCCAGCCACCCCATGCTCACCTCCGAACCACCCGTATCCCCCCTACCCCTCCCCCCGAGCCACGAGCACCCCCAACCATCAACAACCAAAATAGCCGGAGAGAGAGAGAGAGGGAGGGGAAGAGTACCACGTACCGGAGAGGGAGGAGAGTCGCCGGAGAGAGTGACAGTGCCGGAGAGAGTGAGAGCGCCGGAAGGGGGAGGAGAGAGTGAGAGCGTCGGAGGGGGGGAGGAGAGTCGCCGGAGAGAGTAACAGCACCGAATGGGAAATAAACCCTAACCCGAACCCTAACCCTAGCTCCCCTCCCCCAGCCGTCCTCGTCCCCCTGCCCCACCCACCCAGCCACCCCCACTCACCCCCAACCACCCGCATCCCCCCTGCACCTCCCTCCGAGCCACCCGTACCCCCCTCAAACCACCAACAACCAAAACAGATGGAGAGAGAGAGAGAGAGAGAGAGGGAGGAGAGTCACGTACCGGAGAGAGAGGAGAGTCGCCGGAGAGAGTGAGAGTCACCGCCGGAGAGAGTGAGAGTCGCCGCTGGAGAGAGTGAGAGCGCCGGAGGGGATATAATTAGAATTTAGCGACGCTTAAACTACCGTCGCTAAATTTGTCGCTATTAGCGACATCCCAGCGACGTTTCGCGACGACTGGGTCATGTGCTTAATATACGTCGTTGTTACGTCGCTTAGGTCGTCGCTAGTAGCGACTATTAGCGACGTTTATATAAAATTTCGCTAATGTACACAATTTAGCGACATTAATCGAACGTCACTAAATATACGTCGCCTATTGAGCAGATTTTAGTAGTGTTTTTTCGATCTTCCTCTGAAGCTGAATATCGATCTCTTGCTGCGATAGTTTGTGAGTTGAAATGGTTGAAGGACTTATTGGTGTGTTTGGGCGTTCGCCAGGACTCTGCTATGTCGGTGTATTGTGACAGTCAGTCTGCCCTGCACCTGGCTCAGAACCCAATATTTCATGAGCGCAGTAAGTATATTGAGATGGATTTGCATTTTGTTCGCGATGCTATTCGAGATTGCACCGTAATAGCCTCGCATGTTCCTACTTCTTCTCAACTGGCTGACATCTTCACCAAGCCCCTTGGAAAGCATGTGTTTGATTCTTTACTTCCCAAGTTGGGCATTTGTGACTTGCATGCTCCAACTTGAGGGGGGTGTTAGATTATATTGGTGTAATGTAAATATGGCCCATAAGTCCAAACGTGTAAACTATATATATTGTAATCAACCCCCATCAATAAACAAGGCATTATTATTTCCTACATGTCTCGACTGTTGGAAAGATTTGTCCCTCTTCCATGAGTGAGTTGCGAAGAGATGGGAGTATGTAAAAAGAGACGTATGTTTGTTAATGTAAATGAAGTTACAATAAAGGGAAAAAAATGCCTTGTTATTATTAAAAATTTTGACACTTTAAAATTGGAAAACAAAATGTCTTGAATGTTGGAAAGTTTTGTCCCTCTTCCATGAGTGAGTTGCAATGAGATGAGAGTATGTGAAAAGATGTATGTTTGTTAGTGTAAATGCAGTTACAATAAGGACTTGTTTGGTAAATGGGATTTGAAAATCTAAAATTCAAATCCAAATCCCATTCTAGAAGTTCCAAATCCCATTTACCAAATCCATTGTCTGGTTTGTCCATTGGATTTGGTTAAAATCCGTATCCAGTTTTGGATAAAAATATAAAATTTGACATTGGATTATAATAAAATATTAATTAATTAAGATTATATTTATAGTTAATATACTAATTAATTAAGATTATAATAAAATTTTACAAAATAAATTAATAATTATGATTATAAAAATAATTAATTAAATTTTTTTAAATATTATAATTATAATTATGGTTAGAATTAATAAATAAATAAATAATATTATTATGATAAAAGCTATGATTAATTAATTATTAATTAAGAATATAAAAATGATTATAAAGATGATTAATAAATTATTAACTAATTTTTTTATAATTTATTAATTATTAAATTATAATTATTAACTATGATTAAAATTGTGATTAAAATATTACTAATTAAAATTATAATAAAATAGTAATTAACAAATTATTAATTAAGATTATAATAAGACAAAGAGATTATTAATTATGATTATAATTGGATATCAGTTAATAAATTATTAATCAAGGTCAAAGCTATGATTAATAAATTATTATAATCATGATTATAATTATGATTAATAACGTTATAAATTATTAATTAAGGTTATTATAAAATATTAAAAAAATTATTAATTAATAAATTATTAATCTAGATAATAATTATGATAACTATTAAATTAATTTGATTTTAAATAAATATTATTTAATTTTTAAATAAATAAATTAAAAATAAAATATATAAAATAAAATATATAAAATACTTTTAAAACATAAAATCTTTAAAAATTAAATACTTTTCAAAAATAAATTAACTAATTTTAATTAACTTTATTTAATTTTTAAATAAATATAAATTAAAAAATTTAAAAAATAAAATATATAAAATAAGTAATTATTATTTAATTATTAATTAGTATTAACTAAATATTTAATAGAACAACAAAATCATTAAAAATTAACTAACTTTTTTCTCCCAAATCCAACTTTCTTTATTCCAAATCCAAATTTTAGATTTGGTCGTACTTTGCATATCTAAATTCATCTCCAACCAAACATAGGCTTCCATATTTTGAACATATATATATATATATATATATATATATATATATATATATATATATATATATATATATATATATATATATATATATATATATATAAAATATATATATATATATATATATATATATATATATATATATATATATATATATATATATATATATATATATATTCAAAACCAAGACCTATGGACAATGCCACCCAGCCAGCCTTAGCCCGGGAGCCGTGTCCACCGCCACCCAGCCGCTCCCGCGGGGATTCGATCCCAGGACCTCACCCACGTGTGCCAATGGTCTTACCGGTGCAACAAATATATATATATATATATATATATATATATATATATATATATATATATATATATATATATATATATGTAAATGATCTCTAGCCTAGTGGTTAAGAGAGATGCATGCGGCCCAAGTGGTCGGGAGTTCGAGCCCTAGTGGAGGCGAGTTCGCCACAATATATATATATATATATATATATATATATATATATATATATATATATATATATATATATATATATATATATATATATATATATATATATATATATATATATGCAAATGATCTATAGCCTAGTTGTTAAGAGAGATGCATGCGACCAGTTCGAGCCCCAGTGGAGGCGAGTTCGCCACAATTACCCATTGCTTCAATATATATATATATATATATATATATATATATATATATATATATATATATATAGCGGATCAAAAGCCCCCCTTAGAAAACCCCTAAAAAAAACCCTCACTCTCGGCCGTAATTTAATGTTATAATATTAATGTTAATTTAATGTTAATGTTTATGTTAATATTTTTTTTTTATATTAATGTTAATGTTAATGTTAATGTTAATATTAATTTTAATGTTAGGTTTAATGTTAATTTTAGTATTTAATGTTAATATTAACATTAATATTAACATTAACATTAATATTAACATTAATATTAACATTAAATTACGGTCGAGAGTGAGGAAATTTTTTAGGGGGTTTTCTAAGGGGGGCTTTTAATCCGCTTCCATATATATATATATATATATATATATATATATATATATATATATATATATATATGGGAACTTTATGAAATGCCCAAAAAAAAATTTTTATGAAAAATCCACCGCGCAATAACATTTCATTGCGTGCCCAGAATTAGGAAAAATATATAAAGAGGGTTCCGAATGACCGTTTTGCCCTTACTTCTAATTTACTAAAAACACCAACGAAACTACTCTTAAAAAAACCGTTTCGATACTTCATCTTTTTCCATACGCTGCTTACTTTCGAATCTAGATTTTCTCCTCAAAATTCTTCAAAAACTCGTTGGAAAATTTCGGAAAGACCGAGAAAAATGCTAAACGAAGGTCCAAACATCATTTTTTATGATTCTAAAATTTCAGAAGACCGTCTAACAAAAATTTGTTAATCTCAGGCTCCTCGAAGATACGATTATTTTGAGACAAACTGGGCCTCGTTTAGACCTCCAAGTCAAAAGTTATGGCCCTTCAAAGTTTCAACTGATCATAAAATGCAGGAGAATGGTCATTCTTCGTGTTAGTAACACGGAGAATGGTCATTCTCCATTTTATTTTACACGTAGAATGGCCATTCTCTGTGTTAGTAACACGGAGAATGACATTCTCCGTGTAATTTAGCATGGAGAATGCCATTCTCCGTCTTAATTTACACGGAGAATGGCCATTCTCCGTGCTAAATTACACGGAGAATGGCCATTCTTCGTCTTAATTTACACGCGGAGAATGGCCATTCTCCATGCTAAATTACACGGAGAATGGTCATTCTCCGTCTTAATTTACATAGAGAATGCCATTCTCCGTGTAATTTAGCACGGAAAATAGTCATTCCAGTATTAAAACGCAGGAGAATGGCCATTCTCCGTGTTAAATAAAACGGAGAATGGCCATCCTCCGTGTAATTTAGCACGGAGAATGGTCATTCCAGTGTTAAAATGTAGGAGAATGGCCATTCTCTTCTCTGTGTTAAAAACATGGAGAATGTCATTCTCCGTGTTAAATAAAATGGAGAATGGCATTCTCCGTGTTAATTTACACGTAGGAGAATGACCATTCTTCGTGTAATTTACACGGAGAATGGCCATTCTCTGTGCTAAATTACGCGGAAAATGGTCATTCAAATGTTAAAACACAGGAGAATGACCATTCTCCGTGTTAGAAACACGGAGAATACCATTCTCCGTGTAATTTACACGGAGAATGGCCATTCTCTGTGCTAAATTTCGCAGAGAATGGTCATTCAAATGTTAAAATACAGGAGAATGACCATTCTCCGTATTAGAAACACGGAAAATACCATTCTCCGTTTTAGTAACACGGAGAATGCCTAATTTACACGGAGAATGATATTTTTCTTGTTAAAATGCAGGAGAATGACTATTCTTCGTGTTATATCGACGGAGAACAGTTGACAGAAACCTTTTTTTTTGTGAAAAAAATTTTGACAAGAGTTTTCGTTCTTCTTTCAAAACGATGCTAACTCTTATGGAAAAGCAGAAGTAGATCTTCTCTCCATAATTGAACTAATTGTCGAAAAAGAAGAAGAAGAAGAAGAAGAAGAGCGATGATCGGAGTTCGACTGCAAAAAAAAGCACGGTGAACTATGAACGATCTTTGCGATCTCTGCTGAAGATGAGGACAATGAAATTCAGATCTCTCGTGAAGAAGAAGAAAAAGAAGACGAAAATCGCAATCCAAATCTGAGTTTGTGCGGAGGGGTAGTTATGGTATTAATTTTGTAAATACATAGCATCTAAAGGGAATCATGGAATACTTAACGTCAAAATATATAATTCTGGGCATTTCATAAAACCCATCATGCGGGTAGATTTTTCATAAAAATCAACCCCGAAATTGGATTTCTCAGCAATTTTCAGATATATATATATATGAAGCGGATCAAAAACCTCTTTAGAAAACCCCCTAAAAAACCCCTCACTCTCGGTCGTAATTTAATGTTAATGTTAATATTAATGTTAATGTTAATATTAATATTAATATTCTCGACCGTAATTTAATGATAATGTTAATATTAATATTAATGTTAATGTTAATATTAATGTTAATATTAATATTAACATTAATATTAACATTAAATTATGGCCGAGAGTGAGGGAGTTTCTTTAAGGGGTATATATATATATATATATATATATATATATATATATATATATATATATATATATATATATATATATATATATATATTAATGGTAATGTTAATATTTTTTTTTTATATTAATGTTAATATTAATGTTAATATTAATTTTAATATTAAGTTTAATGTTAATTTTAGTATTTATGTTAATATTAACATTAATATTAACATTAACATCAATATTAACATTAATATTAACGTTAAATTACGGCTGAGAGTGATGGGCTTTATAAGGGGGGATTTTGATTCGTTTCTTCTATATATATATATATATATATATATATATATATATATATATAGGTGGCCATATATATATATATATATATATATATATATATATATATATATATATATATATATATATATATATATATATATATATATATATATATATATAACAAATGGCCTCTAACCTCTTGGTTAAGAGAGATGCATGCGGCCCAAGTGGTTGGGAGTTCGAGCCCCAATGGAGACGAGTTCCCCACAATTACCCACTGCTTCTATATATATATATATATATATATATATATATATATATATATATATATATATATATATATGCGCAAAGGAGCTTTAGTCCAAGTGGTTAAGAGGGAGGCATTTCCCCATGATGGTTGCAGGTTTGTGCGTTGCGACTTCGACTGCGTAAGGCCTTCGGACCGGAACCTAGTGGTTAAGTGGGAGGCACTTCCCCCTTGTGGTTGCGAGTTTGTGCGGTGACTTTGGCCGCATGAGGCCTCCGGGGCGGATGGAGCCTTCGAGCATGTGTGGTGTCTATGTGTAGCCTTCGGACTGAAAATGGTCTTTGGAATGCATTAGTTGTAAGTCTTCAGGTTTAGTTTGTAGCCTCTCGAAGGGGTCTAAATATATATATATAAAGGTTGGAAAATGAAACTTTTGGAGCATGAAAATTCTATGGTAAAAATTATAAGTTTTAGTATTATATATAAAATGAATATGATACGTAAAAACTATACAATATATAGTCATTTTATTGGGTAAAGTGCATTTAAACCCTCCTTAGAGTTGCCTCGTTCGCAAAATAAGACCTTTTAGAAAACTTAAGCAGTTTACACCTCCCGCAAAACCGTTTTTTTCTCAGAATGTCCCTTTCCGTCAAAATGACGTTAGAACTAGCCGTTAAAGCCCATATTTGGATTAAAAAAATGTGCACTTTCCAAAATACCCCTAATGCTTACATTGTGGCTGCTGCTCTCTTTCATTCTTTATATATAAGAATGTTTGTTTGAAACATAAAACTTAAGCTTTATATTTTCTATTTTTTGACTGGTTGGTTGGAAGGAAAAATAAATTTAATTTTTTTTATGTTCCTTTTTTTTTACTTATTTGCTCTCATTTAATGTATTGAAGCTTTTTCTTACCAACAGATCTCAAATCCAACTGGAAATTTTTTTTATATTCCCTTTTTTTTTACTTATTTGCTCTCATTTAATATTTGAAGCTTTTTTTTACTTATTCCTTTTTTTCTCATGACGTCCAAATAGAATTTATGGAAGCCTATTCCTAGATAATTGACAAAGGCGGTTGCAGCCACTGAACCCGGACCATGCTTCGACATACATGTTTTGCAATTAATTTTTGGATTTTTGACACGTTTAGTAATATTTAAGTTATTTGTTTAAGTAATACATGTGATGAAAATAAATTGTACCAAGATTTACAATTTCAGTTAGAATTAAGAAATAAATAATTACGATAATAGTCATGACTAATAAATTATTAAGTAAGACTATAATGATGATTATAATGATGATTACTAAATTATTAATTAAAATTATTATAATATATAAATTATTAACTATAATTATAATTATGATTAAATTATTATTAATTAATATTATAATAAAATTGTAATTAATAAATTATTAACTAAGATTATAATTATTAATTAAGATTATAATTATTATAAAATATTAAATAATATAATATTAGTTACAGTTATATAGCTCCAAATACGGTATAAAAAATATGCCCTAAGTTAAATGGCTGGATAGTTCGGGACAAACTGGACATTTGTTAAAAGATTTTTTTTCCAGAAAAAATTTAAGATGAAAACCTACTATTTAGATTATAAACATTATTTTAGAAAATCACGTCAAGCATGAGAATTCTATCTTTTTAAGAACGGGATGTTATTCTAATAATCTTTTTAATATTTTGTTTTTTGTTTCCATTTTCTTAGTTCTTATTTCATATTTTTTTTTCATCTTTTTAATAATCTTTTCTAGTTTTTAAGAGTGACTTTTATTTTCAAATTTGTATAGTTTTTGTTTTTGTCTTTTTTCATTGTTTAAGATTTATTCTTATTTTTTGGTTTTTTGGAATATTTTGTCTATTTTTTATTTTTTCCATATTTTAATAGTATTTTTTTGTTTTTTATTTGGTATTTTTTTTCCAGTTTTTCATCATTTCTATTTTTTAAGAATTGATTTTTTTTGTATTTATCAGTTTTGTTTTTTCCCAAAAATATTTATATATTTGTTAAATACAAAATAACTTATGACAAAATAATTTTAAATAACATTTATCCACTTTTTTGACGGAACTAACCGTTTTTAACAAGTTAATATTAATTAAAATAATTTTAATAAATAATTTTACTAGCAAAGACCATTTTCTCTTTGTTAATATTTATCCACTTTTTAACAAGTATTTTTGTGTAACCGTTTTTAACAAAATAATTCTAGAACTAACCGTTTTTAACAAGTTAATATTAGATAGTACAGGGTAAAATGGTCAACACAACCCCATTTTAACATCCGTTAACAGAAAAGTTAGCTTAGGAGATAATTTGAGCATTTTCGTAACCTTTTGGGTTTTTCAAATCAGGGAGTCTTTAATTGCGTTTTCGTAACATCTAAGGAGGGTTTAAATGCACTTTACCCTTATTTTATTCAATAGATGGTATTACATAAATAAGGCCAAACGATGGCCATGGCAAGGCTACTCTAGATTATCGGCCAAAGCATACATCTGAAGGAGCTTGCCGCACTGTGGGAGGGGTTCCTCCTTGAGGTACCCGAGAGAGTTGGCGTAGCGAACATTGGAAGAAATGCCGCTGTCGCGTGAGAGGAGGACACGAGCACGATCCCTTCCTTCCTTGATCTCGTTGCAGTCCGTGCGTGGGCTTTCACGCAGGACCACCTCGCAAATCTCCTCCTCGTGGGTTCCCTCGATCACCGCATTGTAGGTTCCAGTCGCATCGACATCCACCTCGGTCGTCAAGGTCACTTGTTCAGTCGTGTAGTTTTTGCACTGTACCATAACATGACCACCTAACAAAATAATGCATTAGCAATCTTAAGAAAGACACGTCAATTTCTTGTTTCTTTAATGTAACAAACTAAATTTTTTTAAGCAAATTTTTAGTCGAAACTCATGTTGTTAAAAGAAAAAAATTTATTTGCAACACCATTGAAATGCTTTATTACCTCCAATATACTCGGTGATGGAGGTCTCGAATCCAGCACGGCACGTATCGCAGTAGACTCGGCCCTGGATGACGAATTGATCGTGAGCGACAGCAACTGCGATGAAGCAGAGGACGAACGTGAGGGCGGTGAGAAGCTTAGACATGTTAGTTATTCGTTTTGTACTTCTCACCCTCCCTCAGAAAAGAATTAGCCTTGAGAATGTTGCTAGCACATCTCATCCTTTTAAACAACTCGAAGAGAAAGAAATAGGTGGGTATAAAAAAAGGGGACTATAATTAGGAAGATTTGTGCGAGTTCCACGGAAACAAAATTGGTAAAATGTGAGAAAAAAAAACACAGTTCAAGGCTATTGCCAAGACCACTTCTGCAAAGGACAACCTATATTATGAAACACCCATAAATAGGTCTTATTATAACTATATAAAGATGTAAACATTAAATTATTTTCCATTAATGAACATTAGCTGACTTCCCTTATTTTCCATAGTAATTTTCTTATATAGAGAACTACATAAATGTTGTAGTTAGTTGTATCTAACTTGTGTATTTGTACATACACAAGTTTTTCTGGGAGATCCACTGCTTGTATTCACGAAACGAAAACTTCGGATACAAGGATACTTGATTTTTCAGTCATCCATGAATCCAGTCGGCTATTGGCGTACTTGAAGAATTCTTCAACGCCGGCCGGCCTCGAATTCTTCATTGACACCAATCTTACTCTCGTGTTGGCATTTATACATCTACGTACTATTAACTAAGTATCAGTTTATTGCTTGTTGAGTTGTGGATGATTCTGCACAATAGATTCTTATGTAATGAGGTTAACTTATGCCAAATTAAATAACATAATATGAACATATCATATAACTCCTTATATCTCCTCTTTATGAAGCTCATCTTTTCAATCCACAGTCAAGGTACTACTAGTGGGAACCATTATCCTATCGATTAATTATCCTATTTAATACATGTTTGATTGCAAGCAAGTGATAAATTAAAGAGTAACTTTTATAACTTTATATGTTTGCAACTAAACACACCAATCTTTGACAAAATTTGGCATTTTTTTTTTCTTATTTATCTTGATTTCAAATACCTGTAAATAATCACAAATATACCCTCGACATCATACATTTTATCCAAATTATTGACACAAACTGTCAACATTGTCCGAGCTCTCTAGCCTAGTGGTATTAGAGTGGACATCCGGAGGGGCCGACAAGGTTCGAGCCCCCCAATTGTGTGTGTGCGTGTGATTTAAAAAAAAAAAAAACTGTCAACATTATATCATAATATATCATGTACCCACATTAGGCGCAATCCACTAACTAAGAATGAAATATGACTAATCTAACCAAATTAGCCTTAATCCTAGCCATACTCACAAGTTCGATGTTCGGAAATAATTCCGTGAGGTCGAAGAGTTTAGAATTCGGTAAAAGTTTAGTTCATATAAAGAAAAAATATAAAAATACATAGAGAGGACAATCGTTTTTTTCTATTATTTTAGAACGATGAATATAAATACAAACAGAAATATTAAGACAATAAAAACTTGTCATTTTCTTTTAAGAAAGTCAATTGTAAATATAAATAATTTTTTCTATATTCTCAATTTTCATTAGAATTGATCTTTGAAAGGTTTGACTAGGATTGGCAGTATTTTTTTTCCTCCAAAATTTCATTAGATTGACCGTCATTGATCATTTATCCATCCATCTTTAGGGCTCGTTTGGATTAAATTTTTATATTCCTAGGAATCTATTTTATATTCCTTTTCCATGGGAAATGAAGTCAACATTTTCATATCCATGTTTGGTTAGGTTGGTAATATGTATTCAAAAAATTCAAGTTTTCCATTCCCAAGTCTGGTTCACACAGGGATAGAAATCTTAATTTGTACAGTTTTTCACAAATATATTCATTAATTTTTTGATGCTACTATTACCTAAATTCACATGTTTGGGATAGAAGTTATAATAAGTAAAAGAAGGGTATTACCATCTAAAAAATACCCAAACAATATTTCTAGGAAAGCAAAACTATTTCCGAGAAGAAGACTTGGAAATAGTTTTTCCACATCAATGAAAATATAAAATCCTTCATATTTCTTCATAAATCTCAATCCTAGACATATCAGACATGGATAAGAAGTTCAAAACACATTTTCAAGCAACCAAAACTTAAACCAAATGCCCCCTTAGAGTCATGCCTTGGAACATAATAGAAAAGTGGCATAAACCAACATCTATTTCATGGTGCATACGGTCCGGTCCGGTCCGGGCCAGCCCACGGGCCGAATTCGGCGGGCCAGACCGAGCTCGGGCCGGTCCAGGACCGGCACTTAGTTTCAAACGGGCCGGGCCAGGCCCGGCCCGGTTCAGCTCACGTAGGCCCAGCCCGGCCCACTGGACCGGACCATGGTGCAGTCGGTCGGGCCGAACCGGTCCACGGGCCGGGCCGGGCCTTGGTCGGTTCGGGCCGGTTGAACCGGGCCGGCCCGGTTATTGATGGTTTTTTTTTCTTTTCCTTACTTTATTTAACTTTTTTTTTGTTAAATTATTTTCAAAAAAATTTTGTAATTTAATTTTGAAAAAAAATGGTAAAACTAAAAAAAACATTTCTCCCTCTTCCTTTATCCGGGCTTGGGACTGGCAAATGCTTGCTTGGCATAGGCGGAGTTAAAAATATTTTTTTTTATTTTAAAAATAAAAATAGTTTTTGAAAGTATAAGTTAAAATTTGAAAAGTATAAGTTAAAATTTAAAAGTATAAGTTAAAATTGAAATATTTTAAGTATAAAAGTATAAGTTTAAATGTACATACCTAATACCTTGAACCGTAGCCTCATTGTTGTTCGCTTTCATGCAATGAAAGCGATTCCAAATCTAGCTCGTGGACATCATGATCTTCTTCATCTTTCTGGTTTTGGGTTCTTTTATCGGCTTTTATCCAATCTTGTACGCACACTAGTGCTTCCAAGATATCGGACTTCAAGCGGCTCCTCCTATCGCTCAACATCCTTGAACTTGTACTAAAACAGGACTCCGATGCTACCGTAGACACCAGGACCATCAGTAGATCACGTGCTATGGTAGAAAGAACAGAAAAATCTCTTGTCGTGTCTCTTCCACCATTCTAAAACGGCGAAGTGATCTGGAGTCTCATCTTCGTCTTGATAAGAATTAAGGTAAAGAGACAACTCTTGAGTAGGTTGGGAAGATTGGTTTTGTTTCTTCCTTTGTTGTATGCGACCGGCTGCTGATAGCTTAGATGCCAAGCTGGAGCTACTACTAGTCCCCCCTGAGTTGGTCGGGTCGACGTTGCTCCTTCTTCGTACAGTATAACTAACCTGTCCAACGCAACTTTAACTTCTAGTTTCATGTCAGTAACATCTGTACCCATATATTCTCCATATCCATCTAATAAAACCTCTACGCCATCCAATTTAATTGTAGGATCAAATATGGAAGCCAAACAATATAACAGAGGTACTTCACCCCAACATTTCTTGAATTTGGCTTCCATATTTTTCACCGCATATTCAAAATTTGGATGATCTCTATATTTAGAAATAAATAAGACACGTTACAAAAGTTCACGTAAAGCTAAGCAAGATGTGGGATAATAAACACCAGAAAGAATACATGTAGCATTGTAAAAAAACTTCTAAAAATTCACAAACACTTTCAGCTGCTACCCAATCATCAGTAGTAACTTGATAGTCAAAGCTGACATCCGAAGTACAATAATATGTAATAGCATTCTTAAAAGGAATTGCAGATTTCAACATCAAGTAGGTGGAGTTCCACCTATTTGGTATATCCTTCACAAATTTTTTAAAAGTAATACCAAAATGTGCACACGTACATGCAAAACTTTATTGCCTACTTGGAGACGAGTTTAGGTGGAGCAAGCATTATTGCAGAGTGTCTAAATGGGGACCAAAAAATTGTAAACTTTCTTTAAAAACTAAGTTAATTATATGGCAAGCACACCTAACATGCAAAAGTCTACCTTCTAAAATAGGCTGAAAAATCACTGACAAAGAAGACAGTGGCAGTCCTGATTTTCATTAGGACTGCCACATGCCTGGCAGTCCTACTGTTATGACATATGGGGGTGGGTAATTGCATGCTGTTTCTATTATTTAATAACTGTATGTTGTGATGCAGTCCACCGGCCGCTAACAAAAGAATACGGCCCACCGCGTCAAAGAGAAAGGAACGTGCGGGACGTCCTCTCGAGCGTCCGATAACAATTTCCGAACCGGCGTCCCAAGCTCGGTCTCGGACGTCGCCACCGGCACGTCAAGCTCGATCGAAGCAACGAGCTCCTACTCCTACGCGTTCTTCCGATGACGACGACGACGTGGCAATTGCCCGACTCCTATATAACGCCCCAGAACCAGGATACTGGAGAGCGGGGGCGAACATAGCCAGCTACGCATATTGAAGTGCAACCCACCTCACTATACGGTCACGGCTGTCTAGATATATGAGGGTTTAACTACAAGCCATCGGTCTCTTAGGTCATGAACAAGCCTATTGTCTCAATCTCAAGCAAGTAAAAGCAGTTACAAGATGTTAGAGCATCAAATATATAATAGTAAGGCGTCCCATACATTACAGATTTGGATGATCATGAAGCTAGTCCTTACAAAATGTGAAAACTAGCATGAGTTTCAGTCATACATGATCAACCCTAAGATTTGTTAATCATGCTACATCCTGTAGGCAGACAGTAAGTAAGTGCAATCGAGCTAACACGTGCCCGTCGGCTAAACGCCTCAAAAGAATATTTTTATAATAGAGTGGGAGAGCCAAAAATAAACCCACTCATTGCCTTGGTTACGCCTGGTGGTCACCATCTGGCTGGAAGGTAGGTAGATCCTCTGGGGCTGCTCCGGTATCTGGCCATACAAAACCAGCTGGGTCAAATCCCCGAAAGAGCAAGTGCCACAAAGGAGGCTTCACTTAAGAACTAAGACCAACAATTAGCATAAAACATAATAATATATTAAAACTGGAAATATAAAAAATTATGATGATATAAGATAAGATAACCATGGAACTATTCAGATAACCAAGTTATAACCCTTAAACGAAACAAGGACCGGGGTTGTAACTCTTCGTCTGAACGGAACTTGGTTTCCCACCATTTATCGATAAGGTAAAACACAAGCATTCAGGTCATGTAACAATCTTGTACAGGATCAGGACAAGACTGGACTGGGTCAGACTCCATCCAATCAATCACGGCCAAACAATGAGTACGACTTGATACTTTAACTAACTAGGGTTATCACAGGCCTAGTTACTAGCAAGGTGCAAGGAGATTGTTCCAACAACCACAAGCCCTGCAGACCATCCAGGTTATCCAAGTCGAATATCCGTTCATGAAGGGTGCAACACATGACAGTGTGCTGGAAATATGTCCTACTCGTCGGTAGGCTACAAGTCCATTTGCGCGCCCAGATAACGGGATTGCCTGTAGCTGGGAAATCTCTTCATGACTACTGGATTATTCTAGTTATTATCCTTAGTCAATTTCAGTAGGTACCCCTGACCATGGTACTCAGGGGTCCCTGTCCTAGACATGATGCAAGACAATGCTGGTTCATATGTACAAACACAATCGCCCACGGTGTCCAGGCCATTCATTCTTGTCATGTCAGGCTAGCCGTCGCAACAGCATATCGAGGTATATCATGTCAGGATTACTTATCAAGAGTACGTCGTGACGGGCCACTATCATGTCATATTACTTGTCAAGAGTACACCACGATGGGTCACTATCGTGTCATGGAACAAAAGCATAACATAACAACCCAACATAATAAAAGGGGTGCCAGGACTATGGAAAGAGCAATGCGGCTTAAGCGGGACGGGCTCATGCGGCTTGGGAGGGGAAGCAGGCTCATGCGGCCGAAGGGAAAATGGTGCATGAGAGGGGCCAGGGGTTAAGGACTCATGCGGCTCGGAGAGAACGGGCGCATGCAGCCAGAGAAGAACGGGCGCATGCGGCTAGGGAAGAAAGGGCTCATGCGGCTCGGGGAGAACGGGCGCATGCGGCCAGAGGAGAACGGGCACATGCGGCCAGGGGAGCAAGGGCTCATGCGGCTCGGGGAGAAAGGGCTCATGCGGCCAGGGGAGAACGGGCATATGCAGCTCGGGTGAAAGGGCGCATACGGCTCGGGAGGAAGGGCGCATGCAGTTTAAGGACAGCTGGCTTATGCGGCCGGGGCTCAGGCGGCTCGGGAATCGGGTTCATGCGGCTCGGCTGGAAGAGCTATGCGGCAATAGATGGGGGTCTCATGCGGCAGGGCCGAATAAGGATCATGCGGCCAGGGAAGAACGAGCATATGCGGCAGTGGGGGAACGAGCTCATGCATCTGGAGCTAACTTGAGTCATGCGGGTGAAGGCCATGCGGCTAAGGAGAAACATGCATATGCGGCAAGGGCATGCGGCTAAGGGGAAACATGCATATGCGGCAAGGGCCATGCGGCTGGAGAATCAAGTTCATGTGGCTAAGTTCTGTTCTTCTTCTCCACTTTTCTGAGTAGAAGAACCATGAAAGCCATCTCTTCTAAGCGCCATAAATCCATCATCTAAGGTCAGAACTCGGACTTCCATAGATTAAAATAGGGTAGAACAAAATTCTCTACCACCTAGAACACTCAAACTTGAAAATACAAGGTTTAATAGATCAAAATCCAAGAAATCCAAAAATGCAACAAGATTAGATCTATACGAAATGAGCCATGGAAATTAAAAGTGCCAAGTACTAAAGTGTCTTAGAATCTCGTGAGGAAGAAAATGGAACAACAAAATTTGAGTTCTTCCATGAAGCAAGATGTACTTGCCGGTCGGAGAGGGGGGTAGGTGGAGCTCTACGCCAGGGAGGAAGAAGAAGGAGGAGTAAATGCTGAGTTATGAGGAGAGAGAAAAGTAGGTGGGATATAAATGGGGTTAGTGGTGGGGGTAGGTAGGGTTGGTTCACATGTAAGAAAAACCGAACCAAGTCGAACCAAACAATGAATGCTAAAATAAACTATGCAATGAGACATGCAATACGAGTTAAAGTACGTATATGTATACCAAAATACGTAATACGAACTACAGACGTTACAACTCTACCCACCTTAAAAGAATTCCGTCCTCGGAATTTAATTAAGAGGCTAGAGAGGCAAGGACAATCTATACTAATAACAAGCAAGTTATAACTAGGCAATCAATCAAGCAATCATTCATACAAGCAAGGAAGCTGAGGTGTAAGGCATAAGAAGGACATTATACCTTACGAGTCAAACAGGCCAGGATATCGCAATCGGATATCATTCTCACTCTCCCATGTTGACTCACCCAAAGAGTGATGACCCCAAGCAACACGGACTAACTTGATAGTCTTGTTCTTGAGTATCTTCTCTCTCCGGTCCAATACAGACACGGGCCTCTCCTCATACGAAAGGTTGGTGCCAACAATCAATTCCGAATGATCCAGGATATGGCTCGGGTCCGGGATATACCGTCGTAGTTGGGATACAAGGAAGACATCATGCACCTCACATAACGACGACGGAAGAGCGAGACGATAGGACACATCACCTACTCGCTCGAGGATATCGAACGGCCCTATATACCTAGGACTAAGCTTTTCCCGTACGCCAAAATGAATGACGCCATGGTTAGGCGAGATCCTAAGGAATACATGGTCGCCGATAGAAAATTCAAGGGGACGCCGATGAGAATCGGCCCAATGATGCTGGCGATCTTGTGCAACTCGAAGATGATCTATGACTCTTCTGACCACCTCAACTGTCTGAGTAATCATTTTCGGATCGAGTGTCACTACCCGTTCCCAGAATACGCATTTTAAATACGTGTACTGCTTAAATATATTTATTTAATATTTATCATGTATTGTTCTGTATTTAAATTCCTTTAATTTTTATGCTAATTATTTTTCTGCATTTTACTTTCTGCTTTTTTACTTTGCTTTTGGGTTCGACCTGAGTTGTTTTATTTTTCGGCCTTGGGTGGCTCAACAATTCCCTACCTACCCCCTCTACATTTAAACCCCCAACCCCTTTCTCTCTCTTCATTACTCCTTCTCTTTTACTCTTCTTCTTTCTCATAACTCCCCCACCAACCTAAGAGATCTAGACAAGTACAACTTGCTTCTTGATGAATCTCCACTTTCGATTGTTCCATTGTCTTCCTCGCAGGATTCTTAGACACTTTAGTACTTAGCATTTTTAATTTCCATGGCTTATTTCTTGTATATCTAAGTTTGTTGTATTTTTGGATTTTATGGGTTTTGATCTATCTAACCCCGTTATTTTTAAGTTTTGATGGTTCCATGTTGTAGAGAATTTCGTTCTATCCCATTTTGACCTATGGAAGTCGGGATTCTGACAATAAATGAAGGCTTAGAGGAGCTTGGGAACCATGGATTCCATGGTTCTCCTTCTCGGAAAAGTGGAGAAGAAGAACAGTACTTGACCGCATGGCTTTTCATGCGGCAAGTTTTCCTTGGCCGCATGGACTTTCTGGCCGCATGAACGTTACTTTTTGCAGCCGCATAAACTTTACTTTTTCTCCGCCGCATGGCTGGGTTGGCTCTCAGCCGCATATGCATGTTCTCTTCAGCCGCATGCGCTCGTTCTCTTCGAGCTGCATGAGCTCGCATCTCCTTGGCCGCATGAGTTTGATTTTCCGGGCCGCATACGACCGTTTTCTTTTCCAGCCGCATAAGCGCTTGACTTTCTCAGCCGCATAAGCGCATGTTGCCCTTAGCTGCATAAGGACCAGTTCCTTTCGGCCGTATGAAATTTGGGCCACATGGAACTCGAGCCGCATAGGCCCAGTCTCCCCCTGGCCGCATGACATTGAGCTGCATACCGCATAAGCCCTATCTCCTTCTTGCCGCATAAGATTTGATTTCTCTGAGCCGCATGAGACTCGAACCCGAGCCGCATGAACCATTTAGTTCTCGACCGCATAAGCTTGATACTTTTCAGCCGCATGAATCTTTTATTTTTCAGCCGCATAAGTTTGATACTTTTCAGCCGCATGAATCTTTTATTTCCAGCTGCATGAACCAATTACTTCTCGACCGCATGAGTTTGTTGGGGGGGTCTTTACCCAATCTAGCCGCATAGATGGGTATCCATCTACTGCCATTTATAGTGCCTTTTTACTGTTTCTTGTCACGAATTGACATTGATTGTTACCTTGGCTAATGATTGATCATGCGTTCCTAGTTTGAACTAAGGGACTGGCTAGTCGTCTTATTGAATTGAATGAGACACGTTCATATTTACTATGAACTATTTCAATCGATTGGCCGATCCCGAATATTGGCATATAGACACGTGCAGGCTTTAATTTATTTTTCTACAAAAGCAGCATGTGTACTTTATGGTCAAGGCATAATTATTCTGTGGCTAGTTTTGATTGTTGTATTACGCTATGTAAGACCTACAACCTAATCGTACGGGTATCGTTTTAGAGTTGTGCATATCGTACCTGGTACGAAAGTACTCATCCTGAAGGACCATGATCCACGGCATGGGATTTCACTTAACATAGAGGCTACTAAGTTAAATAAAATAATGATTGCATGAAAAGAATAGATTTCTGAGTTCTTACATGGCAGCCATCTTTGGGACTATTAAGTGCCCGACATGCCGGTTGGTTCCCACATATACTACAAATCTGCCACACGGGCAGGGAACGGTATCTGCTTATATTATTTATTGTATATTGATGACGGATGTCCCGCTGGGACTCGTCTAATTCATGATTGATGCAATTGATTGACTGGGTAGACTAGCCTTGCTTGTGCATAGTAAGAACTGTAGAATCTTTATTGCATAATCCCAAGGTAACTTGGAATATAGCAAGCCGTAGTAGTTAAATGGCCATTTAAATTGATTTGTTTGTGTACTGTACCTACTATGTTGACTAACTGAGACGATCGGAATGTCAGGACATGACGGGCCAACTTCTGTTCTTGTTTGGTTGAGAAGTTGGTTCGAAGTGTCATGATGTTATGTGAATCCCAGTAGCTAGCAGAGATCTATTTATCATATCTTTCTTATTACTGGCTCTAATTCCTCATATCGTATTTCCTTGCGGTACTTGCTATTAGAGGTCTAACCTCTCTGGTTTTGCATGGCCAGATTTAGAGCCGATTCCCGAGGACTCATCTTACTTCCACCTCCAAGATGGTCAATACTAGAGGAATGATCGCAGGAGGACTCGAGTGGGTTCCTTACTTTCCCGCTTGTTTTGTTACCTACCTTATACTTTGTCGTTTGACACCAACATGTTAGTCGGATTGTCTTGTACTTACTTTTACATAATTGTAACTAAGTCAGGCTACAGCTGATAACAATTGTGTATACTTTGCTACATCATCTGGCTATGTTTTGTAAAGCCAGATATCAAGAAAATTTTGACTGAGCGTTTGAGACGCCTTACTGCTTTATCTTACATGTTCTATATTACTGTTTCTTATTTGAATGATTGAGACAATAGATGTGAAGTGACCATAGTGAGACTTTTATGTAGTATGCACCCCCTCGTCTTTAGACATCATTGATCGTATTATACGGTATTCCTCTACCTGTAATACGTAGCTGGCTGAGTCATTCCCCTGCTCTCCAGTATTCTGGTTCTGGGGCGTGACAAGGTTTTAGTGGTGGCCCATGCAGGTCTAATTTCAGACTTGTGGGATATTTTTATTTATAGGATGTTTCAATCACACATGTTCTCCCTTGATCTCATGATTCGTTGATTCTCAACCCTAGCTTGGCATTCCATTATCCTTCGACTTCATTGGTCCTTCATGTCCGGTTGTTTGATTGCTCTCTTGTCCCTTTTCTTAGGGGCACTTCGTCCGCATCTGTTAGAACTGGACAGCAACAACAAGGGCAACTTGACCAGGTTGGTCAGCAACAAGGGCCATTGCTACTTCAAGAGACTATCCGAGAAGAAGTGATAGTGGAACCAGCAGCTGGACTGCAGTATCAGGAGGTTCCAATACCGCCAATAGTTCCACCTGCCCCTGTGGAAGTAGACACACCAGCCCTTCTGGAGATCATGAGAGGGATGATGGCTTCTCAGCAACACCGAATGTTGGCCCAGCAGTGCATGCACGCTCAGTTGTAAGAGCAGAATGTATTACTTAACCAAGGGTTGCAGACGGCTTTGGAAAGAGGGGCGAGGACAGATTCAGGAGCATCAACCAGATTTTGCAAGTACAACCCCCGTCGTTTCGAGGGCACGAAAGATGCCATCTCAGCAGATGCATGGCTTAAAGATATTGAGGCTATCCTAACGGCAGCTAAGGTACCGGCAGAAGAACGTGTGGATCAAGTGAAGTTGTTACTTTAGGATCTCTCACGTAATTGGTGGAAATCAGAGGAAGTAGGCATCATGTGTCCAGTTGCTTGGGACGATTTTACTGTAAGATTCAAGACGAAGTACTATGGAGTTGTGGCACAGTTTGAACTACAACAGAAGTTTATCAGCCTCAAACAGGCTGGCAAGACAGTAGATTCTTATGCATCGGAGTTCTGCAGATTGAGTAGGTTCGCCCCAGAGATGGTAGCAACAGATAGCCAGAGGGCCATAAGGTTCCAGCAAGGGTTTCATCTTGAGCTCTTGTAATTGATAGAGGGACACAACTACCAGACTTTCGATGAGGTATTGATAGCAGCCCGAAGGCATGAGATCACCATTCAGAGGATTGCAGCAAGGACTGGAGGTCAGAAGAGATCCCATAGTCAGATTGAAGGAGTAGGGGGAGTAGCGCCCCAAACAATAGTACCATCTCCTAGCATTCACAATAACGATGTGGCAATACGAAGGCCAGTACCACCACCAAGACAGCAGCAGCAACAGCAACAGAGGAAGAACCAGCAACCCCCAGCGGGCTGCACTTATTGTGGGAAGGTAGGGCATACTAGAGATGTGTGTCGAACATTGAATGGGCAGTGTTTGATATGTGGAAGTCCAGATCATCGGGTTACCATCTATCCTATGAATTCGAGGTCAGAAGGACCAATACAATAATTTTCTGTTCTGCCAGCACCAAGGGCAGGCCAGTATCGAGGACCAGCGGTGGCAGTGAGGCCATTGGCACAACTTCCGTTCATATCGCATGCTCAGATGTTTCGGCAGCAGGGACCGCCGATGCAGCAACAACATAGACCACCCCAGCATCACCAAGGCAGGGGCCAGCAGCAGCACCAGGCTAGGCCGCAGCAAGGGAAGCAACAAGGAGGTCGAGGGCAGGCATTCACTCTGTCCTTGGAAGAGGCATTGGCATCGGGAGATGTTGTGGCAGGTAACATTCTCGTTGCCTCATATCCCGCAGTAGCATTGTTTGATTCAGGAGCATCACACTCATTTATATCTGCATAATTTATGACACGGCTAGGAATGGAGTTCGAGGTATTGCCAGGGAGGTTGAATATACTCACTGGTAATGGGCTCGTAGGAGTTAGTAGAGTTATTCTAGCATGTAGCATTGTAGTTTGTGGGCATTCCTTACCCGCCAGGTTGATAGAATTTTCTGTTAGAAATTTCGACGTTATCTTAGGCATGGACTGGCTGAAAGACAGTCATGTGACAATAGATTGTCATAGAGGGAGTGTATATTTTGATATTCCAGGCATGAAGCGATTCACCCTAGTCAGATCAGTGGCAACTTAACAAGAGCAGGGAGTAGTAACGACAATGGAAGAAGTTCAAGTTCCGAAGGTAGTTAAAGAGTTTCTAGACGTATTTCCTGAAGAACTTTCAGGTCTACCACCGGTTAGAGATATTGAGTTCAATATAGAATTGGCACCTGGAACTAAATCGATATCAGATCGAGTTTATAGAATGGCGGATTCAGAGCAGGCCAAGGTATATCAGCACATAGAGGAACTAAAGGAGAAGAAGTTCATCCAAGCTAGCATATCACCATGGGCAGCACCAGTGGTACTTGTGGGAAAGAAGGATGGGTCATCCAGATTGTGTATCGATTACAGAAATCTTAACGCGGCAACTGTGAAGAACAAGTACCCATTACCCAGGATCGATGACTTGTTTGATCAGTTGAGCAGAGCTAGAGTTTTCTCCAAGATAGATCTTCGTTCAGGATATCATCAAGTGAGGGTTCGGAAGGAGGATATTCCCAAGATAGCATTCAGGTCGAAGTATGAGCATTATGAATTCTTGGTAATGCCATTTGGTTTGACCAATGCTCCAGCAATATTTATGGATTTGATGAACCGCATCTTTATATCATACTTAGATCAGTTTGTCGTTGTGTTTCTCGACGACATTCTCGTATACTCTGCTAGTGAAGAGGAGCAGGAAGACCACCTCAGGAAAGTGTTGCAGGTTCTGAGAGAGAACCAGTTGTATGCCAAGCTCAGCAAGTGTGAGTTCTGGATGGATCATATTTCATTTTTGGGGCACATCATATCAGGAGCTAGAGTAGCAGTGGATCCCAAGAAGGTAGAAGCAGTAGAAAGTTGGCCAGTACCCAAGACCGTAGCAGATGTACAGAGTTTTTTGGGATTGGCAGGATATTACAGAAGGTTCGTATCAGACTTTACAAGACTTTCAGCACCCATGACCCGCTTGACACAGAAGGACGTGCCATTCGTCTGGTCGGCAGAATGCCAGTCATTATTTAAGAATTTGAAGCAGAAGTTGATATCAACACCTATTCTTACATTGCCAGTTGGACCCGGAGGTTTTACTGTATATTGTGATGCGTCAGGTAAAGGACTTGGATGTGTCCTCATGCAACATGGGAAGGTGATAGCGTATGCATCTAGGCAACTTCGGGACCACGAAAAGAATTATCCAACTCATGGCTGGGAGTTGGCGGTAGTAGTATTTGCTTTGAAGCTATGGAGGCATTACTTATATGGTGATCGAGTGGACATGTACACAGACCACAAAAGTCTAAAGTACATCTTTACTCAGAAGGAACTGAACATGAGGCAGAGAAGATGGTTGGAATTGATCAAGGATTACGACGTGGAGCTTCAGTATCATCCAGACAAGGCTAATGTGGTAGTAGATGCTCTTAGCAGGAGAGGCGGCGCATTTATGTTGACAACACAAAAGCACATTTTAGAAGACCTTCAGGAGATGGGCATCGAGGTTATACTTTCTAGTGATATAGGAATTGTGGCGAGTCTACAAGTTCAATCCGACTTAGTAGACAGGATCAAGGCAGCTCAGGCACAGGACCCAAGGATTCAGAAGCTTAGGGCAGAATTTGAGTCAGGACTCAGAAAGGAGATGCAAATCCATAAAGATGGTACACTTAGGTTTGGATCATGTCTATGTGTGCCTAGTGGAGATATCAGAAAGGAGGTTATGACAGAAGCTCACAGTTCTCAGTATTCTATACACCCTGGAGGGACCAAGATGTACAAAGATATCAAGCAGGACTTCTGGTAGAACGGAATGAAGAGAGAGATAGCTAGATTTGTTTTTCGTTGCTTGATATGTCAGCAAGTGAAGGCAGAACAGCAGAGGCCAGCTGGATTATTGCAACCGCTTCCTATTCCGGAATGGAAGTGGGAGCATATTACAATGGACTTTGTGACCGGTTGACCGAGATCGCCAAGTGGTAAAGATGCTATTTGGGTGATAGTGGACCGGCTTACAAAGGTGGCATATTTTCTTCCTTTCTGAGTAGGGCAATCTACAGAAAAGTTGGCGAAGTTGTATATGCAACAGATAGTCAGGCAACATGGAGTCCCCGTCAGTATTGTGTCAGACAGAGATACTTATTTTACATTATATTTCTGGAAGAGCTTACATCATAGTCTGGGTACCAAGTTAAGATTTAGCACGGCTTACAATCCACAGACGGACGGGCAATCAGAAAGAACAATTCAAACTTTAGAAGATATGTTGCGAGCTTGCACCCTAGATTTTGGAGGATCTTGGGAGAGTCATCTGCACTTAGTCGAGTTCTCATACAACAACAGTTATCAAGCCAGTATCCAGATGGCACCATTTGAAGCACTATATGGTAAGAAGTGTAGGTCGCCACTAGCATGGGATGATATCGGGGAGAGGAAGATGCTAGGCCCAGAATTGATTGTTTAGACAGTTGAAGTGGTTAAGAGAATTAGAGAGCGACTTCGAGTTGCACAAGATCGGCATCGTCATTGGGCGGACCAGCATCGTAGGCCGCTAGAATTTTCTGTTGGGGACCACGTGTTCTTGCGGATCTCACCTACTCATGGGGTCATTAGATTTGGCATTCGCGGGAAGTTGAGTCCGCTGTACGTGGGCCCATTTGTTATCCTTGATAGGATATACGATGTTGCTTATCGTTTATCTCTTCCACCTGTGTTACGAGAGGTACATGATGTATTCAATGTATCTCAGTTGCGTAGGTATGTATCGGACCCAAGCCATATCCTTGATCATTCCGAGCTGATTGTTGGTACCAACCTGTCTTACGAGGAACAATCTGTGTCCATTTTGGACCGAAGAGAAAAGATACTCAAGAACCGAATAATTAGCCTTGTCTGGGTTGCTTGGGGTCATCACTCTTTAGGGGAGTCAACGTGGGAACGTGAGGATGATATCCGATCACGGTATTCGCACCTGTTTGACTCACAAGGTATATCTCTTTTTGTATACCTTGATTGTCTTAACTCCTCATGCTTGTCACCTTATGAGTAGAATTACTTGAAGTCATGGATTGTTAAACATAGATATGTTACTTGCTATTGACATTGCAAAATGATTGCTTGTTCAAATTGCTTGTACTTAGATTAGTTTAGCTTTGATGTTCCTATCCTGCTTAGATTTAAAATTCCGAGGACGTAATTTTTCTAAGGAGGGTAGAGATGTCACTACCCGTTCCTAGAATACTCATTTTAAATATGTGTACTGCTTAAATATATTTATTTAATATTTATCATGTATTGTTCTGTATTTAAATTCTTTTAATTTTTTTGCTAATTATTTTTTTGCATTTTACTTTCTGCTTTTTTACTTTGCTTTTGGGTTCGGCCTCAGTTGGTTTATTTTTCGGTCTTGGGTGGCTCAACAATACCCCACCTACCCCCTCTTCATTTAAACCCCCAACCCTTTTCTCTCTCTTCATTACTCCTTCTCCTTTACTCTTCTTCTTCCTCATAACTCCCCCACCAACCTAAGAGAGCTAGGCAAGTACAACTTGCTTCTTGATGAATCTCCACTTTTGATTGTTCCATTTTCTTCTTTGCAGGATTCTTAGACACTTTAGTACTTAGCATTTTTAATTTCCATGGCTCATTTTTTGTAGATCTAAGTTTGTTGTATTTTTGGATTTCATGGATTTCGATCTATCTAACCCCGTTATTTTCAAGTTTTGATGGTTCCATGTTGTAGAAAATTTCGTTCTACCCTATTTTGACCTATGGAAGTCGGGATTCTGACAATAAATGAAGGTTTTGAGGAGCTTGGGAACCATGGATTCCATGGTTCTCCTTCTCGAAAAAGTGGAGAAGAAGAACAGTACTTGACCGCATGGCTTTCCATGCGGCAAGTTTTTCCCTGGCCGCATGGACTTTTTGGCCACATAAACGTTACTTTTTGCAGCCGCATAAACTTTACTTTTTCTCCGCCGCATGGCTGGGTTGGCTCTCAGCCGCATATGCATGTTTCTCCTCAGCCGCATGCGCTCGTTCTCTTCGAGCCGCATGAGCTTGCATCTCCTTGGCCGCATGAGTATGCTTTCCCGGGCCGCATGCGACCATTTTCTTTTCCAGCCGCATAAGCGCTTGACTTTCTCAGCAGCATAAGCGCATGTTGCCCTTAGCCGCATAAGGACCAGTTCCTTTCGGCCGCATGAAATTTGGGCCGCATGGAACTCGAGCCGCATAGGCCCAGTCTCCCTCTGGCCGCATGACATTGAGCCGCATACCGCATAAGCCCTGTCTCCTTCTTGCCGCATGAGATTTGATTACTCTGAGCCGTATGAGACTCGAACCCAAGCCGCATGAACCATTTAGTTCTTGACCGCATAAGCTTGATACTTTTCAGCCGCATGAATCTTTTATTTTTCAGCCGCATAAGCTTGATACTTTTCAGCCGCATGAATCTTTTATTCCCAGCCGCATGAACTAATTACTTCTCGACCGCATGAGTTTGTTAGGGGGGGTCTTTACCCAATCTATCCGTATAGATGGGCATCCATCTACTGCCATTTATAGTACCTTTTTACTATTTTTTGTTCCGAATTGACATTGATTGTTACCTTGGCTAATGATTGATCATGCGTTCCTAGTTGGAACTAAGAGACTGGCTAGTCGTCTTATTGAATTGAATGAGACACGTTCATATTAACTATGAACTATTGCAATCGATTGGCCGATCCCGAATATTGGCATATAGACACGTGCAGGCTTCAATTTATTTTTCTACAAAAGCAGCATGTGTACTTTATGGTCAAGGCATGATTATTCCGTGGCTAGTTTTGATTGTTGTATTACGCTATGTAAGACCTACAACTAATGTCACGCCCCAGAACCAGAATACTGGAGAGCGGGGGCAGACACAGCCAGCTACATATATTGAAATGGAAGGCCACCTCGATATACGGTCACGGCTGTCTAGATATGAGGGTTTACTACAAGCCAACAGTCTCTTAAGGTCAGGCCTATTGTCTCAATCTCAAGCAAGTAATATAATTTTAAGATGTTTGACCACCAAATATACAATAAGAGGCGTCCCAAATATTACATATCAGCTGATCATAAAGCTAGTCGTACAAAATGTTAGGACTAGCAAGAGTTAAGTCATACATGATCAACCCTAGGATTTGTTAATCATGTTTACAGCCCGTAGGCAGACAGTAAGTAAAAGTGCATCGAGGTAACAGGTGCTCGTCGTCTAAACGCCTCAAAAGAATAAATTTACAATAGAGTGAGCGAAACAAAATAGAAAACCCGTTCGTAGCCCGGGTTCCTTCTAGTCGCCACCATTGGGCTGGAAGCTTGGTAGATCCTCGGGAGGTGCTCCGAAATCTGGCCACACAAAACCAGCTGGGTCAACCCCAGAAAGAGCAAGTGCCACAAGGGGGCCACGAAATAAGAACAAAAGCCAGCAAATAGCATAAGAAAATCTAATATTAAAACTAGAATTACGAAAACATGTCAGGATGATATACGACGAGATAACCATAGAACTATTCCGATAGCCAGGTTACAACCCGTAAACCAAACAAGGACCAGGGTTGTAACCCTTCGTCTGAACAGAACTTGGTTTCCCACCATTTATCGGCAAGATAATAATGTAAGAAATTAAGACAGGAAGTAATCTTGTACTGGATCAAGACATGGCTAAACTGGTTATACCTCATTCAATCAATCACGGCCAAGCAGATACTATGGCTTACTACTTTAACTAACTAGGGTTGTCACAGGCCTAATTACTAACAAGATGCAGTGAGATTGTTCCACAGCCACAAGCCCTGCAGACCATCCAGGTTACCCAGGTCGAAATTAGGGGTTGAATTCTGGTGGATACATCGCCCGGGAGACAAATGTACCCTTAGGTGACTTAGAGGGTGCAACACACGACGGTGTGCTAGAAATGTGCCCTACTCGACGGCAGGCTACAGATCCCAAGAGCGCCCAGGTAACGGGATTGCCTGTAGCTGTGTCATCTCTTTATGACTACCGAGTTATTCTAGTTATTAACCTTAATCCATTTTAGTAGGAGCTCCTGACCGTGGTACTCAGGAGTCCTATCCTAGACATGATGCAAGACAGGACAAGTGGATTAATCAAGCAAGCAAGAAGAACTACCCACGGTGTTAAGGCAAGTCAAGTTAATTTATCAAGATAAATCATGTCTGGGTACTTGTCAGGAGTGCACCACTACGGGCCACTATCATGTCAGGTTGGTCATGTCAGGAGTGCACCACTACGGGTCACTGTCGTGTTATGCTAGTTCCTTGTCATACCATGCCATGTACAATAGTCAATCCAAACATATTAAGTAAAATCAAGTTCATGACAAAAGGCGTAAGGATATAAAATGGGCGTAAAATATCTAATAAAATATCAATAAACAGGGCTATAGAAGAGCCAAGCTTAAGGAAATAAAACCAAAACTCCAAGAGCCAATGGGTTAAGCAAGGGTCAGGGGAGCAGCGTACGAAAAGTCACGCACGCTGAAAGAGCTGCGTACGTGAAAAGTCACGCACGCCAGAGAGCTGTGTAGGTGAAAAGTCACGCACGCTACAGAGAGCTGCGTGGGTGAAAAGTCACGCACGCTGAGAGAGCAGCGTAGGTGAAAAGTCACACACGCTAGAGAGAGCTGCGTGGGTGAAAAGTCACGCACGCTGAGAGAGCAGCGTAGGTGAAAAGTCACGCACGCTACAGAGAGCAGCGTGGGTGAAAAGTCACGCACGCTGAAAGCACAGTGTAGGTAAAAAGTCACGCACGCTACAGAGAGCAGCGTGGGTGAAAAGTTACGCACGCTGAGAGAGCAGCGTAGGTGAAAAGTCACGCACGCTACAGAGAGCAGCGTGGGTGAAAAGTCACGCACGCTACAGAGAGCAGTATACGTGAAAAGTCACGCACGCTCAAGGGTGCAGTGTACGTGAAAAGTCACGCACACTCAAGGGAGCAGTATACGTGAAAAGTCATGCACGCTCAGGGGAGCAGTATACGTAAAAAGTCACGCACACTCAAGGGAGCAGTGTATGTGAAAAGTCACGCACGCTCAAGGGAGCAGTGTACGTGAAAGTCACGCACACTCAAGGAGTCACGCTTCCAACAGGAAGCGTACTCAAGTCTGCGTACGCAGCGCTAAAGAGCGCGCGTAGCTCAGGGTGCGTAAGCTAAACAGCTCTGCACACACTGCTCTCTGTCTTCTCCAGACAGCAAGAACACCATGGCTGAACCCAAAGCTTCAAAAGCTCACAACTTGGCCATCCGAACTCCAAATTCGGATTTCTAAAGCTCCAACTTGCGTGAAACTGAATGCTCTTCCACATGAAAGCATCAGAAACCCATAAAATCCAACTAAAGTAGCTCAAACCATGCAAAATCTGAAAATAGGAAAAACTTAGATCTAGAACAAAGGAAGCTCCAAATCACAAAATAGCAAGTCCTAATGTTGATCACCATGTCCTAATCTAGCAAATAAACCAAGAAAATAGGGCTCTCATGAAGTGGCAAGGTGCACTTGCCTAGGGTTGGGAGAGTTGTGGAGGAAGAAGAAGAAGAAGAAGAAGGAAATTAATGGTAGAAGTTATGAGGAGAGAGAGTGGTAGGTGGTGTTATAAAGTGGGGGAGTTATGGTGGGTTGAGGGTGTAACATAGGGCTAGGGTGTTCCAACACATAAAACCGAACCAAACCGAACCATCCCCAATAAAATCGAGCCATGCCAAAACCAAAATACGAGAAATATCAAAATTCTACAAGTTGAGAAAAATAAAAATACATGCCAAAATCCAGATACGAGTATAAATATAAAATACGGGAAAAATACGGTAAATGAGGGTGACAACTCTACCCACCTTAAAAGAATTCCGTCCTCGAAATTTAATCAAGGAGCTAGAGATTGTCACGACAAGCTACACTGAGCACAGACAAGTTACACTAAGCAGTACAATCATACAATCATACAATGCAAGCAAGGAAGGGAAAACGTAAGGCATAAGAAAGATATTATACCTTACGAGTCAAACAGGTAGGGATATCGCGATCGGATGTCGTCCTCACGCTCCCACGTTGACTCACCTGGAGAGTAATGACCCCAAGCAACACGGACTAATTTAATAGTCTTGTTCTTGAGTGTCTTCTTCCTTCGGTCCAATATAGACACGGGCCTCTCCTCATACGAAAGGTTGGTACCAACAACCAATTTCGAATGGTCTAGGATGTGGCTCGGGTCCGGAATATACCGTCGTAATTGGGACACATGGAATACATCATGCACCTCACTTAGCGACGGCGGAAGAGCGAGACGATAGAATACATCTCCTACTCGCTCTAGAATATCGAACGGCCCTATATACCTAGGACTAAGCTTTCCCCGCACGCCGAAGCGAATGACGCCGCGGTTAGGCGAGATCCTAAGGAATACATGGTCGTCGACAGCAAATTCTAAGGGACGCCGATGAGCATCGGTCCAATGGCGCTGGCGGTCCTGGGCAACTCGGAGGTGATCTCTGACCTTCCTGACCACTTCAACCGTCTGGGAAATCAATTCGGGTCCGAGCATCTGCCTCTCCCCGACATCGTCCCATGCTAGCGGGGATCTGCACTTCCTGCCATAAAGAGCCTCGAAGGGTGCCATCTGGATACTGGCCTGATAACTGTTATTGTACGAGAATTCCACCAGGTGCAGATGATTCTCCCATGAACCACCGAAGTCAAGGGTACAGGATCTCAACATATCTTCAAGAGTCTGGATTGTACGCTCTGATTGACCATCCGTTTGCGGGTGATAAGCTGAGCTGAACTGGAGACGATTCCCTAAACTCTTCTGCAAGCTACGCCAAAAGTATGATGTGAGTCTTGAATCCCTGTCCGAGGTGATGCTGACTGGCACACCGTGAAGCCTGACGATCTGCCTGAGATACATCTCTGCTAACTGTGCCGTCGACTGTCCAACTCAGAATGGAAGAAAGTATGTCACCTTGGTAAGCCTGTCCACAATTACCCAAATAGCGTCTCTGCCGGCCGGAGATCTGGGCAATCCGGTCACGAAATCCATGGTTATATGTTCCCATTTCCATTCTGGGATCGGTAAGGGTTGAAGAAGTCCAGCGAGCCTCTGATGTTCAGCTTTAACCTGTTGGCAAACCAAACACCGACAGACAAACCGGGCTATCTCCCTCTTCATGCCATTCCACCAGAAATGCTGACGAATATCACGATACATCTTCGTACCACCCGGATGAATAGAATATTGTGAACTGTGGGCTTCTGCCATGACTTCCTGTCTGATATCTCTACTGGGTACACAAAGACGAGTGCCTTGCCGAAGTGTACCATCTTCATGGATGCATAACTCTGGCCTTCTTCCTGCTTCACACTCTGCTCTGAGTCGCTGGATCTTGGAATCTGTTGACTGCGCCACCCGGATTCTCTCAACTATACTGGACTGAACCTGTAGGCTGGCCATCAATGCCATGCTGGTTGGAAGAACCACTTCAATTCCCATCTTCTGAAGATCTGCCAATAATTCTGGTTGCGCCATCAGAAAATAAACTCCGGCTCTCCTGCTCAATGCATCTGCTACAACGTTGGCCTTCCTGGGATGGTACTGCAAATCCACATCATAGTCCACTAGTAGCTCGAGCCATCTTCTCTGCCGCATATTAAGGTCCTTCTGGGTGAAAATATACTTCAGGCTTTTATGATCAGTAAAGATCTCCACTCTATCTCCGTACAAGTAGTGTCTCCACAACTTCAAAGCAAACACTACCGCCGCCAATTCCAAGTCGTGGGTCGGGTAATTCTTCTCATGATCACGTAGTTGACGTGATGCATAAGATATTACCTTTCTATGCTGCATCAAAACATACCCCAATCCTCTGCCTGAAGCGTCGCAATAAACTGTGAATCCTCCGGTCCCATCTGGAAGGGTGAGAATGGGAGCCGTTATCAAACCTCGCTTCAACTTCTCAAATGATTCCTGACACTCTGCTGTCCAAACAAACGGCACATCCTTGCGGGTCAACTGGGTCATCGGCGCTGAAATCCTTGCGAAATCTGAAACGAACCGCCGGTAGTAGCCGGCCAATCCAAGGAAGCTGCGAACCTCTGCCACTGAGCTGGGTACCGGCCATGACTCGATAGCCACAATCTTCTGGAGATCCACTTCCACTCCTCCTCGGGTAATGATGTGACCCAAGTATGATATGCGATCGAGCCAGAACTCGTATTTACTGAACTTGGCGTACAACTGATGCTCCCTAAGCGTCTGTAGGACGACTCTGAGATGCTGCTCATGCTCAACTTCACTCTTGCTGTAGACCAGGATGTCATCTAGGAACACGATCACAAATTGATCCAAGTAAGGCATGAAAATACGATTCACGAGGTCCATGAATACGGCCGGCGCATTGGTCGCTCCAAAGGGCATAACAAGGAACTCCCAATGTCCATACCTCGATCTGAATGCTGTCTTCGGGATGTCCTGCTCTCTGACTCTGATCTGTTGGTATCCCGACCGCAAGTCGATCTTCAAAAACACTGAAGCCCCTCTGAGCTGATCAAACAAGTCATCTATCCTCGAAAGAGGGTATCTGTTCTTGATTGTCACCGAATTCAAGGTACGATAATCAACACATAGCCTGGACGTACCATCCTTCTTTTTCACAAGAAGCATCGGGGCTCCCCAACACGATCCACTTGCACGGATGAATTCCTTGGTCCTCAGTTCTTCAATCATCTTATATAAAATCTCCAACTCTGAAGGCGCCATCCTGTAGACTCGCTCTGATACTGGTGCTGTCCCGGGAATCAAGTCTATAGTGAACTCAATCTTCCGCTCCGGCTGTCACGCCCCGCTCCCGGAATACGGACGAACGAGAACGTGAACAGCCAGCTACGTATATTGGGACGACAACCATTCCGCTATACGGTCACGGCTGTCTAGATATGTGAGGGTATTCTTCAAACCAACAGTCTCTTACGGTCCAAATGGCCTATTGTCTCAATCTCAACAAGTAAAATAAGTTACAAGATAACAGATCACCAAATATACAATTGTAAGGCATCCCAAACATTACATATTAGATGATCATGAAAACTAGTCGTAACAAAATGTAAAGACTAGCTCAGAGTTAAGTCATACATGATCAACCCCCGGGGCATGTCAATCACGTTACAGCCCGCAGGCAGATAATAAATGCAAGTTGCAATCGAGCTAACACGTGCTCGTCGGCTAAATGCCTCAAAATAATATAAATTTACAATAAAGTGGGCGAACAAAAGAAACCCACTCGAAGCCTTGGTCACGCCTGGCGGTCACCATCTGGCTGGAAGACAGGTAGATCCCTTGCTGCTGCTCCGATATCTGGCCATACAAAACCAGCTGGGTCAGACCCCAGAAAGAGCAAGTGCCACAAATGAGGCTCCACTTAAGGACTAAAACCAGCAAATCATTAGCAAACAAAAGCAGCAAAATAAGTAAAAGTATATCGAGATTTGTGCGGTACCAATGCACGTATCCCGATCACAGAAAAGGAAACAAGTAACTTGATTAGAAAATAATAATAATACCGGAGAACATGGCAGATAAGATGCATGAAAAATAAGAAATAAATGCTATCCGGGCAATAAACAAGGAAGGACAAATGTACCGTACCAGGAAACCTGAATAGTACATAGTCACTAACCAGTCTATTGCTTGAAGATAACAATCATATACAGGAAGCTATAACATAGATAAGTGCCATCTACACAATAAATACGGTAAGGACAAATGTACCGTACCAGGAAACCTGAACAGTACATAGTCACTAACCAGTTATTGCTTAGAGGACAGTCATACAAGAGAGTTACACTACAGTGACAGAGAAGAAATCTTGCAATCACATCCAGTGCAAGTCAAGCATTCAAGTTCTAGAGACTGGAACAATCAAGAGCTGGACCCATCAGGGCTGGTCCTAGACCAGACCAGACAAGGCTGGACACCATCCAATAATACACGGCCAATCATAGCCTACGGCTTGCTACATTAACTAACTAGGGTTATCCCAAGCCTAATTACTAACAATGCAGTGAGATGTATCTCCGCCACAAGCCCTGCAGCTATCCAGGTTACCCAGGCGATTATTAGTATAGTGACAATTAGAGAGAGAGGGACTACATTCTTGTTATCATTACAAGTAGCTTGAGGATGCACCACTTGGCAGTGAGCTGGAAATGCGCCCTACTCGTCGGCAGGCTACAAGTCCAAACGATTGTTGCCGGGGTAACGGGATCGCCTGTAGCTGAGGAACATCTCGTCATGACTAGTGAATTAAGCTAGTTGTTAATCTTAGTTCATTTCCAATATGAATTCCTGACCGTGGGAAATCAAGAATTCATGTCCTAGACATGATGCAAGACAAGACTGGTGAATTGACCAAACACAAGAAGGTACACCCACGGTGTCAAGACAAGCTATACTAGTCAAGTGAGCCTGCCTCAGCAGCTCAAGTTGTCAAATTATCATGCCAAGTCATGTCATGTTACAAGCTGGAAGTGCGCCGCCACGAGCCACTATCAAGTTATCTAGTTATTAAGGTTACAAGTTACAAGTTATTAGCCAGGATTTATTTATCGTGTCAGGGCCATAAGGCATATCACAATGCAACTATTCTACAAGTAAAAGAAACATAATCCTAAGTGCACCCAAACGGCCACCGATGTAAAAAGACATGAAAAGTACAATAAGGCTAAAAATATGACTTTATAAAATAAGACCATAAGAAAACACTTTTCTGATGTAACAAGAGATAACAAAACCAGGGACAACGCCATACTAGCATTAAATCAAATCGTGCCCACATCGTGTTCGGGTCGAGCTCGGGTCAAAAGGCGTAAGGATGTAAACCAGGGGTAAGGTGTTCCCAAATTAGTGTCAAGATTCAAGAAAGCAGTACACAAATACAGGAAATCGTGTCAAGACGTGTCGAGTCTAGTCAAGTCGTGTTGTGAGCACCAAAATCTCAGGAAGCTCCAAATTATGAAAAGAAAACCAAAGCCCAGAGAAAGCAATACAGGCACTAGGGGTGCAGGGGTACAGGGGCACTAGGGCAGGCCAGGCATACTGGAGTGCGCCTAGAGGCAGCACACTAGAGTGTGCCAGGGAGGCAGCACACTAGAGTACGCTTACTAGCTGCACACTAAAGTGCGCCTAGTCTGGACAGGTCAATCCGCGCCTAGAGCCAATGGGGCAAACCGCGCCTAGATCCATTGGATCAAATGGCGCCTAGGACCAGTGAGCCAAACCGCGCCTAAAACCCGTAGGTCAAAGAGCGCCTAAGTCAAGTCAAGTCAGATGGCGCCTAGGCCCAAGGGTTAAACCGCGCCTAATTTCATGAAGTCAACCGCGCCTGATCTGGTAGATCAGATCGCGCCTAATCCATGAAATCGAATGGCACCTAGGTCAAGGGAACAGTGAACTGCGC
Source organism: Iris pallida (assembly GCA_029216955.1). NCBI lineage: Eukaryota > Viridiplantae > Streptophyta > Magnoliopsida > Asparagales > Iridaceae > Iris > Iris pallida. The sequence continues at coordinate 10,817,617 of JANAVB010022999.1, forward strand.
CTAAAATGATAAATATAGGCGCAGTCGGGCAAGCCAAGGGAAAGTAGGCGCTATCTGCCTAACAGGAGGAAATGGGCGCTATCTGCCAATCTGGGAAAGTAGGCGCAGTCTGCCAACCGCGCCTAAAATGACGCCAAGGAGGCGCCATCGAGGGGCGGAGGCGAACAGCACCCAAGGAGGCGCGATCGAGACGAACCGCGCCTAAGGAGGCGCGTTCGAGCGAGCCACGCCTAAAGAGGCGCGCTCGAAAAGGAGGCGCAGTCTGCGAACCGCGCCTAAGAAGGCGCAGTTGAACGAACAGCGCCTAAAGAGGCGTGTTCGAGGAAGTAGGCGCCATCGGCCAGAACAGCAAGTCATCTTCTCCAAAAATCCGAAAAGAGAACCCATGGAACTCAAAACTTTGGAACATCATAAATCCATCAATACAAACCCAAATCCGGATTTTCAAGGCTCTAACTTGTGTAAAATTGAAAGCTCTACAACATGGAAACATTAAATCCAACAAAAGAACAAGTTTGGGAGATCAAATCTCCAAAAATCCGAAAATACTCCAAACCTAGATCTACAAGATTCCAAGCTCCAAATTAAGAAAACCCAAGATCTAATGTTGCTCATAGGGTGCTAAACTAGCTAATGGGCACATAAAATCCGGCCCTCAAGTGTGAGCAAGGTGCACTTGCCTAATGGGGGTGATTCTCTCTTGGGGAAGAAGAAGAAGAAAGGGAGAGGGGGTGGCCGGCTGTGAAGTGGGAAAATGAGAGGGGAGAGAGAGAGAGAGGGGATTAAATGATGGTGGGGTGTGATGGAGGTGAGGGAGAGTATAGGTTAAAGGGTTCCAATGCAATCTCAAACCAAATAAAACCGAACCAAGTCTCCAAATCAAACCAAGTTAAACCAAGCCAAGCTCCTCCACATAAATTCGAGCCAAAATACGAAAGCCGAGAATACTGCAAGTTGAGCAAAATACAATACAGGCCAAGGTCCAATCAAAATCCAGAAGTCATTAACCAGATTAACCCATAATGATAAATGACAATTAAACTACCACAAGATTACGAAATAAACTACAATTAACTAGACAAGAAAAATAAAATACGGGTCAGAAATACGAATACGCAATAAAATACGTATCACGAATTTCGAGATATTACATCCTACTCACCTTAAAAGAATTTCGTCCTCGGAATTTATTCAAGAGGCTAGAGATGTCGGGACAAGCTACACTAGCACAAGCTATCTAGAGCTAGCAATCAATCAAGCAATCATTCATGCAAGCAAGGATTCGAAGTGCAAGGCATGAGAAAATTTTACACCTTACGAGCCAAAACCGATTGGGATACGTGTTCGGATGCCATCCTTACACTCCCACGTTTGACTCCCCAAGGAGTGATGAACTCAAGCAACACGGACTAACTGATAGTCTGGCGCATTGAGGTCTTACTCCCTGATCAAATACGAACACGGGCCTCTCCACATCCGAAAAGATTAAAGGTTGGTACCAATAACTAAATAACCTTTTCGAATGATCAGGGTACAACTCGGGTCCGGGACATGCCGTCGTAATTAGGTTACATGAAATAAGTCATGTGCCCTTGGTAACGACGGCGGGAAAGCAAGATAAAGATACAGCTACCTCTCCGACGATTCCGAATCTGAGCTTGGGCTAGGGCAAACTGCCGCGGGTTCTGTTGCTGGAATGCTTGAGCCTGAGTCGACAATGGTCCTGGAAACGGGAACTGCTGTTGTTGGTGAACTGGTGCTGGTCCCATGATCGAGGGACTAGTCACTGTTGAAGCTGAATCGACTCTGAATGGGCAGGACCCTACTCTATGGTCTGGTGCTCCACACAACAAACACAATCCCAGAGCCTTGCGACACTCTGCTACTACATGCCCAGGCTTACCACAATAAGAACAGCCCACTGAGGAAGACTGGTCTTGCTTCTGTTCCTGCTGAGGGTACGTCGGGGTTGAGTACTGATCCGACGTAACTGAAGCTGCTCGCCTCGGAGTTTCAATGGTCAAGGCCCTGGCTGCTGGGGCTGGAGCTGAAGATCGGTTCATCTGACTGTGGGACCGCCTTCGTCCTCCGGTTCTGTCTGCTATCCTCTGGGAAGTGTACTCGTACCTCCTTGCTGCTCTCAATACCGTATCAAAAGTCTCATGCTCAAACTGCTCGACTGCCAACAAGATCTCCAAATGCAGCCCCTGCTGGAACCGCTGGGCCCTATCATACTCGGTTGCCACCAAGGTGGGAGCAAACCGACTAAGTCTCGAAAACTCGGCCGCATATCCGTCGACCGTCCTTCCTCCTTGTTTCAGGTTGTAAAACTTGGTCTGCAAGTCATATCGAGCCACTGCATCATAATACTTGATCTGGAACTTCTCGCTGAACACTGCCCAAGGAACAGGTGTTGCCAATCCCACTGCTTGCGCAGCCCACCAATTGCGGGCTAGATCCAATAACTGAAGGCGCACCACTGCTACCTTCTCGTCTTCTGGAGTCTTTGCTGCTTCAAGAATAATCTCTATATCCTGTAGCCAAGCATCGGCAGCCATCGCATCTTCAGTACCGTTGAAGAAGGGAGGGTTCAGGCGCTTGAATCTGTTGACTGCACTATTCCGACCACTTCCACTCAGAGTATCTTGTACTGCCTGCTGCAAGGCATCATCTTGGCGGTTCTGAGACGCAAGCAACTCACGGATGAGTCCTACCAAGACTCCATCTTCTGACCCTGCTAGCTGATCTGGCTGGACTGGGAATTCTGGCTCTACAGGAGGCATGGCTTGGGAAGCTGCTGCTGACGACTGAGCTTCATCTTCTGACTGCTGCTGGACTACTGGCTGAACTCTCTCTGGCTGGTCAGCAGGAACATCAGAAAAATTGAGGAAAGGACCAGGATGATTCAAGGATGCAAGTATATTATCAGTCGAGAATTCAAGGAGATGCAAAGATACAATCGGGAGATCAAGGGCGAGCACAGATTGAGACATCTACCGGTAACCCTCACATTTCTTGTTTGACAAGACCTGCATGGGCCACCACTAAAACTTGTCACGCCCCGCTCCCGGAATACGGACGAACGAGAACGTGAACAGCCAGCTACGTATATTGGGACGGCAACCATTCCGCTATACGGTCACGGCTGTCTAGATATGTGAGGGTATTCTACAAACCAACAGTCTCTTACGATCCAAATGGCCTATTGTCTCAATCTCAACAAGTAAAATAAGTTACAAGATAACAGATCACCAAATATACAATTGTAAGGCGTCCCAAACATTACATATAAGATGATCATGAAAACTAGTCGTAACAAAATGTAAAGACTAGCTCAGAGTTAAGTCATACATGATCAACCCCCGGGACATGTCAATCACGTTACAGCCCGCAGGCAGATAATAAATGCAAGTTGCAATCGAGCTAACACGTGCTCGTCGGCTAAACGCCTCAAAATAATATGAATTTACAATAAAGTGGGCGAACAAAAGAAACCCACTCGAAGCCTTGGTCACGCCTGGCGGTCACCATCTGGCTGGAAGACAGGTAGATCCCTTGCTGCTGCTCCGGTATCTGGCCATACAAAACCAGCTGGGTCAGACCCCAGAAAGAGCAAGTGCCACAAAGGAGGCTCCACTTAAGGACTAAAACCAGCAAATCATTAGCAAACAAAAGCAGCGAAATAAGTAAAAGCATATCGAGATTTGTGCGGTACCAATGCACGTATCCCGATCACAGAAAAGGAAACAAGTAACTTGATTAGAAAATAATAATAATACCGGAGAACATGGCAGATAAGATGCATGAAAAATAAGAAATAAATGCTATCCGGGCAATAAACAAGGAAGGACAAATGTACCGTACCAGGAAACCTGAACAGTACATAGTCACTAACCAGTCTATTGCTTGAAGATAACAATCATATACAGGAAGCTATAACATAGATAAGTGCCATCTACACAATAAACACGGTAAGGACAAATGTACCGTACCAGGAAACCTGAACAGTACATAGTCACTAACCAGTTATTGCTTAGAGGACAGTCATACAAGAGAGTTACACTACAGTGACAGAGAAGAAATCTTGCAATCACATCCAGTGCAAGTCAAGCATTCAAGTTCTAGAGACTGGAACAATCAAGAGCTGGACCCATCAGGGCTGGTCCTAGACCAGACCAGACAAGGCTGGACACCATCCAATAATACACGGCCAATCATAGCCTACGACTTGCTACATTAACTAACTAGGGTTATCCCAAGCCTAATTACTAACAATGCAGTGAGATGTATCTCCGCCACAAGCCCTGCAGCTATCCAGGTTACCCAGGCGATTATTAGTATAGTGACAATTAGAGAGAGAGGGACTACATTCTTGTTATCATTACAAGTAGCTTGAGGATGCACCACTTGGCAGTGAGCTGGAAATGCGCCCTACTCGTCGGCAGGCTACAAGTCCAAACGATTGTTGCCGGGGTAACGGGATCGCCTGTAGCTGAGGAACATCTCGTCATGACTAGTGAATTAAGCTAGTTGTTAATCTTAGTTCATTTCCAATATAAATTCCTGACCGTGGGAAATCAAGAATTCATGTCCTAGACATGATGCAAGACAAGACTGGTGAATTGACCAAACACAAGAAGGTACACCCAAGGTGTCAAGACAAGCTATACTAGTCAAGTGAGCCTGCCTCAGCAGCTCAAGTTGTCAAATTATCATGCCAAGTCATGTCATGTTACAAGCTGGAAGTGCGCCGCCACGAGCCACTATCAAGTTATCTAGTTATTAAGGTTACAAGTTACAAGTTATTAGCCAGGATTTATTTATCGTGTCAGGGCCATAAGGCATATCACAATGCAACTATTCTACAAGTAAAAGAAACATAATCCTAAGTGCACCCAAACGGCCACCGATGTAAAAAGACATGAAAAGTACAATAAGGCTGAAAACATGACTTTATAAAATAAGACCATAAGAAAACACTTTTCTGATGTAACAAGAGATAACAAAACCAGGGACAACGCCATACTAGCATTAAATCAAATCGTGCCCACATCGTGTTCGGGTCGAGCTCGGGTCAAAAGGCGTAAGGATGTAAACCAGGGGTAAGGTGTTCCCAAATTAGTGTCAAGATTCAAGAAAGCAGTACACAAATACAGGAAATCGTGTCAAGACGTGTCGAGTCTAGTCAAGTCGTGTTGTGAGCACCAAAATCTCAGGAAGCTCCAAATTATGAAAAGAAAACCAAAGCCCAGAGAAAGCAATACAGGCACTAGGGGTGCAGGGGTACAGGGGCACTAGGGCAGGCCAGGCATACTGGAGTGCGCCTAGAGGCAGCACACTAGAGTGTGCCAGGGAGGCAGCACACTAGAGTGCGCTTACTAGCTGCACACTAAAGTGCGCCTAGTCTGGACAGGTCAATCCGCGCCTAGAGCCAATGGGGCAAACCGCGCCTAGATCCATTGGATCAAATGGCGCCTAGGACCAGTGAGCCAAACCGCGCCTAAAACCCGTAGGTCAAAGAGCGCCTAAGTCAAGTCAAGTCAGATGGCGCCTAGGCCCAAGGGTTAAACCGCGCCTAATTTCATGAAGTCAACCGCGCCTGATCTGGTAGATCAGATCGCGCCTAATCCATGAAATCGAATGGCGCCTAAGTCAAGGGAACAGTGAACTGCGCCTAAAATGATAAATATAGGCGCAGTCGGGCAAGCCAAGGGAAAGTAGGCGCTATCTGCCTAACAGGAGGAAATGGGCGCTATCTGCCAATCTGGGAAAGTAGGCGCAGTCTGCCAACCGCGCCTAAAATGACGCCAAGGAGGCGCCATCGAGGGGCGGAGGCGAACAGCACCCAAGGAGGCGCTATCGAGACGAACCGCGCCTAAGGAGGCGCGTTCGAGCGAGCCACGCCTAAAGAGGCGCGCTCGAAAAGGAGGCGCAGTCTGCGAACCGCGCCTAAGAAGGCGCAGTTGAATGAACAGCGCCTAAAGAGGCGTGTTCGAGGAAGTAGGCGCCATCGGCCAGAACAGCAAGTCATCTTCTCCAAAAATCCGAAAAGAGAACCCATGGAACTCAAAACTTTGGAACATCATAAATCCATCAATACAAACCCAAATCCGGATTTTCAAGGCTCTAACTTGTGTAAAATTGAAAGCTCTACAACATGGAAACATTAAATCCAACAAAAGAACAAGTTTGGGAGATCAAATCTCCAAAAATCCGAAAACACTCCAAACCTAGATCTACAAGATTCCAAGCTCCAAATCAAGAAAACCCAAGATCTAATGTTGCTCATAGGGTGCTAAACTAGCTAATGGGCACATAAAATCCGGCCCTCAAGTGTGAGCAAGGTGCACTTGCCTAATGGGGGTGATTCTCTCTTGGGGAAGAAGAAGAAGGAAGGGAGAGGGGATGGCCGGCTGTGAAGTGGGAAAATGAGATGGGAGAGAGAGAGAGAGGGGATTAAATGATGGTGGGGTGTGATGGAGGTGAGGGAGAGTATAGGTTAAAGGGTTCCAATGCAATCTCAAACCAAATAAAACCGAACCAAGTCTCCAAATCAAACCAAGTTAAACCAAGCCAAGCTCCTCCACATAAATTCGAGCCAAAATACGAAAGCCGAGAATACTGCAAGTTGAGCAAAATACAATGCAGGCCAAGGTCCAATCAAAATCCAGAAGTCATTAACCAGATTAACCCATAATGATAAATGATAATTAAACTACAACAAGATTACGAAATAAACTACAATTAACTAGACAAGAAAAATAAAATACGGGTCAGAAATACGAATACGCAATAAAATACGTATCACGAATTTCGAGATATTACACCGGCGGCATCCCTGGAAGCTCCTCTGGAAAGACATCTGAAAACTCTTCAACTATCCGGGGTAACTGCACTGTTGCTACTGCCATACGTAATGCTGGGGAAGATGGCTCCACTGCGCCTCTGGAAAACAAAAACTCTGGCTCGCCGGGGATACTAAAGACAACTCTGCCAATGTGGCAGTCTATCCTAGCATACTGGTTCCTCAACCAATCCATGCCTAGGACTACATCATAGTCTGCCATAGGAAACTCTATGAATCTAGCGGAGAACTTCCTACCGCTAACTACGATCCGACACGAGGAAAACACTCGATCTACTCCGATAAGGCCATTACCAGTAAGTATATTGAGCCTCACTGATAATGACTCGGGCTCCAATCCTATCCGTGTCGCGAATCGTGCAGACATAAATGAATGCAATGCACCAGAATCAAACAATACAGACGCTGGAGAGGAGTTGACGAGAATAGTACCTGCCACAACCTTACCTGGTGCAACTTCTTCTTCCATAGCCATTATCATGGCCTGACCTTGTCCTCTGGCTGCTGGTCCCCTCTGCTGGAAACCTCTCTGCCTATTCTGGGTCTGAGCTTGGGCTTGTGCATACTGCTGGAGGTGCTGTTGCTGGAATGCCTGAGACTGAGGCGGCAAGGGCCTCGAAGACTGATACTGCTGCTGCTGAACTGGTACTGGGGTCGGTCCTCTCACCGAAGAGCTAGAAGGATTGGATGCTGATGAACCACCCCTATTCGGGCAAGCCCCTATCCTATGATCTGCTGCTCCATAAGCCAGGCACAATCCCTGCGCCCTACGACAATCCGCCACTACATGGCCTGGCTTCCCGCAATAAGAACATCCCATCGCGGAAGTCTGCTTCTGCTTCTGCTGCTGCGGGTACGTCGGGGTCGAATGCTGAACCGACGTTACTGAGGCCGCCCGCCTCGGAGTTCTAATGGTCAATCCCCTAGCTGCCGGGGCTGGAGATGATGATTAGTGCATCTGACTGTGGGATCGCTTCCTACCTCCGGTCCTATCCACGATCCTCTGGGAGGTGTACTCATGCCTCCTAGCTGCTCTCAAGACTGCATCGAATATCTGGTGCTCGAACTGCTCAACCGCCAACAAGATCTCCAAATGCAGTCCCTGCTGGAACCGCTGGGCCCTATCAAACTCGGTCGCCACCAAGGTGGGGGCAAACCTACTCAGCCTAGAAAACTCGGTCGCATAACCATCGACCGTCCTGCCTCCTTGCTTCAAGTTGGTAAATCTGGTCTGCAGGTCGTACCGAGCCACAGCATCGAAATACTTCGTCTGGAATCTCTCTCTAAATACTGCCCAAACAATGGGTGCCACTAACCCCATGGCTTGCGCTGCCCACCAACTGCGAGCCAAGTCCAACAACTGCAGGCGTACCACCGCCACCTTCTCATTCTCGGGTATCCTAGCCGCTTCCAGAATCACCTCGGTATCCTGAAGCCATGCATCCGCGACAATCGCATCCTCGCTGCCGTCGAAGAAAGGAGGGTTCAAGCGCTTGAAGCAGTTGGCCGCTTGGTTCCCTGGATGTCCGCCTCGGGTCAAAGCATCTTGAACTGTCTGGTGCAGGGCGTCACTTCGATGATCCTGAGAAGCTATCAAGGTTCTGATGAGGCCTACTAAGGTACCATCATCGGGCTCTGTGGGCTGGACGGGCCGAACTGGTGACTCTCCTCCAGTAGGTATCACTCTGGAGGCTACCCCGGAATGCTGGGCTTGATCTCCAGGTTGCTGCTGGTCCACGGGAGGTGCTTCTCCTTGCTGATCGGCAGGGTCAGGCACAGTACCGCTGAGGAAGACGACACAGGGAAACAATAAAGAAGGACCAGGAAGATCAACGATACAAGCATGTAATCAGGACAAGAAAATTCAGGGATTTGAAAATACGGGCGGAGATCAAAGGCGAATACTGATTGAGACATCTATTCGGTAAACCCTCACATTTCTTGATTGACAAGACCTGCATGGGCCACCACTTAAACCATATCATGCCCCAGAACCAGAATACTGGAGAGCGGAGGCAGACACAGCCAGCTACGTATATTGAAATGGAAGACAACCTCGATATACGGTCACGGCTGTCTAGATATGAGGGTTTACTACAAGCCAACAGTCTCTTAAGGTCAAGCCTATTGTCTCAATCTCAAGCAAGTAATATAATTTCAAGATGTTTGACCACCAAATATATAATAAGAGGCGTCCCAAATATTACATATCAGCTGATCATGAAGCTAGTCGTACAAAATGCTAGGACTAGCAAGAGTTAAGTCATACATGATCAACCCTAGGATTTGTTAATCATGTTTACAGCCCGTAGGCAGACAGTAAGTAAAAGTGCATCGAGCTAACAGGTGCTCGTCGGCTAAATGCCTCAAAAGAATAAATTTACAATAGAGTGAGCGAAACAAAATAGAAAATCCACTCGTAGCCCAGGTTCCTTCTAGTCGCCACCATTGGGCTGGAAGCTTGGTAGATCCTCGGGAACTGCTCTGAAATCTGGCCACACAAAACCAGCTGGGTCAACCCCAGAAAGAGCAAGTGCCACAAGGGGGCCACGGAATAAGAACAAAAGCCAGCAAATAGCACAAGAAAATCTAATATTAAAACTAGAATTACGAAAACATGTCAGGATGATATACGACGAGATAACCATGGAACTATTCCGATAGCCAGGTTACAACCCGTAAACCAAACAAGGACCAGGGTTGTAACCCTTCGTCTGAACAGAACTTGGTTTTCCACCATTTATCGGCAAGATAATAATGTAAGAAATCAAGACAGGAAGCAATCTTGTACTGGATCAAGACATGGCTAAACTGGTTATACCTCATTCAATTAATCACGGCCAAGCAGATACTACGGCTTACTACTTTAACTAACTAGGGTTGTCACAGGCCTAATTACTAACAAGATGCAGTGAGATGTTCCACAGCCACAAGCCCTGCAGACCATCCAGGTTACCCAGATCGAAATTAGGGGTTGAATTCAGGTGGGTACATCGCCCGGGAGACAAATGTACCTTTAGGTGACTTAGAGGGTGCAACATGCGACGGTGTGCTGGAAATGTGTCATACTCGACGGCAGGCTACAGATTCCAAGAGCGCCCAGGTAACGAAATTGCCTGTAGCTGTGTCATCTCTTTATGACTACTGAGTTATTCTAGTTATTGACCTTAATCCATTTTAGTAGGAGCTCCTGACCGTGGTACTCAGGAGTCCCATCCTAGACATGATGTAAGACAGGACAAGTGGATTAATCAAGCAAGCAAGAAGAACTACCCACGGTGTTAAGGTAAGTCAAGTTAATTTATCAAGATAAATCATGTCAGGGTACTTGTCAGGAGTGCACCACTACGGGCCACTATCATGTCAGGTTGGTCATGTCAGGAGTGCACCACTATGGGTCACTGTCGTGTTATGCTAGTTCCTTGTCATACCATGCCATGTACAATAGTCAATCCAAACATATTAAGTAAAATCAATATGCAGCTGAGGAGGCACCGAATGCCGATACTGCAAAGTTCATGGAGTTGCTGGAGAATGCAAGGACTCCTTTATATCCTGGTTGTGATGACCATTCACCGTTGGAGGTGATTACAATATTGTTGAGCATAAAATCAGATTTTAACATGTCTCAAGAATACTACAACTGAATCCTGGAGTTAATTAAAGATATATTGCTGGAGGGTGACAAGTTACCTAAAGACTTCTACCGATCCAAGAGAATGGTGAGATCGCTCTAGAAGACTGCCGTTGGTGGTCTTCATAGAGGTACGTACTACGGTACGGGGTCCTACGGCACATTTGTTGCGACATATGCATCCAGGGCTACATCTGCCAGTGCACATTCACAGCCATCACAGGCCGAGTCATCCCGAGTCGAGAATACCATTGCCCGCCAGATTGCTGAGCTGCACGACGATATGCTGAGGAGGATTTCTGAGCAGCCAGGGTCTCAGGCACAAGGGGACGCTGCGTCGGTCACCGCACGCTTTGACGAGCTCGAGCGTACCGTGAGGGACGTACAGGGGACGCATGAGTCCATTCATGACACCATTACTAGGATAGCGGCTTGCATGGAGCAATGCAGCGCCAGACTGCTAGCCCTAGAGGAGACGCGGACGGACCCATCTCCAGCGGTTATACTGCCTTATTCTCCAGCGGTTACACTGCCTCCTTCTACAGCGGTTGCATTGCCTCCTCCTTCATCGTCGTCGGTGGTTCTTACACCGGAGCAGTATGCTTACCTTCTTTCTAGGAGCGGTGATGCTCCTCCTGATCATCCGTAGTCGATATATATATATATATATATATATATATATATATATATATATATATATATATATATATATATTGTTGTGTGATGGCCTGTTGTTGGGTCTTTTATGTGTTTATACATTCATTGTTATTGTGTTTTATTATGTTTGACACTGTTGTTGAAAGTTTTCATATATCTGTGTTGATTGATGAGATTGTGTTTCAAATGTGTTCGTGATTGTGTTTCATATTGTTTGATACTTTGTGTTCGTGATGCTCCTCCTGATCAGCCGGTGTTGAGTAGTGTTCTACCGAAGGGGTCGGCAAACCCAGGGAAATGCTGTTTTAGGTGTTGATTGTGTTTCATATTATTTGCTGCAAATGTTGCTGTAGGTGCTGCTGCAAATGCTATATTTTTTTAAAATTTTCACCAAATTTAGCGACGTTCAGCGACGTTTAGCGATGTCCAGCGACGAAAATGAACGTCGCTAAGTAAGTATCGGAACGTCGCTAACTATGATTCACCCCGTCGCTGATCGTCACTAAACGTCGCTAACTATGATGTCGCTAATACGTCGCTATGGGTCGGTAATATAGCGACGTATCGACGTCGTAGAACGTTGCTAATTTGCTGACATGCCAGGTCAGCATAGATGTATGTAACGTTGCTACACGTCGCTAGCTGACGTCGGCAAACGCTGTCGTTTTACGTTGCTTGTAGCCACTGCATTAGTGACGTGGAGGTGTCACTAATGGTCGTCGCAATAGCGACGTATTACGACGTTATGGTGTTTAGCGACTAGGTAAATCGCGATTACGTCCAAACGTCGCTAAATACGTCGCTAACTAGATTTAGAGACATATTTTCCATATTTAGCGACATCCTATGGCATCGTTGAATTAACAGATTTTAGTAGTGACTGGAGGAGAAGGTTCAACTTCGCCTCGAGAAAAGAAAAACTCTGGCTCGCTTGGAATGCTAAAAACAACCCTTCCAACATGGCAGTCTATCCTAGCATACTGGTTCCTTAACCAATCCATCACTAAGACTACATCATAATCGGCCATCGAAAACTCTATCAATCTAGCGGGAAACTCTCTACCGCTAACTACGATCCGACACGAGGAAAATACTCTATCTACTCCCACAAGACCGTTTCCAGTAAGTATATTGAGCCTTACTGATAATGACTTGGGCTTCAGTCCTATCCGTGTCACGAATCATGCAGACATGAATGAATACGATGCACCAGAATAAAATAATGCTGAGACTGGGAAGGAGTTGACAAGAATAGTACCTGCCACTACCTCACCTGGTGCCAATCCTTCTTCTACGATCATCGCCATCGCCTGACCATGTCCTTTGGGTGCGGGTCCCCTCGGCTGAAAACCTCTCTGTCTGCTCTGAACCAGGGCTTGGGCTTGCGCATACTGCTAGGGATTCTGCTGCTGAAAGACTTGGGCCTGAGGCGGCAAGGGCCTCGAAAACGGGTACTGCTGCAGCTGCTGCTGGAATGATACTGGGGCTGGTCCCCTAACCGAGGGACTAGAAAAGGTCGAAGAAGATGAACTCCCCCTATTCGGACAGGATCCTATCTTGTGATCTACTGCCCCACAAGCCAGGCACAATCCCTGTGCCCTGCGACATTCTGATACCACATGTCCTGGCTTCCCGGAATGTGAACATCCCACTGCGGAAGAGTGTTTCTGCTTCTGCTGCTGAGGATATGCCGGGGTCGAATGCTGGATCGATATAACTGAAGCTCTCCTTCTTGGAGCTCCAATGGTCAAAGCCCTAGCTGTCGGGGCTGGTGTTGAAGACTGATTCATGTGGCCATGAGATCGCTTCCGATTTTCGGTCCGATCCACGATCCTCTGGGAGGTATACTCATGCCTCCTACCTGCCCTCAATACCGTATCAAAAGTCTGATGCTCAAACTGCTCCACTGCCAATAAAATCTCTAGATGAAGCCCCTGCTGGAACAGTTGGGCTCTGTCGAACTCGGTTGCCACCAAGGTGGGAGCAAACCGACTAAGTCTCGAAAACTCGGCCGCATATCCGTTGATCGTCCTGTCCATCTGCTTCAGATTGGTGAACCTCGTCTGTAGATCGTACCGAGCTACAACATCAAAATACTTGGTCTGGAATCTCTCACGGAATACTGCCCAGGCAATAGGTGCCACTAATCCAACGGCCTGCGTCGCCCACCAGTTACGGGCAAGATCCAATAACTGCAGGCACACCACGGCCACTTTCTCATTCTCGGGCGTCTTTGCCGCTTTAGGATAACCTCAGTATCCTGAAGCCATGTATCTGCGACAATAACATCTTCGCTACCATCGAAGAAGGGAGGGTTCAAGCGCTTGAAGCTGTTGGCTGTACTGTTACCTTGATGACCACCTCTGTTCAGAGCATCTTGTATCGCCTGGTGCAATACATCACCTCAACGACCTTGAGAAGCTAACAATGTCCTGATGAGACCCACAAAGGTTCTATCATCAGGCTTTGCAGGCTGGACTGGCTGAACTGGTGGCTCTTGACCCCCAGTAGGCATGACTCTGGAGGCTACTCCTGAATGCTGGACTTGATCTCTAGGTTGCTGCCGGTCCACGGGAGGTGCTCTGCCTTGCCGATCGGTAGGACCAGAAATAATACCGCTGAAGAAGACGACATAGGGAACAATAAGGAAGGACCAGGACAGATCAAAGATACAAGCATGTGATCAAGTCAAGAATTCAGAGATTCAGAGGGTACAAGCAGAGATCAAGGGTGAGTGCTGATTAAGACATCTATTCTGTAAACCCTCACATATCTTAATTTATAAGACCTGCATGGGCCACCACTTAAACCATGTAACACCCCAGAACCAGGATACGGGAGAGCGGGGGTGAACATAGCCAGCTACGCATATTGAAGTGCAACCTACCTCATTATACGGTCATGGCTGTCTAGATATATGAGGGTTTAACTACAAGCCATCGGTCTCTTATGGTCCTGAACAAGCCTATTGTCTAAATCTCAAGCAAGTTAAAGCAGTTACAAGATGTTAGAGCATCAAATATACAATAGTAATGCGTCCCATATATTACATATTTGGATGATCATGAAGCTATTCCTTACAAAATATGAAAACTAGCAAGAGTTTCAGTCATACATGATCAACCCTAGGATTTGTTAATCATGCTACAGCCCGTAGGCAGACAGTAAGTAAGTGCAATCGAGCTAACACGTGCTCGTCGGCTAAATGCCTCAAAAGAATATTTTTACAATAGAATGGGAGAGCCAAAAATAAATCCACTCGTTGTCTTGGTTACGCCTGGTGGTCACCATCTGGCTGGAAGGTAGGTAGATCCTCTGGAGCTACTCCAGTATCTGGCCATACAAAACCAGCTGGGTCAGATCCCAGAAAGAGCAAGTGCCACAAATGAGGCTTCACTTAAGAACTAAGACCAGCAAATAGCATAAAACATAATAACATATTAAAACTAGAAATATGGAAAAATCATGATGATATACGATAAGATAACCATGGAACTATTCAGATAACCAAGTTACAACCCTTAAACCAAACAAGGACCGGGGTTGTAACTCTTCTTCTGAACGGAACTTGGTTTCCTACCATTTATCGATAAGGTAAAACACAAGCATTCAGGTCATGTAACAATCTTGTACAGGATCAGGACAAGACTAGACTGGGTCAGACTCCATCCAATCAATCACGGCTAAGCAATGAGTACGGCTTAATACTTTAAGTAAGGATTATCACAGGCCTAGTTACTCGCAAGGTGCAAGAAGATTGTTCCAACAGCCACAAGCCTTGTAGACTATCCAGGTTATCCAGGTCGAATATCCGTTCATGAAGGGTGCAACACATGACAGTGTACTGAAAATGTGTCCTACTCGTCGGCAGGCTACAAGTCCACTTGCGCGCCCAGATAACGGGATTGCCTGTAGTTGGGAAATCTCTTCACGACTACTGGATTATTCTAGTTATTAGCCTTAGTCAATTTCAGTAGGTACCCCTGACCGTGGTACACAGTGGTCCCTGTCCTAGACATGATGCAAGACAATGCTGGTTCATATGTACAAACACAATCGCCTATGGTGTCCAGGCCATTCATTCTTGTCATGTCAGGCTAGCCGTCGTAACAACATATCGAGGTATATCATGTCAGGGTTACTTATCAAGAGTGTGCCACAACGGGCCACTATCATATCATGTTACTTGTCAAGAGTGTACCACGACGGGTCACTATCGTGTCATGGAACATATTCAGAATTAACATGGTACAAGCATTCTCTCAAGGGACCCAAGTTACACAGAGGGTCATGAAACAAAAGTATAACATAGCAACCCAACATAATAAAAGGGGTGCCATGACTATGGAAAGAGCCATACGGCTAAGCGGGACGGGCTCATGCAGCTCGGGAGGGGAAGCAGGCTCATGCGACCGGGGGAAAAAGGGCGCATGAGAGGGGCCAGGGGTTAAGGACTCATGCGGTTCAGGAAGAACGGGTGTCACGCCCCGCACCTGTAGGAGCGATCGTCCTCGCTTAGGCGTGATGTCGCACGAGCCTAGATTGCGCTCGTGCAAGACGGGTTCCATAACGGCCGATTTTAGCGACTGCGATGGGGTCGTCGCACAAAAGTCCTATGCAGAGATTTTGAATAATAGCAGCAGAAATTTTAGAGCAAATACAAGTTATTCAAAGAAGCTCTTTATTGATATTGAAACAAGAATTACAAAGGGCGCAAGGCCAAGATTACAAGTCTCTAGAGCTCACTTTGCTCACATTATAAGTTCACTCTGCTCTCTCTCATCTTTCGATACAATGCTTGAGCCAACGAAAGCTTCGGAAGGCGATGTCCATAGATTATGTCCCGTATAAGTCTTGAGTCCATGCGACCGCATGCTTCGAATCGCCAAGGAACTCCATACCTCGACGCATCTAAGCAAGCTCCGCACCACGAGCTTCTACCTGTGGATGCACATAAAAACTATGTGTTTGTCAGTACTCAACTGTACTGGTGGAATGAGCTCCTCGCCCACCCATATAAAACTAACATGTTTGATTTACTTTTGTGCAACATAGTCCCCTTTATGATTATCTTTTTACTCTTGCCTTAGGATCAGTTTTAGGACAGACGCCTTGGCCTATTTTGTGTCTCAAGATCATTTCGTGCTTGCAACGCAACGTTAACATATATCTTGCCTTTAGACTCTTTTCGTACCGACAACGTTAACCTATCAAGTCGTGTTTGTCTTACGGCTTAAAATCAGAGACGCAACTACGCGATGAGGCTCCATTTCCGTATGACCGTGCTACAAACCCTTGCTGAGGCCGTGCATCACAACTCAGTGAGACTTAACCATATCGCCGCCTCGCGGCCCTTGCTGCTTTGATCATCAACTGATCCAATCGAGACTTGTGAACTTAGTGTCACTTAACCAACTTGCCTTGCAGCGATTCCTGACTTAAACCCGAGACGACTCAATCCAACTTGTGTAACTCTATGCCAACATCTTAAGACTCGACGCCACAACTCGTGTTGAAGCACGATGCCTATGTTGATGCCAAATCTTAGGCCCAAACATTCCTTGTGTTCTAACTTGTACAGACACCTTCAACTTGACCCCTTGATATAGTGTACTCAAGACTCGACTCAATCCAAAGGTACACTCGTGGATTGCCGTCCGTGCCGACTCATCTATATGAGGTCACTAGCATGACAAGCTATCTTGGACCTTCATTGGATATAAGGGTACGTTCGTCTATAATGAGGCGCGATCTTGCCGAATTTTCCTTAATATCTGCTCTACGATGCACCCCTTGGGTCAGGTCGTACACCATCTAAGGGTCCCATAAGCACGTGTTCCTCCTAGGCCAGACCAGTCCCGTGGCCGCGGGTACCGTCTGAGGAACAAATCAAATCCTTGTGCATGGTACACAAGTTATCCAATGACCATACAGACTCGACTCAAACTGACATCTCACACAATCATCCTTCTTTCAGTGTTACCCTCTCTTTTAAAACCAATATCAAGACTTTCACCATTTTGAGACCCCTCGATGACCTACGGTCGCGAGCATTCTTTCTATGTTACCATATCATTTCATTCAACTCATGAATGCCTATTTGATAGTCATTTCCCCAAAACTCACTTGAATCAATTGTGGTCCTTGCCTTAAACACTAAGTCCGTGACATCGTGTCTTAAACCAACTTGAACTCTATACGTCGCTATCGCCCAAGTCATACCTTCTATGACGGGCCGTGGGATCGTAGGACTATTTAAGTTAACAACGACAGAATAAGCGAGACAGTGCTTAGGATGCCTTCGATAGCCTAATAAAACTTAGACTAACTCAATCATACAACTCGACGAGGAAAGACTGCGTCAAGCCTCGTATCGCAGAAATGTACTGCACATACGTTCGACTTTTGAACGACCAAGTCATTTGGGTGCCTAGACTTATGTCACAAGCCATGCAACGCAACTTAACTCATGGGACAAGCCAAGGCTATGCCAAGCCTTGGACGATGGGACCGTGCATGCTTTATGAAGCATTTATGCGGGCAACGCCTATAACTTAGGCTATGTTTACAACTTTGCCTACTCAACCAATTTTCTTTCTTCCAAGCCACTGGACGAAGGATTGAGTGTCATTTTCAAAGCACGTCGTGCACCAACTCTAAGCCGACCGTTGGACCTTTCCATATTCTTACTCAATTTGACCCGTCAGGATTATTCCCTTATTTATATGGATTCGTCTCTTTTATTATCAAGCCAACTTGTGCGAGTTGAAAATATACGATTTATTATGTGAAGGCTAAGATGAGGCAAGTTCACCGAAACTACCCCACCTGAGCGAGCAGTCGCCTCGACCGAGCGATGTCTTCGAGCAGCCGTTGTATGGCTAAGTCCGAACGCCGTCGGCATTTCGATTCCACCGATTGACTGAGCAGGACGGGGCACTACATCATATACCACTCAGAAAAAGTTTCGTCCTCGAAACTAACTGAGTACTTATTGACTTATCACTCGACATTCAACGACTCTCGCGCATATTTTCCCTAGGCATTTCTCAAATCCGAGCTACGCTCGTGCTACCCTCAATCCTTTCTTCAAAACTCACAATCTCAAATTCCTCGACACTTCTCCGTTCCTCAAGTCTCACTTGATTCAACGTATCATTTAGTTGGATCGTGCACATATTCTAGGCAGCCCTAAAATACATGTATTTTAGCCAACCTTGTGATAGAGAATCCGCCATCACCACTCGAGTCGGATCGTGTACAATTTCGGGTGTCCCTGATATACGTGCATGTCAACCGAGACTCGCGAGTGGTGCCTCCACAAATCCTACCACTTCGCACTCGGACGTCTGCCTAACCGCTAGGCTATACCTTTTAGGCTATAGTCAATCCGTTAGTATTGGAATCATAGTTCCCAAACAATAATATCAACATTGACCCTATCCTAAGGTCAAACCAAATCGATAGTACAGGGTTTTCTACCCAAGCTTGCATCACTCCGAGTTCTAAACATCGAGCATCGATTCCCTACGCACATCCCAATATTCGTCACACGGGGTCTGAGTCATTCAGCAAAGTCATCCTATCGTACATTCACTCAACCAAATCTTCGACACATCAATATCGCTCGACCAGCAAGACATTTCTTATAGTTTATCTTTTCGAACACGTTCGACATCATCCACCTATCAATCCTTCTCAAGTCAAACTTGCTACGACACGATTCATTTCTAAACCATAATTCATATTTCATACTTCCTAAGTCGTTCATCCCAATTCACGTATTCGATCGTGAGGTCGTCTAACTTAACAATATGATACGCCCCGATCTTATGCGAGTCAGCTTATCCACGGTGGGCATGTATCACCATGCACGCTTCCGCGGGTAATCGTCCTCATCGGGACGTAACTCTCTGTTTTGTGTCTAAACTAATTCATTTTTGATGCATGGATTAGACCTAATCAATCCTCAAGTTTTATTCATTCGTCATTCACAAGTCCTACAATCCTCAAATTTACCTTTGCATCAAACCAACATGTCGAGACAATCAAAGTTGCCGCGTCCTGATTTTCTGAGTTTAATAATTCCTGCGACATGAATCACCATGTCAGCACTCACGTGGAACTATCGCCCCAAATCCGACGCGACGCATGTGCGAGGCTGGAGTTACGCTCGTGCAAGAAAAGAATGTCGACTTTGTTGTTATCAACGCAATCATCAAAACACGATTTTGTTCATCCAATATTCATCTCAATCAAAATCCTAAGTATGGCATCCAACTGAACAATAACACTTACACGATCGTTATTCGCCGAGTCAGAGTACCCTCGAGTTATCGCATATCGATCTTTGATACGCCTCAATACCATCGACGATATGCGTAACCTGACGATCTTCCTTTGCAACCAATTTCGAGTCGTGCGAATGATACCATCGTTCGACTGGATAATCTCCTCAATATTCAATTCAAGTTCGATCATTATCCCTTTATCTTAAGTCTTCGACCAACGTATTTCCTCAATTCGCATCATTCTTGCTAACTCAATCCTCGAACGACATTAATTCCAATCCTCAGAGTCATTGCGTAACTTCAAAATTCAACTTTTTCATGCACGCTATCTTCCTATCATGCTAACTTTCTCTATACGATTTCACCTATCGATTTCCTTTATCAAGTCATCCGTTCGCTACACCTTAACTTTTCCTCGATTCGATTTTACCTACTCAGTCATTTTCGCGTTTCATACTTCGTACAATCCTCAATCCCGTGCACTTTTCGTGCGCATCAATTTCTAAGTTGTTCGAATCGACTCATCAAAATCTTCAAGACTATATTTTGCTCAATCATATTCAATCTAAGGCTTTGCATCCACGCGACGCTTGCTGATAGACTCATCGACACCCAACATCCTCAATCGATCGATCGACATTCCTGAGACTATTGTATACACCACTCAGGAATGAAGTATTCAACAAATCCTCAAAACTATCATTCAAATCAAAATTGACTTCTTCGAATCCCATTCGAACCATTCCTCTACTTCCAAGCATGCTCATCTATATCGCACCGACGTTATCGTTGCTCGATAGCACCACTATCAATAGTTATCTTACTTTACTCAATCGAGTTCAACTCATTATTGTTCGACACTATTCAATTCCCGCACTCGACTTTTTTAAGGTCGACGCAACTTTGGTGTATATGCCCAGCCCGACTTAGCCAACCGTGCTTACGCGAACCATCTTTTTATTTTATCATAAACTGTTCTTCTATGTTTTTACAAAATAGTTAGACTTATTGTATGGACATCCGTGGGACATTTGAGAGAGAGAGCACACCAACGATATCAACTTGCGAAAGCACAATTCAGAGTTTACGAAAATAACGGAGTTAAAGAATTCAATCGAAAGTCCAAGGACGTAAAGCCGTGCTCTGATACCATTATGTCACGCCCCGCTCCCGTAGGAGCGATCATCCTCGCTAGGGCGTGATGTCGCACGAGCCTAGATTTCGTTTGTACAAGGCGGGTTCCATAACGGCCGATTTTAGCGGCTGCGACGGGGTCGTCGCACAGAAGTCCCATGCAGAGATATTGAATAATAGCAGCAAAAATTTTGGAGCAAACACAAGTTATTCAAAGAAGCTCTTTATTGATATTGAAACAAGGATTACAAAGAGCGCAAGGCCAAGATTACAAGTCTCTCGAGCTCACTTTCCTCGCATTACAAGTTCACTCTGCTCTCTCTCATCTTTCGATACAATGCTTGAGCCAGCGGAAGCTTCGGAAGGCGACGTCCATACATTATGTCCCGTATAAGTCTTGAGTCCATGCGGCCGCATGCTTCGAATCACCAAGGAACTCCATGCCTCGACGCATCCAAGCGAGCTCCGTGCCACGAGCTTCTACCTGTGCCTGCACATGAAAACTATGTAGGTGTCAGTTCTTAACTGTACTGGTGGAATGAGCTCCTCGCTCACCCATACAAAACCAACACGTTTGATTTACTTTTGTACAACATAGTCCCCTTTATGATTGTCTTTCTACTCTTGTCTTAGGATCAGTTTTAGGACAAATGCCTTAGCCTATTTTGTGTCTCAAGACCATTTTTTTCTTGCAATGCAACGTTAACATATATCTTGTCTTTAGACTCTTCTCGTACCGATAACGTTAACCTATCAAGTCGTGTTTGCCTTACGGCTTAAAATCAGAGACGCAACTACGCGATGAGGCTCCATTTTCGTATGACCGTGCTAAAAACCCTTGTTGAGGCCGTGCTTCGCAACTCAGTAAGACTTAACCATATCGCCGCCTCACGGCCCTTGCTACTTTGATCATCAACTGATCCAATCGAGACTTGTGAACTTAGTGTCACTTAACCAACTTGCCTTACGACGATTCCTGACTTAAACCCGAGACGACTCTATCTAACTTTTGCAACTCTATGCCAATATCTTAAGACTCGACGCCACAACTCGTGTCGAAGCACGATGCCTATGTTGATGCCATATCTTAGGCCCAAACATTCTGTGTGTTCTAACTTGTACAGACACCTTCAACTTGAATCCTTGATATAGTACACTCAAGACTCGACTCAATCCAAAGGCACACTCATGGATTGTCGCCTGTGCCGACTCATCTATATGAGGTCACTAGCATGACAAACTATATTGGACCTTCATTGGATATGAGGGTACGTTCGTCTATAACGAGGCACGATCTCGCCGAATTTTCCCTAATATCCGCTCTACGGTGCACCCCTTGGGTCAGGTCGCACACCATCCAAGGGCCCCGTAAGCACGTGTTCCTTCTAGGTGTCATTACCACATTTCTAGCTTGAGGGTATTTTAGTCTTTTGGTGAATTTTTGAATTTTTATTAATTTGTTGAATTGGTAAATTCTAGTTTGACTTTGACTCATTGAGACTAGTAGACTAGCCTAGAACCTAACCCTAGCTATGGTGACCCTAGTCTAACCTAGGTTAACCTACTTTTAGTCATTAGAAATTAGTTTTAAAGTGGGAAGGTTAAGTTTAAGTGAAATGGTTCATGATTTATGACTTGACTCAATGACTTGTGATTTACCAATTTCATGACTTACAATTCAGCCATAGGCCCATGACTTAAGCACAAAACCCAATCAAACCCACCCATGGCAGCCACAATTAGGGTTTCCCCTTGCCTATAAGTATTCTCTTAATGTGTTCTTGCCTCTTTTGTTCTTGACCTAGATTTTGAAGGAAAGGTAAATTCCCATTCTCCTAAAATCCTAATAAATTCATTTTAACTCCTTTTTAACCCTAGTCTTTTGTATTAGGATCTAATTTTTATGTGTTTACTATTTCTGGAATTTGTATGTAGGGCTAGGTCTAGGAGTCCCCTAGCTGTCCCTAAAATTTGGGCACAATTCGTGTCCATTTTGTGTCCGTATCAGACACGTATCAAACCTATACACTAGGTGTTTGTTGAAATGCCCAAACTATTTTGAATTTGCTATTTTGCTAATATTTTTGAATAGGATCCTAGATCTAGGGTTTGCTTATTGATTTCTGTCATTGCTCCCTGATTTTAGCTTCGTGTCGTGTCCACATGGGGACACGAACACGTTGTCCGTGCACTGAAAACTGTGTCCTGCATCACGGGGTCCATATCTTCCAACACAGGACACATGGACACGGCAATTTTGGCGAGGCTGTTGGGGCATCGACTGACATCACCCTTCCAAAAGATGGGATCAATTGGTGGCGTGTGCAAGGAGCAATCCTCACCGTACTGGCCGCGCGGCCTGCTGTGCACGCGAGTTTTTCTGCCCTGACACACGTGCGGACACGCCTGGACACGCGTCTAGGTCACGGTGCAAGGTGTCCAAGGGGTAGCCCTACCCTGGGCGAACCTCTGTGCACAAGCACGAGACACGAGTCGCTTTGTGTCGAGCGCACGAGGGCTCGACACCGGTCGACAACACAGTCAGTGCACAGTGCACTCGTGTGGTTTTTGAGTGTCTTGGACACGCTTGCGTCCAATTAGTGGGACACAAATGGGTTCCATGACACGTATACACTTGACACAAGGATTACCAACCTTTACTTGGGATTATTAACCTGATCTTTTACTTTCGAATTGTCATTTTCCATTTGGACTGATACGCATTTCAGTTTGTGTTTTCTGGGAAGTTTAATTCTAATTTTAAACTGATTTTTCTTGCTTAATTTGCCATGTTTGAATCTTACACATGTGTATTAGACTATTATAATATGGGTTATTGACTGGTCCTAGGTTTTTATATTTCAAATTTGGTTTTGGGATGTTGAACTGATGCTAATTGCACTGTCAACTGATATATTGTGCAGTCTTCAAATCCTGAACTTTTTATTCCCTTTTTAAACTGTTTTGGTGTTTCATTGCCATGTTAATTCCTATACATTGTGTTAGTTCACTCACTACTAAAATAACCCATTTTAGCGACGTCAGGAGACGTCGCTAAAAATAGAAAATACGTCGCTAAAACCTATTTGCGACGAACAACGGACGTCGTTTATATGCAAGTCGCAAATGGCAATTTAGTCGCCGAACGTCGCTATTGGCGACGCGGCGTTCATTGTCGCTAGACGTCGCTAAACGGAGCAACAGATAGCGACGTATAATTACGTCGCCAACGTTGCGACGTAAAGCGACCACGAGCGACGCTGTATAATTTATATATGATGACATGGCATGGCAGCCACGTGGGCAACTTAGCGACGTCTACCAACATATTAGCGACGGACAGTAGCGACGTCTAGTGACGTGACATCATTATTTAGCGCCGTATAGCAACTTCTACATTCCGTCGCAGGACGTCGCAGAACGTCGCTATACGTCGCAGATATTAAAAAAAAATTTAAAAAAATATAATTGATATTTTTGTTATGCTGTGTGTCTGTGTTTACAGTGTGTGTGAAGTGCAGTATTCGAACCATCGAAAGTTTCGCTTACTGTTCTATGTTTTATCTTGGATAGAAAGAGCAACAGTTCAGGGTGCACTTCTCAGAGCTTTCGCTTCACGTCCTTCACCTTCTCGGGAACCTTTACGACGTCCCGAGAAAGTGAAGGACGTGAAAATGAAGCTCTCAGAAGTGCACCCTGAACTGTTGCTATTTCTATCCAAGATAACACATACAACAGTAATCGAAACTGTCGATGGTTCCGAACACTGCATTTCACATTCACTATAAACACAGACACACATCATAACAAAAATACACAATATATTTTTTTAAAATTTTGGCAGCACCTCCTTTGTATATCAGATCATCGCTTATAACCCAGCGTAGGTATATTTGTCATCCCCGTCGCAGATATCACAAAGTAAATATCACAATAAAAACAGGAGACAGTACAAAGTAAATATCACAGACTCAAATAAAAATGGAAGATGATAAAAAGTCTCCCACCAAGTGTATAAACAACAGTTGTATGAATAAATAATTTGCCCATAGGACCAATACATACAAGTCATAAAAAAACTAATAAAATCACTGCGGATCCCTGTCGCGCAACTGGAATAGAATGTAGTCATACTGCTCCTGGGTGAGCTATACCGTAGGGGCAGTAGGAGGCAGTGCAATGTCTGGAGTCGGCGCCGGAGGCAATCCAGTGTCCGGAGTCGGCGCCGTCGATGGACCGGGAGGACGTATCTGCTCCAGCTCTCGCAGTCGCTCACCATGCGCAACAAGGGTACTCACCACCCTCTCAGTACTCGCCTCAAGCGAAGCCGAAACCCGAGTGAGTGAGGCAGACATGCTCCTCTACGATCACTCCAGCTCGACCTGTCTACGCTCTGTGCGCTGCGTAGACTCGATGAGCGTCTGCAAGCTGGCAGCTGTAGCCTGATGCAGAGTTGTCAACTCCTGTATACTGCGCTCGACCGCATCAAATCGTCCGGTGACGATCGGAGGGTCGGATCATCGCTCGACCGCATCAGAAATCTGCTGTTGCAACTCGTGATGCAGCTCCTCGATCTGACGAAGGATATCCCCAACACGTGACGACGCCTGCGAAGCCGGAGACTGCGCACTGACAGAGGGGACCCGGGATGACTCCGTAGCCAAATACGCGCCATAGGATCCCGTACCGTAGTACGTACCCTTCTGAAGACCTCCAACGGCGGTCATCCAGAGCTACTTCTGCAATGGAGCTGTAGGCGGCTGGGAGGAACTACCAGCCCCTCCCTCTGCTGGCGTACTAGCAGCAGCAGCCGCCTCCTGCTGTAGCCGAACAAACTCGGCCTAGAACATGTTTGCTAACGTGTAAGTGTTTGCTAAAGTCTATATTGATATCTATTTTCATGTTTTCTAAGTTATAGTAAATTAATATAAAGAATAGAATGTACATATGCCTGCGTCGCCCTCTCGTCAATGAACTCCCCAGCCCTCTGATGTGTGACCAGGAAGACGGTCACCATGTTCGGGTCCTCACCCTTTTTTACCTGTTAAAATATATTATCTATTATTAGTATTACACATTCTATATCGAACTATATATAAATTAATGTCCGTCATAGGAAACGTACCAGACGATGAAAATGCTCCGTCATCGGAATGGAGCCACCACACAACTTACCGGCGCTCGACCGCGCCACCTTGGCCTTCTCAGACCGCTCCTGGTACCTGCGCTCGCTGAATCTAGCCTTCATCGCAGTCCACTGCTCTGGCGTAATCCAACCCTGGATCGTCTGTCCGGAGTGATCACGACGCTTCTGGTCGTCGATCGCATCACGGATGAGCTTGGCTGCGACGGCAAAAAATTGGCCCTTGATCCTCGCCGCCCGGTGTGGTGGATAGAAATAGGACCTCTACAAGAAGTAAAATATAAAAGTTGTATAATATACACAAATGATTATTAAAATTTAAAAATAAACAAAATTTTTACCTTGAAGTGGGCGAACCAAAAGGCCTTCCTATCTGCGGGAGCATCTGAGTAGTTGAGCCAAGGCCCACCATAGTTCTGCCTCAGAAATTGCCCCAGCTGTCTCTGTACTACAGAAGGCCGATATCTATACAATAAAAAAATTTTATGAATATATATGTACATATAATCAATTGAGAAATATATATTAATTAATTAACTTACTTGATAGGCCCGTCCGTCCAAATCTCCATACGCGTCTCGCCCGGGGGAGCGCAGGGAGGGTCGCTCTCACCTCATGCCTGGGCAGGTTCAGTCTGATCGCCAGCCTCCATATGCTCGGCGTCGGCTCCCCCCATAGAGCCGTCGACAGGAGGAATGTTGGACGGGGGATCGGGGATGCTGGACGACGAGGGATCAGGAAGGCTGGACGACGAGGGAGGAGTCGGCAACCTGCTGGAACTGCCCTGTCCCGGTAATGGACCGGGAACAGAACGGTACAATGGCGTACTCGGAGATGAGGATGAGGGTACGGAACTGCCGTCTCCATCCCCAGCCCGAGGCTGACGGGACTGGCTAATATAAAATCCTCCGCATCGTCCTCCTGGTCTAGTCATACCTGATAATAACATATGACAATAAAACAAAAATACATATTTATATGATAGACATCACAGGTCAGATGTTGACTCTACTTTGACTTTCAGTCAAAATAGTCAACCTTAGTCAACCTACGGCCGATACCAATACGGTTTGGCATGTTCCGATCCGATACAGACCGATACCAAATATTGACCGATACCGACATTGGGGGTCTTTGTTCCGGTCAATTCGGCAAAACCAATCGGTAAGGGTGACTACTATATCATATAATTTCAAAACTACTAAGAAATAACGCTGAAATACTTAAAATTATGCCTAAATGTATAAAATATATGTTTTTTAAATGTAAATAATTTATTAATAATTATTTGTTTTCCGATACCAAAGTTCGATACTCCGATACGATACCGCCGATACTACCGATATCGCCGATACCAATACTCATAGGAATAGTCCGATACCGATTCTGATACCGATATTGTGAACCTTGGGTATATATCGTCAACATTTCAGATTCTTAAAATGAATTTCAAATGGATTTTGGATTGTATATATATGTGTATTTGTGTGTATATCATGGTTTAAAGTATCGGCCGATACCGATCCGATACGGCCGATACCGAGACGGTTTGGCAAGTTCCGATCCGATACCGACCGATACCAAATATTGATCGATACCGACATTGGGGGTCTTTGTTCCGGTCAATTCGGCAAAACCAATCGGTAAGGGTGACTACTATTTCATATAATTTCAAAACTACTAAGAAATAACGCTGAAATACTTAAAATTATGCCTAAATGTATAAAATATATGTTTATAAATATAAATAATTTATTAATAATTATTTGTTTTCCGATACCAAAGTCTGATACTCCGATACGATACCGCCGATACTACCAATATCGCCGATACCAATACTCATAGGAATAGTCCGATACCGATTCCGATACCGATATTGTGAACCTTGGTGTATATACATTGTATACATATATATTTATATATGTATTTGTGTGTGTATGTAAGTGTGTGAGTATATATATACATGTATACATATGTATTTGTGTGTGTATGTAAGTGTGTGAGTATATATGTATTTGTGTGTGTATGTAAGTGTGTGAGTATATATATAGTCCGATACCGATTCCTGCACCGTCCCCTGCCCCCCCTCCCCCTACCCCTGCCCCACCCCAACCCTCCCCTACCCCCCTCCCCCCTCCCCTGCCCCCTTCCCTGCCCCCCTCCCCCTACCCCTGCACCCACCCCAACCCTTCCCTGCCCCCCCTCCCCTGCCCCCCTCCCCATACCCCTGCACCCACCCCTGCACCCTACCCTGCCCCCTTCTCCTACCCCTGCACCCACCCCAACCCTCCCCTGCCCCCTCCCCCTACCCCTACACCCACCCCAACCCTCCCCTGCCCCCTCCCCCCTTCCCTGTCCCCCTCCCCCCTCCCTTGCACCCACCCAAACCCTTCCATGCCCCCGGGTACCCCCACCCCTCCCTCCACCCCTCGACAGTAAGACCCCCCCACCCCCTGCACCCACCCCCACCCCTCTCTCCCCCCTCGACAGCTAGGGTTATGGTCTCGTGTCCGTGTCTGTGTCTAGATAGCTAGGGCTAGGATTAGGGTTTACCTGAGGAGGGTGGCTTCGTCGGAGAATGGAGGCGGCGAGGAGGGTGGCTTCGTCGGAGGAGGAAGGCGGTGATGAAGGCTCCTTCGTCGGAGGAGGGAGGCTGGTCGCTGGAGGGAGGGGTCAACGGGCGAGCGGGGTCGCAGGGGGAAGAAGGGGGAGGGTGTCGCCGGAGGGGAGGGTTCGCCAGGGGGAGAGGGGAGAGCGGGAAGAAAAATTTTGGGTAAAATTTTGTGATTTCGACCGGGCCAGGAACCCTATATGAAAAACAACAGCGACGCATAAATTATACGTCGCTAAACGTCGCAATACAGCGATGTAAAATGGACGTCCGTAGCAAAATGTCACCCATCAGCGACGTAACTTATACTACGTCGCTGAACGTCGCTACACAGCGACGGACAGCGACGTGTAACACAAGAAGTCGCTATCGACAATTATCAGCGACGGGTATTTCCGCCGTCGCTAATATACGTCGCTATTTTAGCGTATTTTAGTAGTGACTGTTAGATTCATATTAAATGTGGGTTAGTTGCTGTCAAGAATAGAATTGGATTTGGGGATTGAGATGGGGATTTCGATTTGGTGTTTAATTGTTAGTTAATGTTTGAACTGTCATTACCATTCCTGTTAACTGTCCACATACACATGGACACACACACTCATGTTCATTGCACACATGCTCTACACACACCTTAATCCACTAGACACTAACCACCCTTGACACACTTGTATTTAATTTCAGTTCACTAACCTATCACTAAACTGTCATGCCCTCACACACACACATATGTGACACTCACTCACTGTTATCACTACCATTGACACATTGCACCCACTGTTCCCTGTTTACGAACATGTTTTTCTTCGACTTGGTGTCGAATTTCCGGATTGATCGCTCAACCATGCCTATATCTACTTGTTGGGATCTCTAGAGGGTCATTTGGGGTTTCTATAGAAACTTACGAAATCGAAAACGATGGAGAATATGCAAAGAAATATGATGGTGAATCGGTACCCGTCGTGACGTTGCTGCTGTTGCTACTGCCCTGTTCTCGGCAGTGCGCGCGCTGATCGGCGCTCCTGTGCGCGGTTGCCGCACCCGACCGGCCGGCGGCGCGCGCAAGGGGTGCGCCCAGGTGGTGGCGCTCTCTTCGCGTTAGGGTTTTCGTTCAACGAACTCTCGCGGCTTTTTAAACTCTCGTAAACTCTCGGGTTTGCCTCTCTCTCTCTGCTGTGTGTTATCACCAAGAGGTCGGGCTCGGGTTAATAGATTTTAACGGCTAGGTTGTAATGGGCTGGTAAGCCTGCTGTTGCTTCTTATTATTTTTTTTTCTTTTCCATTTCTTTTAAGTATATATGTATATACATATATTAATACTTATAAATCTGTATATATACACATTTAATATATATGTATATAAACACGTAATATATTGTATATACACAAGTAATATATTATATAACTCTATATATATACATACTTTATTTATATATATACGCCTACATACATTTATTTATATACATTTATACATGCATCTACGCACATATTTATATATTTATTTATTTATACACAACTCACATATATCTATATATATATACACCCATATGCACGTATTTATCTATATACACGTATACTCGTATACACATTTACATGTATACTCATATATTTATCTATATACATATACATACATACACATATATCTATATACACACCTATATAAATATCTACACAAAATATATGTCCCTATATTTTCCTATATATATATGTATATATTTACACAAAATATATATGTCCCCATATATTCCTATATATAGTCCAATATATATATATATATATATATATATATATATATATATATATATATATATATATATATATATATATATATATATATATATAAATATATATATATATATATATATAACCTATTTATATATAACCTATTTATATATAACCTATTTATATATCTATCTGTAACTTCTAAATGAACATAATAAAATCTTAAATTTCTAAAGTGGGTCCTTCACATAAAAATTGAGTATACGAAATGATATTTATTTACAGAATCTAGAAATAACCATTCGGATAAATAATTAAAATAAAATATTTCCAAATTTCTGGGAAGGGGAGCTACAAATCTACCCGCCTTAAAATAATTTCGTCCTCGAAATTCTAACTTATAAGCATGTCTAAAATTCGAACAAATAATAATAATAATAATAATAATAATAATAATAATAATAATAATAATAATAATAATAATAATAAGTCCACTATTACCACAATCTCCTTAAATTTAATTTCTCAAAAAATAGTTTATATCCTCTTCCTAGCCATTTTGTAACTACGAAACTCCGAGGACTTCTACCCACCTTTGGACATACTACTCCCTCAATGCTATGTCACTAAAACTTATAATCTTCCAACTATTTGCAATTTTTTTTTGCTACAAATAGATATCTACTTCCCTTGGCCTCTATAATCCTCTCATATTTATCAAATAACCCAAATCTAACAAGCAACAATTTACACAAATAGCTAAGAAATATTGGTAAACTCTAATAAGCATGACCATTCGTCACCCTACAATAGGAAGGACAGGAAGATAAGAAAAATAATCGAGAGTGAATATGGAGTTTCAGAGCGGTAGAGCGTACCAACGATACAGATAGAAGGAATGTTTATAAACCATTAACTTATCAGCTAGATGGGCTACTCTAGTCTAGTCACTTGCTAGATCAAAGAACCCTTCGTTCTTAGAGGAGCTTGCAATCCATGCAATATGATAATTCTATTCTCGAAATTCTAAACAGTTTCCATATTAGAACAGAATCTGGGAAATCAAGGTTGTGATCTTTCCCGTGGTTATTTAAACACTCGAGCAAGGGATATAAATGTAATGCAAGATCGTATCGCAACTTTCAAGTAGATGGAATATGGGTTACGAACGACTTCACTTTCTAAGAAGGAAAGACAACAAAATGGTTATAGGGACCTATTTTCAAACAGTTCGATTTTATAGACCAACTATGGAGGTTTGTCTGGAGGGGTTTTACTGGCCTTAATGGGTTTCCTATTTTGGATATCACTCGTTGGTTGGATGAACCTTGGGTCTCAATCTATTTGGACTGAACAAGATCCCAAGATAAACTATTTCTACTAGATTAGGATGGCCCGGAATAGGTTTCTGCCCAAGGAGTTGAGCTAGCTGCTCGTCAGGTTGGTTAGCTAGGTCCTTCAAGCCCAAGATTCGCCTTCAGTGACCTTTGTGTTTAAGTAGCACGAGAAGACACATTTATGTGGCACACTAGTGACATGTGCGTAGTAGGCTTTGAGTCGATCACAACCACATATTGGGTCGAAGGAATTGGGTCAAGGTTGAGGCTCTAGTGGATATCGCTAGGTATACCGGTATTATGGTAAGGGTTATAGCTTGTCCTTTTTACCTGAAAGTCGTACCATAAAACTTAAGTATAAGGGGACGTGTTTGAGTGGGACATGATATACCTAGGTGAAGGTGAACTCGTCTAGATCTTGCATATGAAATTTGTTGGAAGGTAACAGCTGGTCTCGTGCTCCGATTGTTAATGACACGGCCGGGAACACAAAACGATCTAAATGGAAAGTGGGAGTCCAATGAGACACTAACTATCATCCTAATGGAAATCATTCTAATTAATCGGCCATCCTCATATATCCTAAAATTTTAGAAGGCTTACAGTCTACCCACCTTAGAAGCTAGGTCATGGTCTTAGGAAGGATGAGGTCAGAAGAATTTCCAAGGTTCGGTTATTGTACCTCAACTATTGTTAACAAAGAATCAGGCACGGCGTAACGAAATACGTTAGATATAAGTCAAGTCAATGATCGCTCCTCAATAAATGAAAAAAATGAGTGTGTACGATGACACATGGTCGGTAAAATAGAATGACCTACTTGTCCACAGTATATAAGGGTTATCGACATGGTAACCAACTCTAAGGCACATCTTACGAAAGATTTCCTAGCAACTGAGTCATAAATTTCTATTGACGCTCAGTCTGTCGGACTATTGTCACAAGAGTTGTGGTGCTCATGTATTGCTGTTGACCACTGGTAGATCATAATATGACAGGGTATTTAAGCTATGGTATTGGCTAAGCTAGTGACTGTGGTGTCCCAACACTAGTTAGGTCTTAACAATAAAGGTTACATAACTAGAGTAATATTTGTTGGAAACCAATCTCGGAATGAGTGTCACGGTAAATGATTTCCTTATTGTCCACTCATCTCATGTCTAATTGTGTGCTTCGGTCGAGGAAGGGTTGATTCAAGGCTTAAGGGTTGCTAGTTAAGGTAAGCTTCCAGCAAATAATTAGAGGCTCACAATATTTGGTTTCTTGAGAATAGATAGTCCCCTAGGTTGGCATTCTGACTAAGGATAAAACCCTAATCATTCTCAAATTCAGATGGCTTGAAAGTCTCAATAACAGTTTGGGGTCGAGAGGAGAACGAGTAACTCAATAACATGGCTGGCCGATGGTAGCTACACTTGTGCCTACCATTATCATAGCCACGGAAATACTCTGTATCTCTCTACCATCACGAGCTTTCATTTTTCCAAATCGATAAAAGACAAAAACAATAAAGAATTCAAGGGAGATGTTACTGAATATAATTTCGTGATTCAAGGACGAACATATAATTCAAGAGAAATTGTCAAAGCAGTCGCAGATGAGATCCTAGATACCTATATATCTCCATCCACGTAGTATAATTAAACGAAGAGCGAACCAATGCCTCATGGTTGATCAGACCATAATATGCTGATTCTGATTAGACAATAAGTTAGCAGGCGTCCCCACTAAACATATGCCTCGAATCAAGCTCGAGAACAGAGTGAGCTTGCAAAAACTAGGCTGTGATAGCTACACTGGTCAAAAATAGTCAAATTACAAGTATACAAGATTTTTGAAAGTAGGTACAAGTAGTTCGAGTTTAAAGAGAATCAAAACTTACGTGGTGTTCTTGCTTATACAGTCATCCTACTATCTTCTTATCCATAAAGCCTTGGTCAACCAATGGGTTATGGACTTCTAAATTCCATATTCTCGGTAAACCTATTAGTGTCAGTCAATCACCTCGTCAATAGGTCACAAGGACCGTAGAATGCTAGGTTGGGAGACATGCTACCCAACTTACAAAACTTTCACTAATATTGGCTTTGGACCTTGTGGGACATACATGGCGTTGTCTTATCCTCCATAGTATCTCTAACTTGTAATCACGTCTGAAGTTATTTCACCGAGGACTACGCCTCGTCCGTATACTCGGGCGATGGTAAACTCTTGGTTTCGTAACTCAAATATGATACAAATCGAACATTACTTAACCCTATACAATATTGATTCAAGCTACGATCAACGAGGACCAATAGCCATAGTTTTAGCAATATTCTATGACCTATATTTAAACCAATTTCAACTCTAGGAGTCGTGTCTTGCCAGTGCGCTGCTGGCTACAGTGAATCCAAGGTCTCCATAATTCAAATAAATGTCGACAGTGCGCTGCTGTCCTGCCATTATGAGTTAACTAATATTCCTTTAACTATATATATAAAAACTCGCGAGCTTCTAGAGATTCAAGCAAGTCGACTATGTAATAAGGCATACATATTTGTCCTATCAGTCACAATCTTTTAAATAAAAGATTGAACAGGGAGAGAATAACTAAAGACAAAGAAATACAACCATTCTAGTACCTATTCTATGTGTATTCAAACCTTTGAGAAAAATTTTTGAATGGAAACTAACTCGAGGTTCGTATATGGGTAACATAATCAACATTATATAAAATAATAATTCTTAGGGCAAAATAGGAACTAATTAGGCAATTTGGACTAAGATATGAGGATAATATCTAAAGAGGCAACGAGAAGGAATTGAATAATTTATCTAGGTGAGATCATCAATTCTAGGAAGCTCTGCCGCTCCAAGTGAATAATCTATCCACATTGACCATATCTTCCAATCAAGAGGTAGTAGTGTACCTATAGGGATTTGGCAAACTATCAAAATTAATAACCCTCATCCTAAATTGCATGGCCTAGACTATCCATCGGCAAATTTGTATAAGGAACTCCTAGTACTAGTCATTCTCTTAAATTAAATTAATTTCTAATTCGTGAATGAGCATTTCTAGTCACATGCTCGCAATAGTATGACTAACTTAAGTACTATCACGAGTCCGCATAATTTACGAAGACTGACCTGCATGGGCCACCACAAAAACTTGTCACGACCCTCACCCGTTTTTTTAAAACGGATACAAGACGTGTCCAAGCCAGCCTACGCCGCAGTGTCGGCGGTAGAACGCTGTCATGGCCATGAAGATCAGAATCACAAATAATACTCATTCACAAAATTAATTTAATTTACAAAGAGCACAAGTTTTACCTTTACAGAAAACATAAACTTGTACAATTATAGAATGACTACCACTCAACTATCTAGCTAGTCTCTAAGCTTCTGTTCGTAAGTATCCCCGTATCTCCCATGCTAAGTAAATCCACGGCTAACCTGAAAAATATTGGTTTCCAGATAGGAATGGAACGAGCACAATTCACTGAATGCAACTTCAAATAAAGAAAATGACTATAAAACAAAGGTTAGACATCAATCATGAGTTTTGAAAATAAACAGTAAATACAGAAAATCCATATCAATAAATAGACACAAAATACCTTCCCCAATTGTTAGAAGTACCTTTGATATGTGATCGGTCTGGGGTACTACACCGCTCGGTCTACGATGTCTACTTGCATGAAAAATAAGCACTGTCTACAATGTCTACTTGCAGAAAATAAGTACTGTCTACGATGTCTACTTGCAGAAAATAAGCAATGTCTACAATGTCTACTGCAAAAAATAAGCACTGTCTACGATGTCTACTGCATGAAAATAAACACTGTCTATGGTCGGATCACACATCCTTGGTACTTCTCATTCCCGACTCAACAATTTATAATAGAGTATAAAATCACATAACCACTGACTAATCAATAAAATATAGTAAAGATCAATATCGAAATACAGACAATAAACTGTACTCGCCTGTGGTCCTCTGCTGGTAAAACCGACAATCTGAACTACTCAATATGCCACAATAGTCAAAACCCGTACAATAGTCCCCAGATGCTGAAATAGACAATACCAATAATCTCAGAATAGTCAAATTAGCTAGGATTGCCTGTCCTTAAGTCCAATTCTGGACACAGGGGCAAAACGGTAATTTTGGGCCAAAACGATGTCCGCCGTTGGACCCGCTTTGCACCGAAAAGCGTACTAGAGTCAACGGTCTCTAAAGTCATCAAACTACATGTCTACGGATCCAGTTTTCTGATACGAACCCAACCGTATGTCCAAAGTTGGATTTCGGCGGGCCGTGCACAAAATCGCCCGTTGAGTGGGACCGTGGGGCCCGCAAAACGACGTACGATTCAACTGTCTCAGAATTGGACCAAACTTGGCATACAGGACCAAAAAAATGATACGGTCCTGCTGGCGTAAGTTTCGTCTCGATCTGACGAGCGTGCACAAAGTAATTGAGAAATTTGCAAAGTGCACGATACGGTGAATTTTGACGGATACGCATCAAATTCGCCGCGCACACGCGACCAATTTAAATTCCGCCAAAGCCCACACGACCCCGAAGCCGTTACGCAGCTTTTGATGCTTTTGGTTCGCGACCACGTCGCCCGGAATGGCGGGACGCACGTCATGTGGATGGATTTTCTAATTTTTCTAAACTGTTTTAAACGAGTTTTTCTCGATTGTAGAACTAGAATAACTTTGTGCATACTCCATGAAATTAGGATCTACAAGATACGTTTAAATCTCCTATATGTTGTCTCTGACTCCCTTCAAGTATTTTTTTAATTACTTTTAATAGGTTGACGAGAATCAGATCGTAAATATGGGTGTTTGGCTTACTCTATTCCCTGTTTACGAACAGGTTTTTCTTCGACTTGGTGTCGAATTTTCGGATTGATCGCTCAACCATGCCTATATCTACTTGTTGGGATCTCTAGAGGGTCATTTGGGGTTTCAATAGAAACTTACGAAATCGAAAACGATGGAGAATATGCAAAGAAATATGATGGTGAATCGGTACCCGTCGTGACGTTGCTGCTGTTGCTACTGCCCCGTTCTCGGCAGTCCGTGCGCTGATCGGCGCTCCTGTGCGCAGTTGCCGTACCCGACCGGCTGGCGGCGCGCGCTCGGCGGCGCACGCGAGGGGTGCGCCCAGGTGATGGCGCTCTCTTCGCGTTAGGGTTTTCGTTCAACGAACTCTCGCGGCTTTTTAAACTCTCGTAAACTCTCGGGTTTGCCTCTCTCTCTCTGCTGTGTGTTATCACCAAGAGGTCGGGCTCGGGTTAATGGATTTTAACGGCTAGGTTGTAATGGGCTGGTAAGCCTGCTGTTGCTTCTTTTTTTTTTCTTTTCCATTTCTTTTAAGTATATATGTATATACATATATTAATACTTATAAATCTGTATATATACACATTTAATATATATGTATATAAATACGTAATATATTATATATACACAAGTAATATATTATATAACTCTATATATATACATACTTTATTTATATATATACGCCTACATACATTTATTTATAAACATTTATACATACATCTACGTACATATTTATATATATATATATATATATATATATATATATTTATTTATACATAACTCACATATATCTATATATATATACACCCATATACACGTATTTATCTATATACACGTATACTCGTATACACATTTACACGTATACTCATATATTTATCTATATACATATATACATACATAAACATATATCTATATACACACATATATAAATATCTACAAAAAATATATGTCCCTATATTTTCCTATATATATATGTATATATTTACACAAAATATATATGTACCCATATATTCCTATATATAATCTAATATATATATATATATATATATATATATATATATATATATATATATATATAATATATATATATAACCTATTTATATATCTATCTGTAACTTCTAAATGAACATAATAAAATCTTAAATTTCTAAAGTGGGTCCTTCACATAAAAATTGAGTACACGAAATGATATTTATTTATAGAATCTAAAAATAACCATTCGGATAAATAATTAAAATAAAATATTTCCAAATTTCTGGGAAGGGGAGCTACAATATCCGATTCAGTTGTAGTGTCTTACTTGATTTCTGATACGATGGTTCATGGACTAGTCTACGTCGGATCTTGTCATGAGATGTTATTCCTGGACTTTTTTTGGTATATTGGTACGTGATATTCCATGTTTCTTGTACTTATATAGACATCGATTTGGGAGTGGGCTGGCCCCCTGCTTTTGAATCCCGTGTCATGACGTGCCATGTCCGGATCCGTGATAATATTTTCGGATGGAGGAATTATTAGGGGTTATGTGATCAAAGCCTCCTGTCACTATTATGCTTGCGCCACTCTCACCTCACGTAGGTTGTAGCAGATTCCTCCGTGTGCTTGTTATCCAGGTTGGTCGGCATGACCCTTTCCAGAGATTTTCGTGTGATTGTCGAGCCAAGTGGATAACCTGTCTTGTCACTTACCTAAAGCTGATCACATATCGCTCTAATAATTTAAGTCATATTTTATATTTATTTATCGTATCTTATATCTTGTTTAGTTCTACATTCAATACTTTTCTTACCATACTATGATATTCATTTACTCACATGCTCTACATGCCTTTATGCTATACCTTGATTGGAGACTAAGTTCTGTTTGGGAGAAAGGTTCAACTTCAGTCCTTGTTTGGTTTAAGGGTGGTAACTCGGCTTTCGAATAGTTCCAAAGTCATCATATATCTTTGTCTTGTATTTCATTATAATGTCTCTTATAGAATTTGTCAATTCATATGGAACTGCTATTAGTGTTTGTACTTGCTCATTTTCCTGACAGGATATCGTTGATATATTACAGATGACTCTGAGGCAGATTGCCCGACCTATTATGGGGTCGAGTTAGATGGAGTAGACCAGGACTGTGGCTTGATAGTAGAGCCACTAGATTTTGCACACCCAGAGTAGTGTAGCTTAGTTAGGTTTGCCTGGACTGTGATCCAGCTAGTACTATCAGACTGGAGTATTTTATAGCATATTCTGTGACTCGGTGATGTTGTACATATCTTGGGTTTGTGTGGGATCTTGAACTTATTTCCTATTTTCATCTATCATATTTTCTTTTCGTGCTATCTACCTTAGTTTTATCTTGTGGTTGAGTCTGTATTGCTATGTCACCTCCATTCAGAGTGTATATACTGTACAGGTACCTTTATACTATTTAGTCGTAGTATTTACAGACCTTATATACAGCGTTCTACCGTCGATTCTGTGGCGTAGCTGGACATAACCACGTGCTCGTGCCCCTCATCAGGGTGCAGGTCATGACATATTTTTGTGGTGGCCCATGCATGTCTAGTCGAGTAAATGTAGTGGTATTCGAACTAGAGTATCACTACAGCCTGTAGTAGGATTAAGATATTTTTGAAGGTACTCAATCACAGTTAGGATTCCTTGAAAGATTCCTAGGATGACCCTTGAGAATCTTATTAAACTTTAATTTGAAATCCTTTCCCTTGATTATGGAACCTGTAGTTTATTGAAATCCTTTAATTTAAAATCCTAGGATATTTTTGTTCGCTCTCACTCTTTGATTATTGAATTTGATTTTTGATGGATCGTTGTTGACTTTGATTTTCCTATCGAGATAAATTTTATGACCTGAGTTACGATATTTTCTGATAACATATGTTGACGGGAATAACAGGGATGGTAAAATATCTACTTGATTATGGAACCTGTAGTTTATTGC
Organism: Iris pallida; assembly: GCA_029216955.1. Classification (NCBI taxonomy): domain Eukaryota; kingdom Viridiplantae; phylum Streptophyta; class Magnoliopsida; order Asparagales; family Iridaceae; genus Iris; species Iris pallida. The sequence continues at coordinate 10,856,811 of JANAVB010022999.1, forward strand.
AGCCATATTAGCTGGCGTGGCGGAAACATAGAGACCTGACTTCGGATGTATGTATCTTGGTTATGAGATTTGGAATCTCTCGCAGCTATACTAGTCGGCATAGCGAGAATTTCAGACGACATGATTGTAGAGGTGCATACCCCAGTTATGGAATCTATTGTTTATCGTAGCCTTGCTTACTGGCATGACGAGGACTCTGAGTAACATGATTTTGGACAGACGCATATGATTATCAGATTGTATCTTGAGAAGGTTTTTAAACATATCATCTCTATCGTACCCTTCTGTTGTTATAAATTGTACTCCATCATCAGATAACTTAGGAGTAAGGATATTTAGTTTTTGTAGAGCTTATTCCTTTCATAGTGTAATGATATGATGACTTGTAGAGTGTCTGTACCCTAGAGATGATAGTTAGCATTGGTATTAGAATAATAACCCATTATAGATGATTTTCCAGTTATTTATAATACCTACCAGTTTTCATATAGGATGTTAGTCTGCCTTACAGCCTTGATGATTTTTTATTATTCCTTATTCTTTCCAGTAGGGCACCCATGACCAGAGCCTGTCCTTGAGTGTAGCTGTAGCTTCACCTGAGGCTGAGGGTTTTCTTCTGTCCCCTATAGTGGTACCCTGTACCATATTTTTGGAAGGGTTGTTTCCTGATGGAGCTCTGATATGCGGACTCTCCGGGATGTGTTGGAGGCACAAAGAGTCCAGGCTGAGACCTTGAGGGAGCAGTATCCAGTTCTACCTAGAGCCTCAGAAGTACCCAGATTTCAGCCTAGACCTTAGCATGTCTTTTGAGATAATTGACCCATATTGCTTATATGTTTTGATACCTTGTGTTTGCTTAGTGCGGTAGTATGACTAGAATGACTAGAAGGGAACCCTAGAGAGAGTATTCTAGGTAGACAAATATTCTTTCTGTGACTTTGATTTCTGGAACGTCAGAGATGTAAACCTTTGGAAACTTCCTTCATGAGTTTGTAGTAGACGAGATGATCTTCACCTTGATATATTATGTTCCGCTCAAACTTGTTCCCTTGTGCTACTTTCATATCACAACTTTCGGTCCAATTTAGACCATTGACCATTCCCACTTTAATTATGATTATCATATGCACATTGCCATGACTTTTAAATTTGGAGCACAAGATTAGTTGTTTTCTCAAAACCAACTTCACATGCATGACCTATACATGACACCCTACACCCATGACCTTCGTGTCCTACTCGGACACGCCATCTTGTGCTTCATCATTATCACACGACTTTTCTGACACATTGGACTCAGATACACAATTCATACTTCACTCTCTTGCAATTGACACTTCATTCCCTGCTACTTAGGCATATAACCTACAAATTTGATCATGTCCTGCATATAGCTGAACTATTGCACTATTTTAGTCCTGTATACCTGAAATGTCCACACAAATAGGTACTGCACTTATGTTCTGACACTCATTCACTCATGTTCACATTCATATCCTCGACACACTGCACCTTAGCACAGGTCCTGCACTTTATATAACATTCCTTGCATATCCTTGATTCATATGCACTCATTCATTCCTATACTTCTTTACCACTTGCATATCCTGCAGTATATCATATTAACCATTGCATGTTCTGTTTACCTGATACCCTCATTAGTTTCACTGATACTCATCAAGTATCAGAACATGAGACCATGTCCTGACCACATCTCATCATCCTTCATAATTCAACCCCTTTTCATGATTTGCTCAGCCAATGTAGGGTCCTGCCCCTATAGAGCAACCCACCATAGTTTTTTAGGTTCAACTTTTCCTCCCCAACCTATATGTAGTATCAGACTTCATTTTATTATAAGTTCTGACCTTCACCACCTTTCATACCTGCATTGCATGTCCTGTCCCTTTTGTTTTGATTAAATTACTGCTTGTGCTAGTAAACCTCCATGTTAGGCTAATGCTTTGCATTGTGTATATATTATAGGGATATATGTGATAAGTGATATGGGTTAAGGGGTTCTGCATATATTATATAGATTAGGCATGTGAAGTGGTTAGTCTATATGTATGCATAGATGATACACTTAGAATCGTGTGGGTTCTATGGGTTACATAAGGGATATATGGATAATAGAGGATAAGATATATGGGGTTATGTGAGGTATTATATAGTATGTGTTATGGTTAAGGGTTAGAAGTTATGAGTCTAGTTTAATGTAGAGTGTACATGTGTATGTTTTAAACTTAGGATTTAGTTGGTCTTGATTTTTTTAGCACTATAATCTATTTTAGTCTAAACCCTAGATTAGCCATTGACCCAATATTCCAAGTTGACTTAGTTGACCAGTTGTTGACCAAATGCTTGGATACTGACAAATTGACTAGTTGTTGACCAGTAGTTGACCATTGACCATGTTTCGCCTAGTTGACTGGAGATAGGGTTAGAAGCAGGTTGTTGTTGTGTTGTTGATCATGTTTGATTATTTAGTAATTAGAGACCTTGGTTGTTTTTAGGTCGGAAATATGGTTTTTCTGAGGATATCTTCGACTCGTGGTACCATACGTTTTAGTGGAGGTGGGAAGCTTAGCCGCACTTCAACGGACATTTCGTGATCAGTGGGAGAGTCAGTGATGTGGCTTATAGGCTAGACTTGCCACCTGCACCAGTGGGTGTCCACAACGTATTCCACGTATCACAGTTGAGACGGTACGTGGCTGACCCTAGCCATGTACTTGATCATTCGGAGATTGAGGTGGGACCTACACTCAGTTATCCAGAGCAGCCTGTGGAGATTCTGGATCGCCAAAAGAAGGTGCTGAGAAACCAGGTGATATCTTTGGTTCGCGTCGCATGGAGGCATCATTTTCCAGGAGAGTTTACCTGGGAGCGGGAGGATGAGATGCGCGAGCGATACCCTTATCTTTTTGGACCTTGAGGTATGATTATCTATCATTCTCATCAGTTTAGTTTCGCCTTTTAATTTTGAGGACAAAATTATTTTAAGGGGGATAGATTTGTCACTACCACATTTCTAGCTTGAGGGTATTTTGGTCTTTTGGTAAATTTTTGAATTTTTATTAATTTGTTGAATTGGTGAATTCTATTTTGACTTTGACTCATTGAGACAAGTAGACTAGCCTAGAACCTAATCCTAGCTATGGTGACCCTAGTCTAACCTAGGTTAACCTACTTTTAGTCATTAGAAATTAGTTTTAAAGTGGGAAGGTTAAGTTTAAGTGAAATGGTTCATGACTTACGACTTGACTCAATGACTTGTGATTTACCAATTTCATGACTTGCAATTAAGCCATAGACCCATGACTTAAGCCCAAAACCCAATCAAACCCACCCATGGCAGCCACAATTAGGGTTTCTCCTTGCCTATAAGTATTCTCTTAATGTGTTCTTGCCTCTTTTGTTCTTTACCTAGATTTTGAAGGAAAGGTAAATCCCATTCTCCTAAAATCCTAATAAATTCATTTTAACTCCTTTTTAACCCTAGTCTTTTGCATTAGGATCTATTTTTTGTGTGTTTACTATTTCTAGAGGTTCATCTCAGTTTTTGTGTCATTTGGAGCTTAGGAGTTGCTATTTAGAATCCTTCCATTTGGGGCTTTCTTGGAGTATTTACACTCAATAGGTAAACCACTCAAACCCATTATTTTTCCTGATTTCTTTGCATATAGGGCTAGATCTAGGAGTCCCCTAGCTGTCCCTGAAATTTGGACATAATTCGTGTCCATTTCGTGGCCGTATCAGACACGTATCAAACCTATACACTAGGTGTTTGTTGAAATGCCCAAACCATTTTGAATTTGCTGTTTTGCTAATGTTTTTGAATAGGATCCTAGATCTAGGGTTTGCTTATTGAATTCTGTCATTGCTCCCTAATTTTAGCTTTGTGTCGTGTCCACACGGGGACACGAACACGCTGTCCGTGCACTGAACACTGTGTCCTGCATCACGGGATCGATATCTCCCGATACAGGACACGTGGACACGCCAATTTTGGCGAGGGTGTTGGGGCATCGACTGACATCACCCTCCCAAAATATGGGATCAATTGGTGGCGTGTGCGAGGAGCAATCCTCCCCGCACTAGCCGTACGGCCTGCTGTGCGCATGAGTTTTTCTGCCCTGACACGCGTGCGACACGCCTGGACACGCGTCTAGGACACGGTACAGGGTGTCCAAGGGGTAGCCCTACCCTGGGAGAACCTCTATGCACAAGCACGAGACACGTGTCGCTCTGTGTCGAGAGCACGAGGGCTCGACACTGCTCGACGATGCAGTCAGTGCACAGTGCACTCGTGTGGTTTTTGAGTGTCTTGGACACTCTTGTGTCCATTTAGTGGGACACAAATGGGTTCCATGACACGTGTACACTTGACACAAGGATTACCAACCTTTACTTGGGATTATTAACATAATTTTTACTTTCGAATTGTCATTTCCCATTTGGACTGATACGCATTTCAGTTTGTGTTTTCTGAGAAGTTTAATTCTAATTTTAAACTGATTTTTCCTGTTTAATTTGCCATGTTTGAATCTTACACATGTGTATTAGACTATTATAATGTGGGTTATTGACTGGTCCTAGGTTTTTAGATTTCAAATTTGGTTTTGGGATGTTGAACTGATGCTAATTGCACTGTCAACTGATACATAGTGCAGTCTTCAAATCCTGAACTTTTCATTCCCTTTTTAAACTGTTTTGGTGTTTCATTGCCATGTTAATTCCTATACATTGTGTTAGTTCACTGTTAGATTCATATTAAATGTGGGTTAGTTGCTGTCAAGAATGGAATTGGATTTGGGGATTGAGATGGGGTTTTTGATTTGGAGTTTAATTGTTAGTTAATGTTTGAACTGTCATTACCGTTCTTGTTAACTGTCCACATACACATGGACACACACACTCATGTTCATTGCACACATGCTCTACACACACCTTAATCCACTAGACACTAACCACCCTTGACACACTTGTATTTAATTTCAGTTCACTAACCTATCACTAAACTGTCATGCCCTCACACACACACACATGTGACACTCACTCACTGTTAGCACTACCATTGACACATTGCACCCACTGTCATGTGGTAAATAGGACACACACACACACCCACTAATTCCTATGTGAAACACACACCCTCACATGCTCACATGCCATATTGACACATTGCCACACACTCTTGTAGTATCACACTAATCTAAACACTAGCCTAGGGCATAAGTCACACACCCACACATTGTGGTATCACACATAGACACATGTCCACATGTGCCTCTCCCTATCACACTCTCTCTCTCTTTATATATATATATATATATATATATATATATATATATATGTAATAATATCATATAGCCATATATGTATGAATGTGTGTTAACTTTATTAAATTAGATAAATAGTTAGTGTATGAGATATGTGAGAATATACCTATGTGTGAAATGTGTGGTATGGACTATAGGTGATTAGCCTATGGCCTATAGCCTATGGCCTATTGCCTACGTGTATGGCATGGATGCCTAGTGATTGTGTTGTTGGCTTGTACAGCCTAGATATTGTGTGTATGCTAGAATAGGCTGGTTAGGCTTAGTGAGACTTGTTTGGGTTAGGCTTGACCTAGTTGACCTAGTTTGACTAGAATAAGTTGACTAGAGTTGACCAAGGGTTGACTTTAGCCTAATTTGACCCCAAACATCATGTAGATGCATTGTAGCAGTCTGTTATGTTATTTTAGACTTATAGTGACTTGTGCTGTTCTATAGGAGACATACACCACTCCTCGGACAGTAGATTCTCTTCAGTTACTCAGGATATCAGGCAAGTATATTCACTGATAGTTTTCATTGTCTTGATATCTACTATATCCGATTCAGTTGTAGTGTCTTACTTGATTTTCGACAAGATGGTTCACGGACTAGTATATGTCGGATCCTGTCATGAGATGTTATTCCTGGACTTTCTTGGTATATTGGTACGTGATATTCCATATTTTTTGTACTTATATAGACATCGATTTGGGAGTGGGCTGGCCCCCTGCTTTTGAATCTCGTGTCATGACGTGCCATGTCCGGATCCGTGATACTATTCAGGAATGGGGGAATTATTAGGGGTTATGTGATCAAAGCCTCCTGTCACTATTATGCTTGCGCCACTCTCACCTCACGTAGGGTGTAGCAGATTCCTCCGTGTGCTTGTTATCCAGGTTGGCCGGCATGACCCTTTCTAGAGATTTTCGTGTGATTGTCGGGCCAAGTGGATAACCTGTCTTGTCACTTACCTAAAGCCGATCACATATCGCTCTAATAATTCAAGTCATATTTTATATTTATTTATCGTATCTTATATCCTGCTTAGTTCTACTTTTAGTACTTCTCTCACCATGCTATGATATTCATTTACTCACATGCTCTACAAGTCTTTATGCTATACCTTGATTGGAGACTAAGTTCTGTTCGGGAGAAAGGTTACAACCCCGGTCCTTGTTTAGTTTAAGGGTTGTAACTCAGCTTTCGAATAGTTCCCAAGTCATCCTATATCTTTGTCTTGTATTTCATTATACTGTCTCTTGTAGAATTTGTCAATTTATATGGAACTGCTGTTAATGTTTGTACTTGCTCATTTTCCTGACAGGATACCGTTGATATATTACAGATGACTCTGAGGCAGATTGCCCGACCTATTATGGGGTTGAGTTAGATGGAGTAGACCAGGACCGTAGCTTGATAGTAGAGTTACTAGACTTTGCACACCCAGATTAGTGTAGCTTAGTTAGGTTTGCCTGGACTGCGATCCAGCTAGTACTATCAGACTGTAGTATTTTATAGCATATTCTGTTACTCGATAATGTTGTGTATATCTTGGGCTTGTGTGGGATCTTGAGCTTATTTCCTATTTTCATCTATCATATTTCCTTTCCGTGCTATCTACCTTAGTTTTATCTTGTGGTTGAGTCTGTATTGCTATGTCACCTCCATTCGGAGTGTATATACTGTACAGGTACCATTATACTATTTAGTCATAGTATTTACAGACCTTATATATAGCGTTCTACCGTCGATTCTGCGGCGTAGGCTGGACGTAACCACGTGCTCGTGCCCCTCATCAGGGTGCAGGTCGTGACACTAGGCTAGACCAGTCCCTTGGCCGCAGGTACCGTCTGAGGAACAAATCAAATCCTTGTGCACGGTACACAAGTTGTCGAATGACTATGCAGACTCGACTCAAACTGACGTCTCACACAATCATCCTTCTTTCAGTGTTACCCTCTCTTTCAAAACCAATATCAAGACTTTCATCATTTTGAGACCCCTCGACGACCCACGGTCGCGAGCATTCTTTCCATGTTACCATATCATTTCATTCAACTCATGAATGCCTATTTGATTGTCCCCAAAACTCACTTGAATCCATGGTTTAAAGTATCGGCCGATACCGATCTGATACGACCGATACCGATACGGTTTGGCATGTCCCGATCCGATACCGACCGATACCCGATACTGACCGATACCGACATTGGGGGTCTTTTTTCGGTCAATTCGACAAAGAAAATTAAACGAAAAAGACAAATCAACAAGGGTTTAAAGCATATAAGGTTGTAAAAGCATGTAAAATAAGAAACTCAATATATTGTATGTAAATCAATCGATAAGAGTGACTACTATTTAATTTAATTTCAAAACTACTAAGAAATAACACTGAAAATAGTTAAAATTATGCCTAAATATATAAAATATATGTTTTAAAATGTAAATAATTTATTAATAATTATTTGTTTTTGGATAGCAAAAAATCCGATACTCCGATATGATACTGCCGATACTACCGATATCGCCGATACTAATACTCGTAGGAATAGTTCGATACCGATTGCGATACCGATACTGTGAACCTTGCTTGAATCAATTGTGGTCCTTGCCTTAAACACTAAGTCCGTGACATCATGTTTTAAACCAACTTAAACTCTGTGCGACACTATCGCCCAAGTCATACCTTCTATAATGGGCCATGGGATCGTGGGACTATTTAAGTTGACAACCGCAGAATAAGCGAGACAGTGCTCAGGATGCATTCGATAGCCTAATAAAACTTAGACTAACTCAATCATACAACTCGACGAGCAAAGGCTGCGTCAAGCCTCGCGTCGCAGAAATGTGTCGCACATGCGTTCGACTTTTGAACGACCAAGTCATTTGGGTGCCTAGACTTATGTCACAAGCCGTGCAATGCAACTTAACTCATGGGACAAGCCAAGGCTATGCCAAGCCTTGGACGATGGGACCGTGCATGCTTTATGAAGCATTTATACGGACAACGCCTATGACTTAGGCTACGTTCAAAACTTTGCCTACACAACCAATTTTCCTTCTCCCAAGCCACGTGACGAAGGATCGAGTGTCATTTTCAAAGCACGCCGTGCACCAACTCTAAGCCGACCGTTGGACATTTCCATATTCTAACTTAATTCGACCCATCGGGATTATTCTCTTATCTAGGTGGATTCGTCTCTTTTCTTATCAAGCCTACTTGTGCGAGTTGAAAACATGTGATTTATTATGTGAAGGCTAAGATGAGGCAAGTCCACCGAAACTACCCTACCTGAGCGAGCGGTCGCCTCGACCGAGCGATGTCTTCGAGCAGCCGTTGCAAGGCTAAGTCCGAATGCCGTCGGTATTTCGATTCCACCGATTGACTGAACGGGACGGGGCACTACAACTGGCGCATACGGCCAGAGGAGAATGGGCGCATGCGGCCAGGGAAGAAAGGGCTCATGCGACTAGGGAAGAACGGGCACATGCGGCCAGGGGAGAAAGGGCTCGTGCGGCTCGGGAAGAAATGGCTCATGCGGCCATAGGAGAACGGGCATATGCGGTTCGGGTGAAAGGGCGCATGCGGCTCGGAAGGAAGGGCGCATGCGGTTTAAGGACAGCAGGCTTATGCGGCCGGGGCTCAGGCGGCTCGGGAATCGAGTTCATGCGGCTCGGCTGGAAGAGCTATGCGGCAATAGATGGGGGGTCTCATGTGGCAAGGCCGAATGAGGATCATGCGGCCAGGGGAGAATGGGCATATGCTGCAGTGGGGGAATGAGCTAATGCGGCTGGAACTAACTTGAGTCATGCGGGTGAAGGCCATACGGCTAAAGGAAAACATGTATATGCGGCAAGGGCCGTGCGGCTAAGGGAAAACATGCATATGCGGCAAGGGCCATGCGGCTGGGGAATAAAGTTCATGCGGCCAAGTTCATGCAGCTAAGTTCTGTTCTTCTTCTCCACTTTTTTGAGTAGAAGAACCATTAAAGCCATCTCTTCTAGGCACCATAAATCCATCATCTAAGGTCAGAACTCGGACTTCCATAGGTCAAAATAGGGTAGAACGAAATTCTCTACCACATGGAACACTCAAAACTTGAAAATAACAAGGTTTAATAGATCAAAACCTAAGAAATCCGAAAATACAACAAGCTTAGATCTACACGAAATGAGCCATGAAAATTAAAAGTGCTAAGTACTAAAGTGGCTTAGAATCTCGTGAGGAAAAAAATGGAACAAAAAAACTTGAGTTCCTCCATGAAGCAAGATGCACTTGCCGGTGGGAGAGGGGGATAGGTTGTCACGCCCCAGAACCAGAATACCGGAGAGCGGGGGAGTGACTCAGCTAGCTACGTATTACGGGTAGATGAATACCGTATAATATGATCAATGCTGTCTCAAAGACGAGGGGGTGCATACTACATGAAAGTCTCACTAGGGTTACACAATATCTATTGTCTCAATCATTCAAACAAGAAGGCCAATGGCCATTCGAAGCTAAGTCAGGATCAAGCATAACATTTTGAGAGGAAGACGACGCTTCAGAAAAACTCTCCTTTATATAGGGTAAGTGTGGTCCAACCAACATGCCACGTGGCCGTCGATAAAAGTGCCCAAATTAATGGGATAAACTTATAAGTCAGCACAACGAACCTCATTTAATAGGTTCATTCCACTGAGTCCTAGGCCACTAACTTCTCGAATCCCCCCAAGTAACGATGAGAATTTAAAAGGATAAAGACTGACTCAGCCATCAAGGAGAATAGTCATTAAATGATCTTAAAAAAGACTTCGACTGGAACTAGCTCCTTCGACTTAGAAGCACAGCCAAGTACCTGCGCCCCCTCCTTGACTCGGAAGCACGGATAGCCAATTTCTCCACACGACGCCCTCGTCTTAAAAGCACAGAGCCTTCGCTTCAACCCAGAAGCTCGGCCCATTCAACGGCCCCCTTTATCAGATAAGTTGGTGACACCCTTGCCTGAGGCAAAGCCTACTCGTCGCCCCAAAAGTGCAGAGGCTCCAAAATACGGCCTGCTCGTCGTTCAAAAGCACAGAGGCTCCATTTTCTTTGAAACACAAGTCTACTCGTCGCTCAGAAGCACAGAGGCTCCATCGTGTTTGAAACACAAGTCTACTCGTCGCCCAGAAGCATAAGAGGCTTCGTCGTCTTTGAAACACAGCTTACTCGTAACCCAAAAGCACAGAGGCTCCGTCGTCTTCAGAAGAACGATCTACTCATCGCCTATAAGCGCAACACAAAGTTTTGCCAGAAGCACAGACAGCATGGTCCCACCCAATCGGTTTGTTTAAACCATCACTCTTAGAGATAAGACATAGGTTGATTCTGTTGATAAGAGCAATATCTTATCAGTTGGTTTAAAATCACGGATAAGGAAAAAGTTTGTTGTTATGGATGAAGGCCATATCCAATCGGTTTGTTTAAACCAATGGCCTCCTAAGATAAGACAAAATCCAACTCTCTGTGATGGAATCCAATATCTACTCGGCTTCATCTGAATAGAAGACTTCGAACAATAGACACACGCCACGTGTCTTTTTCTTCGGTTATGTTGATAACCACCCGAGATCTCGATAGAGGGGAATCTCTACGTCCGCCACATGTTAGCTCAGCAATAGCCCTTACTATGCAATGATATCAGGTTCTTTTATATTTCAAATCCTAATACACATCGCATATGTGCCCCTTCCCTATAAATAGAAGGAGTTTTCCTTCGATAAAGAGGCTTCGAAACCTTCAACTTCGGCATCCTCTTGATTGGTAACCCTAGAGTTTCAATCACCAGTACCAGAAAGCCAAAGCAAGTTTAACTCGTCGTCAGATCATCAATGGAGTAAAGGAGCTGCTGCATTGCTCGATCTCCATTGCTACACTTTCCTAGAAATTTTGTACTTAGATCTTCTTTTTAGGAATCGACTGTACTCTTTTTACGTTTAAAATATAAAAAGTTCGTATAATCTTTTGTCATGACAAACATCTGTTCCATCAACTTCATCTCACATTTGGTGTCGTCTAGTAAGGGGAAGGGATCTAGGGGAGCAGTTTATCCAAATTGATGTCAAAGGATGCTTTTCTAACATATTTTACGACAGATGGCTTTCTATTGGCCTCATTCCAAAGTTTTAGAGAAACTGCCACTTGCATCATATAAAAGATGCAAGCGAACAAGGGCCTAGAAATATGATGATATTGAGCGGCTTCTAGGAAGAGAGGTAAAAAATGCTATCCTTAATTCAGGCATTCAGATCACTGAGGGTCATGACGTATTTAAATGGATATCTAGGCGCAGAGGTAGATTCACACTATCGTTAGCTTGGCAGTGTGTTAGAGCTTAGCAACCCACTCATGACAGATTCAATGACATATGGAGCCCCTGCTTGCCATCGTAATGGTCGGTGTTACTATGGCGGATACTATAGAACAAATGTAACGCCCCAGTCCCAAAATACGTAGGACTAGGAACGTAGACATGCCAGCTGTATTCATACGACGTACACTCCAATATATGGAATCCTCGTATGAATACATAAGCTGTAAAATTGCATTAGAACCATACTAATCTCATCCACACAAAAATATATGAATAAATGATATCATATAATCAACCATGAAATTGTTATTTGGTACATGTAGTTGGGCGGAGACAGATCCACTACCAACGATGAAAAGAATACATAACAAAAGAAAGATTTTTGGCGTGTGAAGCGAAGACGATCCAAGTGCAATCATCCTCGTAGAGAAGCAATGATCACGGCGAGAGCTAGAACACCTGCGATAAATAATAGCGCACACCTGGCGAGATAACCAGGTCCTCAGAGGAACGTAACAAGACACATAATATCATGCCGATAACTGAATAAATAAAGCTCAACAGAAAACTACACAAATAAAGGTTCTTAACCATTCTATGTGAATATGCATTTGAAGACAACGTTCCACACAAGGGCTCTCGAAGCTAGAAACACGGCGCGTTAGCGTTTCAACCAAGGCACTAGTGGCATCTAGAGAAAAGTAAATGCACGGCCCATTAGCACTCGAGCGAGAGCTAAGGGGCATCCAGAGAAAAATAAATGCACGGCCACTAGCTCTTGGGTGAGTCACTAACGGCAGCTAGAGGAAAGTAAATGCACGGTACACCGAGGCACTAGTGGCATCTAGAGAAAAGTAAATAAATGTACGGCCACTAGTCTCTCGACTGAGTCACAAATGGCATCTAGAGAAAACTAAAGGTGTGAAAGCCCTTGCGCCTAAAAACTGTCTTCACCCTCCCCATGCACTACTCGTGCTGAATCCACATCACGACATTCCTAATAACTGCTAAGTCGCTAAGTCTTCTAGACAACCATAACTATTTAGCAGTTATTGCCTATCGCACGGCATGTGCGCACCGATGGCCAGTCGATACATACGTCCGAGATCTATATGAGACTCGTGACTCGTCATACACAAGTGTCGGGCCAATGAATGCGACACAAAGGTGGTCCCTTAACTCTAAGCCATATGCAACTAAAATATAATAATTTGCAAGTACAATTTATATTTTCTAAAATAAGTAAAAATATGTATAATATTGAGCAAGGAATTAAACAGTAAAGGCAAGGTGTCTTGCCTGGTAAAGCTCCTGGTGTACTGCAATACTCAAGGTGGCACGACTGTGACTTCGGTGCAACAACTACACAAGGTGACCTCGGATGGTGGCACAGACAGTTCCATTAGGTTCAGAAGGGACAAATTAGTTAGGGTGGACATATTGAAGGTACGAAGTTGGCTAGGGACGATATAAAGAAGTTCGACATTCGCAAGAAGATAGGAGGGGTTTTGATTTAGTCAAGGACAAGAATTAAATATTCGAACAATTTAGTAAAATATCCATAACTATTTTATTGAATACCTTTTTATTTTGAACCTATATTTTAAAAATCAATTATAAATAAAAGCTATGTTTTTTTTCCTTTATTCAAAATATTACAAATAACTATTTAAAAATATATAAAAAACAATTTAGGCTAAAAACTAATTTTTATCAAATAAATTTTTAAACCAAAAAGCCATAAATGATAAAAAAATAATATAACACTAATTTAGGTAAACACTTAAAATATTGAAAAATTATTTTAGCGCTAAAAATCCAATTTAGTCAAAAATAGGATTTTAGTCAAAGACTATTTTAAATGCCATAAAACAATATAGCAATATATTTACGCTTTTGAATAACTTTTGAAATTACGTATATAGTCAATCACCAACATCCTTTTTGTTACCAATAATAATAATAATAATAATAATAATAATAATAATAATAATAATAATGATAATAATAATAATAATAATAATAATAATAGTGACAATACTGATAATAATAATAATAATAATAATAATAATAATAATAATAATAATAATAATAATAATTATAATAATAACAATAATAATAATGATAATAATAATGAGAATAATAATAATAGTAATAATAACTAAAATAATAATAATAATAATTATTATCAAAATAATCAACAATAATAATAATAATAATAATAATAATAATAATAATAATAATAATAATAATAAAAATAAATAAATAAAAAAAAAGTAAAAAAAAAGTAATGTGGTTCTCCTTGTAAGGAGAACCAGCAACCGATTACCAATGTGACAGAGAAAAATACAAAAAAAACAAAACAAATGGGAGAGCCAGCAACCAATGTGAGCAGAGAGAGAGAGAGAAGTGAGAGAGAGAGGATTGGAGAGAGTGAGAGAGAGTGAGGCGGAGTTAGCGGCGGCGGAGGCACGGAGAGGAGCGGGAGGAGTTCGGCGAGTGGCGGAGCTACGTACGGACGGAGGACGAGGAGATCGAGGGGTCGCGGTCGCTTGGCCATGGCGAGCGGCGGGGAGCGGGTTTCAGTCGGGGGTTTTGGGGAAGACGCGGCGGCGAGGAAGGGGTTCCGGTGATGGACGGCGCCGGCGAGGTGGAAAGAGGAGCGGTCGGGTGTGCGGAAAGTCTCGACGGAGGGTTTGATCGGAGGAGAGGAGGAGAACGGCGGCGTGGGGCGGCTGGAGGCTTGGGGGTCAGCGGTGGCAGAGAGATCAGAGTTCGTCGGAGGGTTTCGCGACGGCGGAGCTTGGGAGCGGGAAGAGAGGGTCGGGAGAGCGGGAGGCGGTGGACGAGTGGGAACTAGGGTTCCGGCGACGCGTGTTGATGAATCACGGCGGTCGGCGGAGTCGAGCACGGCGGCTCAGGCGGAGGAAGGAGGACGGAGTTTGGGGGTTCGGTGGCCAAGGGTCTTGCCGGCGATCGCGCGGAGGAGGCGGACGCGGCGGCGCGGCATGCCAGGGAGGAGGCCGACACGGGTGCGGTCAGGCGCAGAACGCCGAGGAGGCGGCTCGGTTTCGGGTAAGTGTTTTTCCTCCATTATTTTTTTCTTTTTGGGATGAGGTTGGTGGCGGTGACGATGGGTTGTTGTGGTCGGGGCGGAGGCAGTGGCCAACCTAGGGCTTGGGCGGTGGTTACAGGTGGTGGTGGTTATGGCAACGGCGGTAGTGATGCCGAGGTAGAGTCGCCGGAGGTGGAGAAATTCGGTGGGTTGATGGCGTCGGGAAGGGTCGATGGCGAGGGGTTGTTTGCTGGCGGAGGAGTACGGGTGGTTCCGAAGGTGGTGGTGCTCGGTGGTAGGCTGGTGTCGGTTTGTAGGGGTTGTGGTGGCGGTGTTCTCCTGTATACGGATGCTGGACAGGGACGAGGATATGGTGACAGCAAAATTAGGGATTAGGGTTAGGGTTAGGTTTAAGTCGGGAGTGTCCGACACAACGGCTGGGAGAAGTGTCCTGCGAGACACGGGATGGATTGGCGTCCGGGTTTGTCGGACACGGGAAATAAATGTATTTGTAATGGATGGAATAAGAATTTGGGACGTGGAACACGGACACGGACACGAGGCACTGCACTTGTGGTGGAAAAAAAATATTTGTGTGGATGAATAATAAATTGGAGGAGTACCTGCCTATTTATAGGATGTGGGAATTCCCAATAAGATAAGGATTAGGATTTGGTTTAAACCCAAAATAGATAGTTTGCAATTTAATTTAAATCAATCCAAATCAAAATCTAAATCAAATTAAATCTAATTAAATTCTTTTGGTCTAAAATCAAATCATTTTCAAATATAGATATTAGTTTAATCTATTTAAATAAATCTAAAAATTAAATCAAGATTTAAATGGCCACAATAACTTCCAACAATATTTTTCAAAATACCTATAATAATAATTTCGAAAATAATAAATCTTTTTGAATAATAAAATATTAATATTAATAATTTTGAAAATTTCACTAATAAAATATTTATGCCATATATGTACGCACTAAAAATATTATTTAATATTAATAACTGCATAAACGAAAGCCTTTGTGTAAATAAAATAAATAAAATAATGAACTTGAAAATTTAGGTACGATAGCTAAATAATTATTATGTATAATATTTTGAAACCATAAAAATAGAAGAAAAGTATTTTTCAAAAAATGTACGCTCGCACATAATCGCACTCGTCGAGCAAATTCAAAAATAAATTTTCGTGCGCGACGTATAATACGACTATACGACGTACAATACAAAAATTTAAATCAGTACCAAATTTAATAAAAATATAGTAGAAAAATTAGGGGTTTTACATCCTACCCAACTTAAAAGAATTTCGTCCTCGAAATTAAAATAAGTAGGGGGTTGAGAAGGTACATGGGTATATCGATAAGGCAACATAGTCGAATCATTGAGCGAGGTAAGGGAACGATGTTCAACACAAGCATGCTTTAGAAAATCGTGTTTTCGAAGATAAATCATGGATATGCTAGTTAAGGCAATAACATCACGATATCACGAATTTGAGAATAATAATGAATAAAGAGAATAATTTAGGGTTTGGGAGATATGGGTCATAGGGCGGAAATGGGTTACTAGTCATCTAGATTAGGAGCACCAATACAAGGATAATCGTAATCACCCAAGTGATTAGGTGGTCAGAATAATAGGTTTAGGGTCGAGGAAGGAACGAGTCGTTTAAGACGATGATAAAGTCACATTGAGTGATAATGGTCATAGGTGATAGGATAGCTAGAGGAAGTGATAGTATAACGCTTTCGTCCTCCTAAAATAGGTGAGGGTGAAGCAATATAGAGTTCGAAGGAGGTGTTATCGAATACGAATACGTGATTCAAAAGACGATCGAATAATTTCAAAGGATTTGTCAAGGCAGTCGTGGATGGGATTGTAAGGGCCAAGTTTAATTATGTCCCCATCCACGTAGACTAATAGACAAAAGCGAACCAAAGTGCACTTGGTTGATCAGACCATTATGCACTGTCACGACCCGCACCCTGTATAGGGGCACGAGAAGTGGGTACGTCCAGCCTACGCCGCAGTGTCGGCGGTAGAACGCTGTCCTAGGTTGCTAACTAATCTCATGCAGTGTATATAATGTACTTGCCAAGATCTCAACTCCGAGAGGAAGACAAGTAAAAGATATGATATACTCAATCACAATCTAAGCACGATAAGATAACACAGAAATCTAGATACCAACTAACAACAACAGAAATTTAAACTACTAAAATAAAAACAACATGATTTCACACAAAACTCTAATACAACTCAATATCTCAAGTTTAATACAACAAGCTCAAAATATGAAAGCTAAGTAAGTCTACTAGCTAATCTCCTGAATCACTCCTGAGAGTCGGAACCAAAGGTAGCTAATCCCTCGCCAGGTCCATGGTAAGTAGGGCATGTGTCGTCAGGAGTATCATCTGTAATATTTTCAACAGGTCCAATCAGGACAGGAACGAGCACATCTCATCTAGAAATCCCAAGTAAATGACAAAGACTATAAAGCAGTTTTTAGACAGTTATACAGATGAGCATGGCAGTTTTATATAGATAATGATGTAGAGAAACAGTGAGGGTACAAGGAAAGTAAAGTAACTAACAAGAGAAGAAAACATGGCAAAGAAGACTGTAGTAAACTAGCTGAACTAGAATAACATGGTATAAGTCCAGACAGTATAAAATGTAATCCCAGTGTGAGTCCAGTCAATGTAATCCAATACTAGATGATTCCAGTATAAGATGAGTCCAGTAAAATGAGTCCAGAAGTGATCCATGATTCCAGGGTAAGTCCAGACTATACTCTAACAGTGTGTTTTAAAATACTGAGATCAACATGTAAACGGCTAGGGGTAATCAGGCACATCGCACACTCGGCCAAGTGTGGGATGGCTAGCATTCCAGAATAGTTCCAAGGGAGGTGGTTCCAGATTTTAGGTATGTTCACATGTCTACTCAAGTATTTCCCCGCCCACAAGTGAATCCATAATCCAACACTACAACCAGTATGAGTCCAGCCAATGATTCCAGAAATGATTCCAGTAGGGTGATGCCAGTAGTGATTCCAGATATAGAGGCCAGACATGAATAAATGAGTGTCGCATGTAATGGATCCAACAATACCAATCGTGTTTGTACAGAGAATCATATATAGCTATCTAGAACTGAAATACAGTAAATGACAAGTAATGAAAGAACTATCAGAGAATGTACTCGCCTGACACTCTGGAAAGAGTAGTGTAATATCAGATGTCTGAACCAGGGTCACAATGTCCTAAAATAGAGTAATACAGTTATGACATGTCCAAAATGAAGGTAAATGAAATCTACAATGCAATCTATATGAATTCTAAACCAATCTAGGCCAAAGTCAAACTTGGTCAACTCTACAGTCAAACTAAGTCAATTAAGTCATACTAGGTCACAGGAAATCAAACTAAATCAAACAAGGTCAAACTTAGACCAACTAAGGTATTGGTCAAACAAAGACTAGTTAGTCAGGTAATTAAGCCAGGGTCAACTATTTAAGTCAAACTCTATAAGGTTACTTAACTAACTATAAGCTAACCTGTCTTAGGATACCTAAGATACCATTCTACAAAGCTAAGGTATAACCAACTCCCTATACAAGTACATCACATATAAATATATATAGTACAACACCAAACTTAATCTTATAATCAAGCTAAACCATAGTCTAACTCAATCAAGACTCAACTCTAATTATCCTACTTAACCCCATACATATCTTCACTCTACATAGGGCTATCTATATAACCAAGTCATAAATAATACCCTTATATAGGTCAAAGTCTAAACCAACTAGTCAATAGTCTAGGGTTTAGTCAAACTTAGGTCAACAAGTCATTTAGAGTCCATCCAAACTATTTCTAGGTCAATTTGGTTAGGGTTTGACCTATAGTTGACTTTGGTCAACCATGGTCAAACTTGTGGTCAAACTAGTTCTACTAGACCTAATGGTCAATTCTAGGCTCACTAGCTATAGGCCATAGGCTCATGTATCTAGGATACCTCATATAGGTACCTATATCTACATATAAACCTACCCATATCTATGTATAGATATCTATACATAACTATACATATATCTACCCATATCTATACATATATCTACCTCATATATCTATACATATATATATACAATATTTATACATAGCCTATCAATATATATATATATATACACCCAACTACATAGTACCACATATATATAATATATATATCCCATTATATATAACTTATATATATACTCTCACATATATTCCAATACATAATTATATAACATAACATATATATATTCATACAAAATGTATATGTATATTACCTAATACATATATACAATATATACATAGATATAGAGAGAGGGAAAGAGAGAGAGAGACAGGGAGAGAGAGTGAAGAGAGAAAGGGATGGACAGAACAGTAGGGGGGGGGTGTCTCAGATTCCTGAGACAGGAATCCCAGCCCCAAACTCACACACACACAGTCCACATATACATATATATGTATATACCTACACAACTCCCTATGTACACTACCAAATACCCCCAAAATTCACCAACACTCACACATACATATATACTATATATATATACACTGATAATATACCAATACATATGTAAAACATATCAAAAATAGGTTTGAAATTCAAAATACAAAAACTGGAAACAATTCCAAAACTGGAAAACTGGACTGTGAACCTAGATCTTAGGTTAAACCAAACTCCAACTAAACCGAGCTAAGACAACCTAATCTTGGTTGGTAATTGAAGCCCCTAGGTTAGTCTAGGATCCTAATGGCCTGACACGGTGTCACGACACGACACGGCGTGTCCACGAGGGTCTAAAGTCACTCGGGTAAACTAGGCACACACTGATACACTGTGTATCAGTGAAAAACCTAAATCGACCTAGGACACGACACGACGCGACACAGGCCTCGTGCTCGTGCCCCAAGGTGCGCCTAGGGTTGGGCTTCGTGTCCATGGCCCTGATACGCGTCCACGTGTCGTGTAGAGTGGACACGACACGCGTATCAGAAGCCCCTAATAACGTGTTTCAGACTGTGTTGGAGGGTTTTCCCGTGTCTCGTGTTCGCGACACGGGACACGACTCACCACGTGGTTGTGTCCAATGTGTTCGCCTATGGATAGGCTTCGTGTCCATGACACTACGAAGTGTCCACGTGTCGTGTAGAGTGGACACGACACGCTCAAAGTCAAGTGTCTGTGTGTGCGTGCACTGTCAGTGCACGACCAGTGCACGTGTCCGTGCTCTCTCGACACGACACCAACGTGTCTCAAACTTTGGGAGGGGTGTGTCAGACACTGCCCCGACCCTCAGACCAAGTTCCAAGTGTCCACGTCGCGTGTCGTGTCCGCTAGGAGCCCCGAGTAGCAGGGGAGCTACACAGTGGCTCGTGCACGTGTCGTGCAGTGAGGACGGGGCCTCGTGTGCCTCACACGTGGCACGTGGGGCCACGTGCTCGTGTCAGTGGGTCGGCCTAGGGTCTAGGTTCGTGTCCGTGTCACTGCATCGTGTCTACAACATGTGTGGATACGAAACAAGGTGTCAAACACCTACGTGTTTCCAGTGTAAACAGTGTGTGTCAGTGAGTGTAAACCCAGTGAGTTCGTGTCCGATTTGGACACGAACAGTGTCCTGTTTTGTGCTCAGACCTAGGAAAATGTGTCCTACCCATCTAGGGCTACCCAAATATATAATTTGTTTTACAAAATAGAACATTAATTCCTAAGTGGCATTTCACCAAACACCCTAATTAAAACCTAGATACGTGTCCGATACGGACACCAAACCATATCAAAATCCTACCAAACTTGACCTACATGACCATGGTATCCTAATGCATGCAACCATGAAGAGAAATCACTATTTTAGTAGGGTTTAGGGCACTTTACCTATTTGGCCAAAATCAATGTAAACCACTTCAAGGGGGGGTTTCTTCTTCACCTTGGGGTGTCCAAATCCTTGTGCAACCTTGCTACTAAGCCTCCCTTAGCATCCTCAAGTGTAGGGGGTTCCAATGGAACAAGTTTGGTCCAATTTGGAGCTAAAATGACTAAGTTATGAAGTGGTGAAGGTAGAGGAAAAACTAGGTATTGAAAATGAAGGTTTGTGAAGGTGGGGGTGTACATATAGGGGGGGGGCATGTCATGGCAGCCAAGGGGGTCTCCTTGGCCGACCAAGCAAGGGGGGGGTGTCCTATGGCCTTGCTTAAGGGAGAAGGCAAGACTTTAAGGGTAAAGGTTTGATATTTTACTAAAATCAAGGTAAATATCTAAATGAGATATTTTCTAAATGGAAATATCTAGATATTCTATAGGCTTAACATTACTTTAGTTAAACCCTCTAACTTAGTCTCTAGGTCATGACTAACATCTAGATTAAGGCTAAACTAGGTTAGTAACTAACATAACACTAATCAATTAATTAATAATAACATAATTCAAATAATTCCAATAATCCTAGAAAATTACCAAAATACCCTTTAGGCCAAAAAGCCCTAATTTGATGTTCTAAGCCTATGGCTAAGCTCACATGATCATGGTTAGTCTCTAGGTTAAGGAATAGCTAGGGTTTACACTAGAGTTTATTAGTAAAATCACAAAGTCACAAGTCATGACTTAGGAATTGGTTTAACCTAACTAAAATCACCAGAAAATCATACCATGACTAAAATACCACTAATAAATAATAAAAATAATAAATTTTCAAAAATACCCCAATTTCAGAAAACTGGGTGTTACAAGTCTACCCACCTTAGAAGAATTTCGTCCTCGAAATTAAGATGGTCGTACTCCTCCTAGGTCACACCCCCAGTCAATCAAGTCAAAAGATAACATGCATCATAGACCTACTGGTCATGATTCTACAGTCTCAAAAAGGGTAACTATGCTATCTAGCATATCACAAGCATATCCTGACAGGTACTAATGGAATCACACAACAAGATGGGAATGGATTTGAAAGAACAGAACCTGCAAGTGGCTCCATCCATGTAGAATAATATATGAAAGCGAACCAAAGTGCAATAGGTTGATCAGACCATCATGCACCGGCCCTGATTAGACAATATGTTAGTGGGTACTAGCCCCCAATAAAATATGTCGTGATCAAGCTCGATAAAATATAAGCTTGCAAAACTAAGGCTAAATTAGCAGTAAAGAAGGTCAAAATATAAGGGAGGTAATGATGAATAAGGTTAAATAGTCCAAGACCCTTAAACATCAAGGAGTGAGGGTGAATTAAAACAAGAGGAAAAGGGTTTTCAATATCGAAGTTCAAAATAAGATTCTCAAGGGTCGTCCCGGAATCTCTCATGAAATCCTAACAGTGATTGAGTATACTCTCATCCTAATACCTTAATTCCTATTCTTTCGCAGGCTCGTAGCAGTACAACTAAGTCGTCGTGCTACTACGAAATCGCACAAATGCGACTCTCGACCTGCATGGGCCACCACTAAAACGTGTCACGACCCGCACCCTGTATAGGGGCACGAGAAGTGGGTACGTCCAGCCTACGCCGCAGTGTCGGCGGTAGAACGCTGTCCTAGGTTGCTAACTAATCTCATGCAGTGTATATAATGTACTTGCCAAGATCTCAACTCCGAGAGGAAGACAAGTAAAAGATATGATATACTCAATCACAATCTAAGCACGATAAGATAACACAGAAATCTAGATACCAACTAACAACAACAGAAATTTAAAACTAAAATAAAACAACATGATCTCAACACAAACTCTAATACAACTCAATATCTCAAGTTTAATACAACAAGCTCAAAATATGAAAGCTAAGTAAGTCTACTAGCTAATCTCCTGAATCACTCCTGAGAGTCGGAACCAAAGGTAGCTAATCCCTCGCCAGGTCCATGGTAAGTAGGGCATGTGTCGTCAGGGTATCATCTGTAATATTTTCAACAGGTCCAATCAGGACAGGAACGAGCACATCTCATCTAGAAATCCCAAGTAAATGACAAAGACTATAAAGCAGTTTTTAGACAGTTATACAGATGAGCATGGCAGTTTTATATAGTAAGATGTAGAGAAACAGTGAGGGTACAAGGAAAGTAAAGTAACTAACAAGAGAAGAAACATGGCAAAGAAGACTGTAGTAAACTAGCTGAACTAGAATAACATGGTATAAGTCCAGACAGTATAAAATGTAATCCCAGTGTGAGTCCAGTCCATGTAATCCAATACTAGATGATTCCAGTACAAGATGAGTCCAGTAAAATGAGTCCAGAAGTGATCCATGATTCCAGGGTAAGTCCAGACTATACTCTAACAGTGTGTTTTAAAATACTGAGATCAACATGTAAACGGCTAGGGGTAATCAGGCACATCGCACACTCGGCCAAGTGTGGGATGGCTAGCATTCCAGAATAGTTCCAAGGGAGGTGGTTCCAGATTTTAGGTATGTTCACATGTCTACTCAAGTATTTCCCCGCCCACAATGAATCCATAATCCAACACTACAACCAGTATGAGTCCAGCCAATGATTCCAGAAATGATTCCAGTAGGGTGATGCCAGTAGTGATTCCAGATATAGAGGCCAGACATGAATAAATGAGTGTCGCATGTAATGGATCCAACAATACCAATCGTGTTTGTACAGAGAATCATATATAGCTATCTAGAACTGAAATACAGTAAATGACAAGTAATGAAAGAACTATCAGAGAATGTACTCGCCTGACACTCTGGAAAGAGTAGTGTAATATCAGATGTCTGAACCAGGGTCACAATGTCCTAAAATAGAGTAATACAGTTATGACATGTCCAAAATGAAGGTAAATGAAATCTACAATGCAATCTATATGAATTCTAAACCAATCTAGGCCAAAGTCAAACTTGGTCAACTCTACAGTCAAACTAAGTCAATTAAGTCATACTAGGTCACAGGAAATCAAACTAAATCAAACAAGGTCAAACTTAGACCAACTAAGGTATTGGTCAAACAAAGACTAGTTAGTCAGGTAATTAAGCCAGGGTCAACTATTTAAGTCAAACTCTATAAGGTTACTTAACTAACTATAAGCTAACCTGTCTTAGGATACCTAAGATACCATTCTACAAAGCTAAGGTATAACCAACTCCCTATACAAGTACATCACATATAAATATATATAGTACAACACCAAACTTAATCTTATAATCAAGCTAAACCATAGTCTAACTCAATCAAGACTCAACTCTAATTATCCTACTTAACCCCATACATATCTTCACTCTACATAGGGCTATCTATATAACCAAGTCATAAATAATACCCTTATATAGGTCAAAGTCTAAACCAACTAGTCAATAGTCTAGGGTTTAGTCAAACTTAGGTCAACAAGTCATTTAGAGTCCATCCAAACTATTTCTAGGTCAATTTGGTTAGGGTTTGACCTATAGTTGACTTTGGTCAACCATGGTCAAACTTGTGGTCAAACTAGTTCTACTAGACCTAATGGTCAATTCTAGGCTCACTAGCTATAGGCCATAGGCTCATTATCTAGGATACCTCATATAGGTACCTATATCTACATATAAACCTACCCATATCTATGTATAGATATCTATACATAACTATACATATATCTACCCATATCTATACATATATCTACCTCATATACTATACATATATATACAATATTTATACATAGCCTATCAATATATATATATATATACACCCAACTACATAGTACCACATATATATAATATATATCCCATTATATATAACTTATATTATACTCTCACATATATTCCAATACATAATTATATAACATAACATATATATATTCATACAAAATGTATATGTATATTACCTAATACATATACAATATATACATAGATATAGAGAGAGGGAAAGAGAGAGAGAGACAGGGAGAGGAGTGAAGAGAGAAAGGGATGGACAGAACAGTAGGGGGGGTGTCTCAGATTCCTGAGACAGGAATCCCAGCCCCAAACTCACACACACAGTCCACATATACATATATATGTATATACCTACACAACTCCCTATGTACACTACCAAATACCCCCAAAATTCACCAACACTCACACATACATATATACTATATATATACACTGATAATATACCAATACATATGTAAAACATATCAAAAATAGGTTTGAAATTCAAAATACAAAAACTGGAAACAATTCCAAAACTGGAAAACTGGACTGTGAACCTAGATCTTAGGTTAAACCAAACTCCAACTAAACCGAGCTAAGACAACCTAATCTTGGTTGGTAATTGAAGCCCCTAGGTTAGTCTAGGATCCTAATGGCCTGACACGGTGTCACGACACGACACGGCGTGTCCACGAGGGTCTAAAGTCACTCGGGTAAACTAGGCACACACTGATACACTGTGTATCAGTGAAAAACCTAAATCGACCTAGGACACGACACGACGCGACACAGGCCTCGTGCTCGTGCCCCAAGGTGCGCCTAGGGTTGGGCTTCGTGTCCATGGCCCTGATACGCGTCCACGTGTCGTGTAGAGTGGACACGACACGCGTATCAGAAGCCCCTAATAACGTGTTTCAGACTGTGTTGGAGGGTTTTCCCGTGTCTCGTGTTCGCGACACGGGACACGACTCACCACGTGGTTGTGTCCAATGTGTTCGCCTATGGATAGGCTTCGTGTCCATGACACTACGAAGTGTCCACGTGTCGTGTAGAGTGGACACGACACGCTCAAAGTCAAGTGTCTGTGTGTGCGTGCACTGTCAGTGCACGACCAGTGCACGTGTCCGTGCTCTCTCGACACGACACCAACGTGTCTCAAACTTTGGGAGGGGTGTGTCAGACACTGCCCCGACCCTCAGACCAAGTTCCAAGTGTCCACGTCGCGTGTCGTGTCCGCTAGGAGCCCCGAGTAGCAGGGGAGCTACACAGTGGCTCGTGCACGTGTCGTGCAGTGAGGACGGGGCCTCGTGTGCCTCACACGTGGCACGTGGGGCCACGTGCTCGTGTCAGTGGGTCGGCCTAGGGTCTAGGTTCGTGTCCGTGTCACTGCATCGTGTCTACAACATGTGTGGATACGAAACAAGGTGTCAAACACCTACGTGTTTCCAGTGTAAACAGTGTGTGTCAGTGAGTGTAAACCCAGTGAGTTCGTGTCCGATTTGGACACGAACAGTGTCCTGTTTTGTGCTCAGACCTAGGAAAATGTGTCCTACCCATCTAGGGCTACCCAAATATATAATTTGTTTTACAAAAATAGAACATTAATTCCTAAGTGGCATTTCACCAAACACCCTAATTAAAACCTAGATACGTGTCCGATACGGACACCAAACCATATCAAAATCCTACCAAACTTGACCTACATGACCATGGTATCCTAATGCATGCAACCATGAAGAGAAATCACTATTTTAGTAGGGTTTAGGGCACTTTACCTATTTGGCCAAAATCAATGTAAACCACTTCAAGGGGGGGTTTCTTCTTCACCTTGGGGTGTCCAAATCCTTGTGCAACCTTGCTACTAAGCCTCCCTTAGCATCCTCAAGTGTAGGGGGTTCCAATGGAACAAGTTTGGTCCAATTTGGAGCTAAAATGACTAAGTTATGAAGTGGTGAAGGTAGAGGAAAAACTAGGTATTGAAAATGAAGGTTTGTGAAGGTGGGGGTGTACATATAGGGGGGGGGGCATGTCATGGCAGCCAAGGGGGTCTCCTTGGCCGACCAAGCAAGGGGGGGGTTTCCTATGGCCTTGCTTAAGGGAGAAGGCAAAGACTTTAAGGGTAAAGGTTTGATATTTTACTAAAATCAAGGTAAATATCTAAATGAGATATTTTCTAAATGGAAATATCTAGATATTCTATAGGCTTAACATTACTTTAGTTAAACCCTCTAACTTAGTCTCTAGGTCATGACTAACATCTAGATTAAGGCTAAACTAGGTTAGTAACTAACATAACACTAATCAATAATTAATTAATAATAAATCTCATAAATCCAAATAATTCCAATAAATCCTAGAAAATTACCAAAATACCCTTTAGGCCAAAAAGCCCTAATTTGATGTTCTAAGCCTATGGCTAAGCTCACATGATCATGGTTAGTCTCTAGGTTAAGGAATAGCTAGGGTTTACACTAGAGTTTATTAGTAAAATCACAAAGTCACAAGTCATGACTTAGGAATTGGTTTAACCTAACTAAAATCACCAGAAAATCATACCATGACTAAAATACCACTAATAAATAATAAAAATAATAAATTTTCAAAAATACCCCAATTTCAGAAAACTGGGTGTTACATGCACCGGTTCTGATTAGACAATAGGCTAGTGAGCGCTCAATAGCATATGTCATGAACAAACTCGATAAAGAATAAGCTTGCAAAAACTAGGCTACATTAGCATCATTAGTCAAAACGGTAAATGCATTGGTACGAGAGATTAAGATTTAAAGAAGGTAGAATGATTCTAAGTCATACAGTCGTCCTATAGTCTTCTTGTCCAAGTCCTTGGTTGGCTAGATGGGTTAGGTCCTCTAGATTCTAGGATCTAAATAAGCTTGCTAATATAGGTCACTAGGTCAAGAGGTTGCTAGTTCATAAGGTATTCTACCCAACTTAAAGAATTAAACTAATGGTGTTTTGGGACAATTAACTAGTAGGGTCGATCTCTAGCAAGCACGAAGGGAAGATAAGTATAGGGATGGAAGGAAGCAAGCAAGATACAATTGATGAGTCAAACGGTAGAAAATCAAGAAAAGAGGTAAAGTATGTGGATGAGAGCCTAGACTTCTAATCCTATTCGCAGGCTTGCTTGGTACGGTAAAGTAACCAAACAATTTATCTTGACCTGCATGGGCCACCACAAAACATGTAACGCCCCAGTCCCAAAATACGTAGGACTAGGAACGTAGACATGCCAGCTGTATTCATACGACGTACACTCCAATATATGGAATCCTCGTATGAATACATAAGCTGTAAAATTGCAGTAGAACCATACTAATCTCATCCACACAAAAATACATGAATAAATGATATCATATAATCAACCATGAAATTGTCATTTGGTACATGTAGTTGGGCGGAGACAGATACACTACCAACGATGAAAAGAATACATAACAAAAGAAAGATTTTTGGCGTGTGACGCGAAGACGATCCAAGTGCAATCATCCTCGTAGAGAAGCAATGATCACGGCGAGAGCTAGAACACCTGCGACAAACAATAGCATACACCTAGCGAGATAACCAGGTCCTCAGAGGGACGTAACAAGACACATATCATGCCGATAACTGAATAAATAAAGCTCAACAGAAAACTACACAAATAAAGGTTCTTAACCATTCTATGTGAATATGCATTTGAAGACAACGTTCCACACAAGGGCTCTCGAAGCAAGAAACATGGCGCGTTAGCGTTTCAACCAAGGCACTAGTGGCGTCTAGAGAAAAGTAAATGCACGGCCCATTAGCACTCGAGCGAGAGCTAAGGGGCATCCAGAAAAATAAATGCACGGCCACTAGCTCTTGGGTGAGTCACTAACGGCAGCTAGAGGAAAGTAAATGCACAACACATTTGTGTTTCAACCGAGGCACTAGTGGCATCTAGAGAAAAGTAAATAAATGCACGGCCACTAGTCTCTCGACTGAGTCACAAATGGCATCTAGAGAAAAGTAAAGGTGTGAAAGTCCCTGCGCCTAATAACTGTCTTCATCCTCCCCATGCACCTCGTGCTGAATCCACATCACGACATTCCTAATAACTGCTAAGTCGCTAAGTCTTCTAGATAACCATAACTATTTAGCAGTTATTGCCTATCGCACGGCATGTGCGCACCGATGGCCAGTCGATACGTATGTCCGAGATCTATATGAGACTCGTGACTCGTGATACACAAGTGTCGGCCAATGAATGCGACACAAAGGTGGTCCCTTAACTCTAAGCCATATGCAACTAAAATATAATAATTTGCAAGTACAATTTAATTTTCTAGAATAAGTAAAAACATGTATGATATTGAGCAAGGAATTAAACAGTAAAGGCAAGGTATTTTGCCTGGTAAAGCTCCTGGTGTATTGCAATGCTCAAGGTGGCACGACTGCGACTTCGGTGCAACAACTACACAAGGTGACCTCGGATGGTGGCACAGACATATTGAAGGTACGGAGTTGGCTAGGACGATATAAAGAAGTTCGACATTCGCAAGAAGATAGGAGGGGTTTTGATTTAGTCATGGACAAGAATTAAATATTCGAACAATTTAGTAAAATATCCATAACTATTTTATAGAATACCTTTTTATTTGGAACCTATATTTTAAAAATCAATTATAAATAAAAGCTACATTTTTTTCCTTTATTCAAATATTACAAATAACTATTTAAAAATATATAAAAAATAATTTAGGCTAAAAACTAATTTTTATCAAATAAATTTTTAAACCAAAAAGCCATAATGATAAAAAATAATATAACACTAATTTAGGTAAACACTTAAAATATTGAGAATTATTTTAGCGCTAAAAATCCAATTTAGTCAAAAATAGGATTTTAGTCAAAGACTATTTTAAATGCCATAAAACAATATAGCAATATATTTACGCTTTTGAATAACTTTTGAAATTACGTATATGGTAAACCACCAACATCCATTTTGTTACCAAAATAATAATAATAATAATATAATAATAATATAATAATAATAATAATAATAATAATAGTGACAATACTGATAATGATAATAATAATAATAATAATAATAACAATAATAATAATGATAATATAATAGAAAATATAATAAATAATAATAAAATATAATAATAATAATAATAATAATAATAATAATAATAAAAATAAAATAAATAAAAAAAATAAAATAATAAAAAATAAAATAAAAAAAAAAAAAAAAAAATTAAAAATAAGTAAAAAAACAAGTAATGTCGTTCTCCTTGTAAGGAAACCAGCAACCGATTACCAATGTGACAGAGAAAAATACAAAAAAAAAAACAACAAAAGGAGAGCCAGCAACCAATGTGAGCAGAGAGAGAGAGAGAGAGAGAGAGAGAGAGAGGATTGGAGAGAGTGAGACGGAGTTAGCGGCGGCGGAGGCACGGAGAGGAGCGGGAGGAGTTCGGCGAGTGGCGGAGCTACGTGCGGGCGGAGGACGAGGAGATCGAGGGGTCGCGGTCGCTTGGCCACGGCGAGCGCGGGGGAGCGGGTTTCAGTCGGGGGTTTTGGGGAAGACGCGGCGGCGAGGAAGGGGTTCCGGTGATGGGCGGCGCCGGCGAGGTAGAAAGAGGAGCGGTCGGATGTACGAAAAGTCTCGGCGGAGGGTTTGATCGGAGGGGAGGAGGAGAAAGGCGGCGTGGGGTGGCTGGAGGCTTGGGGATCAGCGGTGGCGGAGAGATCGGAGTTCGTCGGGGGGTTTCGCGGCGGCGGCACTTGGAGAAAGGCGCGGCGGGAGAGGGTCGGGAGAGCGGGAGACGATGTACGAGTGGGAACTAGGGTTCCGGCGACGCGTGTTAATGAATCACGGCGGTCGACGGAGTCAAGCACGGCGGCTCAGGCGGAGGGAGGAGGACGGAGTTTGGGGGTCCGGTGGCCAAGGGTCTTGCCGGCGATCGCGCGGAGGAGGCGGACGCGGCGGTGCGGCATGCCAGGGAGGAGGCCGACGCGGGTGCGGTCAGGCGCGAAACGCCGAGGAGGCGGCTCGGCTTCGGGTAAGGGTTTTCCTCCATTATTTTTTTTCTTTTTGGGATGAGGTTGGTGGCGGTAATGAGGGTGTTGTGGTCGGGGAGGAGGCAGTGGCCAGTCCAGAGCTTGGGCGGTGGTTGCAGGTGGTGGTGGTTATGGCAACGGCGATGGTGATGCTGAGGTAGAGTCGCCGGAGGTGGAGAAATTCGGTGGGTTGATGGCGTCGGGAAGGGTCGATGGCGAGGGGTTGTTTGCTGGCGGAGGAGTACGGGTGGTTCCGAAGGTGGTGGTGCTCGGTGGTAGGCTGGTGTCGGTTTGTAGGGGTTGTGGTGGCGGTGTTCTCCTGTATACGGATGCTGGATAGGGACGAGGACATGGTGACTGCAAAATTAGGGATTAGGGTTAGGGTTAGGTTTAAGTCGAGAGTGTCCGACACAACGGCTGGAGAAGTGTCCTCGAGACATGGGATGGATTGGCGTCCGGGTTTGTCGGATGCGAGAATAAATGTATTTGTAATGGATGGAATAAGAATTTGGGACGTGGAACACGGACACGGACACGAGGCACTGCACTTGTGGTGGAAAAAAATATTTGTGTGGATGAATAATGAATTGGAGGAGTACCTGCCTATTTATAGGATGTGGGAATTCCCAATAAGATAAGGATTAGGATTTGGTTTAAACCCAAATAGATAGTTTGCAAAATTTAAATCAATCCAAATCAAAATCTAAATCCAATTAAATATAATTAAATTCTTTTGGTCTAAAATCAAATCATTTTCAAATATAATATTAGTTTAATCTATTTAAATAAATCCAAAAATTAAATCAAGATTTAAATGGCCACAATAACTTCCAACAATATTTTTCAAAATACCTATAATAATAATTTCAAAAATAATAAATCTTTTGAATAATAAAATATTAATATTAATAATTTCGAAATTTTACTAATAAATATTTATGCTATATATGTACACACTAAAAATATTATTTAATATTAATAACTGCATAAACGAAAGCCTTTGTGTAAATAAAATAAATGAAATAATGAACTTGAAAATTTAGGTACGATAGCTAAATAATTATTATGTATAATATTTTAAAACCATAAAAATAGAAGAAAGTATTTTTCAAAATATGTACGCTCGCACATAATCGCACTCGTCGAGCAAATTCGAAAATAAAATTTCGTACGCGACGTATAATACGACTATACGACGTACAATACAAAAATTTAAATCAGTACCAAATTTAATAAAAAATAGTAAAAAATTAGGGGTTTTACAACAAATTACCTATAGATGACTGTCACGACCCGCACCCACTGTGAGGGTACGAGTACGTAACAGCGCCCAGCCTACGCTGTAGTGTCGGCGATAGAACGCTGTCCTAGGTTACTATCTAATCAATAACACGCAATTATATAATGTACTTGTCAAATCACAACTCCGAACGGAGGACAAGTATAGATATAATGGAATCTCAATCACAGTCTAAGCACAATATGATAACACAGAAAATTATAACTAAGACTGAAGATAACAATAAAACTAACTACTAAAATAATATAATCTCCAACAAACTCAAAACAACGTATCTCAACTTAATTACAATCAAGTTCTAAAACATGAAATCTAAACCAAGTCACTAGCTAATCTTCCGATCACTCCTGAGTGTCGGGGCCAAAGGTAGCTAAGCCGTCTCCTGGTCCATAATGAGTAGGGCAAGTGTCCTCAGGACAATCATCTGTAAAATTTTAACAGGTCCAGTCAGGACAGGAACGAGCACAATCTCATCTAGAAAACCCAAGTAAATGACAGAGAACTATAAAGCAGTTATAGACAGTTGTATTGATGAACATGGCAGTTTATATTTAGGTGATGGTACAGAGAGACAGATAAAGTACAAGGAAAGTAAGTAACTAAACAAGAGAAGAAATCATGGCAATAAAGACTGTAAATAAAATCTAGCCGAACTAGAGTAACATGATGAGTCCAGACAGTACAATATAAGTCGAGTGTAATCCCAAGGTGAGTCTAATACAAGATGAGTCGAATGTGATTCTAATCATTGTTCTAATAAGGTGATTCGAGTAAGGTGATACGAATAAGGTGATTCGAATAGTGATTCATATGATGATCTAACAATGATTCGAATAAATTCTCCAAGTGTGTTTTAAAATACTAAGATCGATATGTAAACGGCTATGGATAAATCCGGCACATCACGCACTGATCAGGTGAGAGATGGCTATCGTTCGAATATCATTCACAGGGGGGTAGTTCGAATAGTGGAAATGTTCACATGTCTAATCAGTATTTCCCGCCCAGTCTAATACAAGATGAATCCATAATCCGACACATCAATCGAAGACAAGTCCAACCAGCACATGAAGATACAAATAGGTGGTTCGAATAGTAATTCGTATGGTGATTCGAATAATAGAGGCAAGACGAGTAAGTATGTGTGTCGTATACATGGATTCAGTAATAACAATACGTGTTTGTAACAGAGAATCACATACAGCTAACTAAAACTGAAGTACAGTAATTGACAAATAAATGAGAGAACTATCAGAGGATGTACTCGCCTGATACTCTGAAAAGAGTAGTATAATATCAGATGTTTGCACCGGAGTCACAATATCCTAAATAGAGCAGTACAGGTCATAATATATTTAAAACAAGGTAAATGAAGTTTACGATACAATCTATATGATTTCTAAACCAATCTAGGTCAAAGTCAAACTTTGATCAACTGTCTTGGGTTGGACTATGATAGCTAGACTAAATGGGGTCTTCAAGCCATATTGAATCCTATTTTCCTTTCCTAAGTGTAACATGGTGATACCACTCAAGTCTATCTAAACAATTTCCAAGGTTCATCTATACCCTTAGAGTTATCAACCAATTCCACCCACTAGTAACATGTCCACATAAATCTACACATTTCATATACATACATTGGCTCAATATACATACCATGTACATAATTATATAGGGTGTTTGTGTGTGTGCATAGCATGGTGTACATGTATGGAGTTTAGTCTATATTCATGACATTTGTGTATATATTTCATTCATACCTTTATTATCTATCTTACATATACATACATACATATATTACTATATAGATATAGAGAAAGGGCTATGTGACATATGGTAATGCAAGGAAATGAAGGGGAATAAAACAGTGTACAATGTGACAGTTTAGGAGTTAGGGTGAGTGATATAATTTCATATTTCAGTCAATGTATAACATGTATTTAAGTGTGGCTAACTAGTGTACAGTGTCTCAGAAAACTGAAGGCATTGTGTGTGGTACATATATAGAAAACAGTGTGTAAATAGGTTCTTTTTGTGATATGTTTCAGAAATTGTGATGTGCAAAACAATGTAACTTGGCAATCACTGGTACAAAGGGAAAAGGATTTGGGGTAAGTATATATAAGCTAACTAATAAGGCTCCATCCATATTACTGTTATACATGTGTTAATCTATAAGGTACTTGCTATAGGCTCTAAGCCTAAACCTAAATCAATGATTGATGTGTATATATGCAGACATGGACAATAGATAATGTATATGCTAAGCTATACTGCTAAGCTATACTGCTGCCTCACAGGTAAGCAGGACAAATACTGCTACAATGAATCAACCAAAGGACAGAACATTATTTGGCTTTGCAGGACATGTAAGGCGGTGAGTGAATGCAGTGCACGATATGTAATGTGCAGTAAATCAAATATAATAAAGTGGATAGGTGTGTGTGTTAGAACTAACATAGGTGTGACAGTTTGTGTGGTTGTGAAGTGAACTCAATGTCCTGTTCTCAGATTTTAAAATATGTGTGTACAACGTAGATATAGGATGTGTTGTGTACGATATTGAAATTAACCACCTACAATCAGTGAAAACATGACACACACATGACACTTGCAATTCCCAAGTTTCACTTAGGAATCTCAGGAAACTAAAGCAAGCAAAATCTCAGTTAACTATTTATTCACATGATTTAAATCTCAGGAATTGCAATGTGTTAGGGTGTGTCAATAGAATAGGAACTATAGGGTGTAATGTGAATTAATGTGTGTGTAAAAATCGAGAAACCAGTGAGTGTATGAGGACTGAATCAAAGAATATGCTGGACAGACAGTAGAGTATACTTGGATTGAACAGTTGGAAAAATGGAATGAACCTTAGTGAGGAGATGCAGGACAGATCCATAGGTAGAAACTGGAAAAATGAGGCAATGTAAACTTATTCATGAAGAAGGGACTGCTATATTCCAAAATGAGTAAGACTAAAAATATATGATGCAGGACAGATCCTATATTGTGTATGAGGATTGATACTCAAAGGGTATCAGTCAACTAATCAATCAAGAGCTGGACTGTACAGGTTAAACTAAGACTGAACACTCAGCTCAATAGAACTGGATTTAAAATAATAGGGAGTTTAATCGTATGATACTTGGACATAAAAAGAAGTGACTCATATATGAAGACTGAACTTCAAAGGAAGATGAAAGTTAGGGCAATAGGATTCAGTGATTTCGATAGGGTGTCAATGTGACAGGAATCAATGTGTGTTCAAGGTGACTATTAAAATCAGTAGAGTGTGTGGTTACAGGAATTTGAGTCATTGCAACAATCGATATGACAAATAGGTTCTCAGAAAATTGGTTTAATCTCAGGGAATTTAGTGATTAGAGTTTAGTGAATGGGATGTTGTTCTCTGTAATTAGTGAAGTGATAGTTCAATTTAGTGTGCAAAAATTCTCAGTTGAGCGTGTGTGAGTGTAGGAAAGAGTGTGTGAGTGTGAAGGAGTATAGGAATCAGTGGCAAATGTGACAGGATTGAATCTGTGAATGTGTGTGTGGGGAGTATAGGAAATCAGTGAATGCATTGCAATTAACACATGAATTTCTCAAAGAAAACTTAATTCAATTGCCAAAGAAACTGAAAAAATAAAATCAGTTGAACAGTGTGATTCAAACACAAATTCGAATCCAACCCCATAAATCCCAGGTTACATATATACACATTTAAAGTAATCATTTGAAAACCAAACAAATCTCAATTTAAACTCATCTTGATTTCTGAAAACCTGGGATAGCACAGTATCAGAGTGCCTGTGCTCGACACATTCTCAACCAAAATCGAATCAACACCCCAATCAAACAGCAAAATTATTAAAGTACAGATGTGAGCCACCATGCATACGTGTCAAGGGTGCTAATCGTGTCCACAACCGTGTCCAATGTGTGGATACGAAGTGTCAAAAAGAGGGAACCCGACAGTGATAGAACTGTCAGTTAAGGCTGTCTCGTGCAGCCATGTCGTGTCCGATTGGACACGACTCGGTGCTCGAGATGAGCCGTGCTCTTGCACAGTGACAGGTGGGGTATAGGGCTAGGTTTCTAGTAGCCTGCAATGTGTCCACGTGAACCGTGGTGTCGTGTCAAACCGCGTATCAGTGGCTCGTACGTGCGCGTGTGTGCGTGTGGTCGAGACAGTACGGTCGGGATTTCTCCCATTTCACTCAACAAAGTCATCTCAAATTTTGTGTGCACAATGTCAGTCATTGCCCGTACCCACACACCAATTTTAAGGTGTCGGGGTGCCGTGTCGTGTCCGCTAGGGCACCCGAGCAGCAGGACACTGCACGGCCTGTGCACGGTGTCATACGTGCAGTGCGTGTCCGATTTGGACACGAAATGTGCACAAAACGTGCTCAGTCCTTAACAAAATTAATGTACACATCAAGATCTTCAAAAACATGTAATTAGTTTTAGAAAATATGAAAATTCATTTCATTGCGACATTTCGTCGAACACGTAAGCATACACATTGACACGTGTCCGATATGGACAACAAACGGACACGAAATCCACCCAAATTTCAGGGACAGCTAGGGGACTCCTAGATCTAGCCCTAAATGCAAAGAAAATGGAATTAAAATACAATTTAAGGGATTTTACCTATATATGCAAAAAGCTTGAAAAAGCTTCAAATGGGGGATTCCTCCTTGCTAGCCAAATGCTCCCAAATTGTCCCAAAGCTGCGATTAAACTCCAAAATTAGAAAATAGGAGAGTATTAGGCTCTAATGCAAGAAACTAGAGTATAAAAGGATTTAAATGGAGAATCTATGGAATGGGGAAGAATGGACAAACCTTTCTTTTTCCTATGTGCTCTTTCAATACAAAAGAGGCAAGAACTTATTAGGAGATTATTTATAGGGAAGGAAATGACCTAGTGGCTGGTCATAAAGGAAAGAATTAGGGTTAGTGTTTCACTAATGGGCTATGGGCCAAGTTGCACTAGCTAACTAGCTCAAGTCCTTAGCCTTTGGTCCAATGCAAAAATCCTCATACTCTCTTCATGAAACTTAGCCAACTTAAGTCAACCAAGACCAACTTGAGTTAGATTAGGGTCCATACCATGTTAACTAAGTCACCAAAGTCAAGGTCAAAGTCTAGGACAGTTTCTTAAGTCACAGCTAGCAAAAAGTCAAATTAACAATTACCAATGCAATAAATCCTAAAATAATTCAAAGGGACCAAATGACCAAAATACCCTCATGCTCAAAAGTAAAAATAAATCATCCTAATGACGTGGTCAGGCTCTAGGTCAAACAGTCCCTCAGGTTACACTAGCAAAGTATCAAAATCATAAGCCATGACTTAAAGCAGTTTTTAAATCGTTTAAAAATGATTAAAAATCACCAAAATTATAATATGATATAAATATCAATAAATCATTATAATTACAAAATTTCAAAATTACCCTTATTTCAAAAACTGGATGTTACAATCCTACCCTCCTTAGAAAAATTTTGTCCTTGAAATTTAAGTCGGTCGTACTCCTTCTAGGTCAACCACCCACAATCAAAGTCTCTAAGCAATTTCTAACTCATACAATTTGAAGAATAATATATAGAGTCATGGTCAACCATAATAGTTGAAGGTCTCATCTAGATGGACTAGTCATATTAGATCAAAACAGTCCCATGGTATCAACATGCAGCATTATAGGGTGTTCTGCTGGAAAGATAAAGAAACAACAAATCATTAAGGTGTAGGACAGTCTATCATCCTATATGAAACTGGTAAGGACAACTAGGAATTAATTATGAAGGGTTACCATTCCAAAGATGATCAAAATCGAAAGTTTAAGGCACGAGTGTCAATAGCATTGAAATCCAATAACACAATATATATAAAAGAAGATTTAGTTCCGGCACGATCTAAGTTGATCAATTTCAGGATAAATCGAAGTTTGGGCAAGATGGAGAACGAGGCCATTGAAGTCTGAGCACGAGTATCCAAGATTTGATATCCATGTCACAATTGAATTAATTAATTGAATAAGACCCCAAATACTGGATGATAAGGAGGATGACCCGGTCGACTGGTCACGATCAAAGAATTAGAATTTAAAGGATGATGCAAGGATATAGAAATAAGTCAATTTCCTCCTTTGGATAGGGAAACTAAACGTGATACCTTGGATTAATCTATCAAGTACAGTGCCTTTTCTTTCTGAAATATGTGAAAGGCAAAACAATAAAGAGTTCAAAGACGATGCTATTAAATACGTGGTTCATAGGCGATGGAAATAATTCAAAAGAGAATTGCCAAAGCGTGGATGAGACTCTAGGGCAAATTTAACTATGTCTCCCTCCATGTAGAATAATATATGAAAAGCGAACCAAAGTGCAATAGGTTGATCAGACCATCATGCACCGGTTCTGATTAGACAATATGTTAGTGGGTGCCGGCCCCCAATAAAATATGTCATGATCAAGCTCGAAAAAAGATCAGCTTGCAAAACTGGTGCTAAATTAGCAACATAAGATAGACAAAATATAAGTAAGGATAGTGATGAAGGAAGTTAATAGTCTAAGATCCTTTAAACATCAAGGAGTGAGGGTGAATCAAAACAAGAGAAATGATTTTCAAATCGAAGTTCATAATGAGATTCTCAAGGGTCGTCCAGGAATCTTCTCAAGTAGTCCTAACTGTGATTGAGTACTCTTTCAACTAAAGCCTATTCCTTAATTTCTATCGCAGGCGCGCAGCAGTACAACTAATCGTTGCACTATCACGACATCGCACTAATGCGACTCTCGACCTGCATGGGCCACCACTAAAAACGTGTTATGACCCGCACCCACTGTGAGGGTACGAGTACGTAACAGCTCCCAGCCTACGTCGCAGTATCGGCAGTAGAACGCTGTCCTAGGTTACTATCTAATCAACAACTCACGCAATTATATAATGTACTTGTCAAATCTTAACTCCAAACGGAGGACAAGTATAGATATAATGGAATCTCAATCACAGTCTAAGCACGATATGATAACACAGATGATTATAACTAAGACTGAATATAACAATAAAACTAACTACTAAAATAATATAATCTCCAACAAACTCAAAACAACGTATCTCAACTTAATTACAATTAAGTTCTAAAACATAAAATCTAAACCAAGTCACTAGCTAATCTCTCGATCACTCCTGAGTGTCGTGGCCAAAGGTAGCTAAGCCGTCTCCTGGTCCATAATGAGTAGGACAAGTGTCCTCAGGGCAATCATCTGTAAAATTTTCAACAGGTCCAGTCAGGACATGAACGAGCACAATCTCATCTAAAAACCCAAGTAAATGACAGAGAACTATAAAGCAGTTATAGACAGTTGTATTGATGAACATGGCAGTTTATATTCAGGTGATGGTATAGAGAGACAGATAAAGTACAAGAAAGTAAGTAACTAAACAAGAGAAGAAATCATGGCAATAAAGACTAAAATAAAATCTAGCTGAACTAGAGTAACATGATGAGTCCAGACAGTACAATATAAGTCGAGTGTAATCTCAAGGTGAGTCTAATACAAGATGAGTCGAATGTGATTCTAATCATTGTTCTAATAAGGTGATTCGAATAAGGTGATACGAATAAGGTGATTCGAATAGTGATTCATATGATGACCTAACAATGATTCGAATAAATTCTCCAAGTACGTTTTAAAATACTGAGATCAACATGTAAACGGCTATGGGTAAATCCGGCACATCACGCACTGATCAGGTGAGAGATGGCAATCGTTCGAATATCATTCACAGGGGGTGGTTCGAATAGTGGGAATGTTCACATATCTAATCAGTATTTTCCGTCCAGTCTAATACAAGATGAATCCATAATCCGACACATCAATCGAATACAAATCCAACCAGCACATGAAGATACAAATAGGTGGTTCGAATAGTAATTCGTATGGTGATTCGAATAATAGAGGCAAGACGAGTAAGTATGTGTGTCGTATACATAGATTCAGTAATAACAATACGTGTTTGTAATAGAGAATCACATACAGCTAACTAGAACTGAAGTACAGTAATTGATAATAAATGAGAGAACTATCAGAGAATGTACTCGCCTGATACTCTAAAAAGAGTAGTATAATATCAGATGTCTGCACCGGAGTCACAATATCCTAAATAGAGCAGTACAAGTTAAATATGTTTAAAAAAGGTAAATGAAGTTTACGATACAATCTACATGATTTCTTAACCAATCTAGGTCAAAGTCAAACTTTGGTCAACTGTCTAGGGTTGGACTATGATAGCTAGACTAAATGGGGTCTTCAAGCCATATTGAATCCTATTTTCCTTTCCTAAGTGTAACAAGGTGATACCACTCAAGTCTATCTAAACAATTTCCAAGGTTCATCTATACACCCTTAGAGTTATCAACCAATTCCACCCACTAGTAACATGTACACATAGAATCTACACATTTCATATATACATACATTGGCTCAATATACATACCATGTACATAATTATATTGGGTATTTGTGTGTGTGCATAGCTTGGTGTACATGTATGGAGTTTAGTCTATATTCCTGACATTTGTGCATATATTTCATTCATACCTTTATTATCTATCTTGTATATACATACATACATATATATTACATATATAGATATAGAGAAAGGGCTATGTGACATATGGTAATGCAAGGAAATGAAGGGGAATAAAACAGTGTACAATATGACAGTTTAGGAGTTAGGGTGAGTGATATATTTCAGATTTCAGTCAATGTATAACATGTATTTAAGTGTGGCTAACTAGTGTACAGTGTCTCAGGAAACTGAAGGCATTGTGTGTGTGTACATATATAGAAAACAGTATGTAAATAGGTTCTTAGTTTGTGATATGTTTCAGAAATTGTGATGTGCAAAACAGTATAACTTGGCAATCACTGTTACAAAGGGAAAAGGATTTGGGGTAAGTATATATAAGCTAACTAATGAGGCTCCATCAATATTACTGTTATACATGTGTTAATCTATAAGGTACTTGCTATAGGCTCTAAGCCCAAACCTAAATCAATGATTGATGTATATATATATGAAGACATGGACAATAGGTAATGTATATAGCTAGCTACTGCTGCCTCACAGGTAAGCAGGACAAATACTGTTACAATGAATCAACCAAAGGGCAGAACATTATTTGGGTTTGCAGGACATGTAAGACGGTGAGTGAATGCAGTGCACGATAGGTAATGTGCAGTAAATCAAATGTAATAAAGTGGATAGGTGTGTCTGTTAGAACTAACATAGGTGTGACAGTTTGGGTGGGTGTGAAGTGAACTCAATGTCATGTTCTCAGATTTTGAAATGTGTGTGTACAATATATGTAGATATAGGATGTGTGGTGTGTGCCAGATTGAAATTAACCACCTACAATCAGTGAAACACATGACACACACATGGCACTTGCATTTCCCAGGTTTCACTTAGGAATCTCAGTAAACTAAAGCAACCAAAATCTCAGTTAACTATTATTCACATGATTTAAATCTCAGGAATTGCAATGTGTTAGGGTGTGTCAATAGAATAGGAACTATAGGGTATAATGTGAATTAATGTGTGTAAAAATCGAAAAATAGTGAGTGTATGAGGACTGAATCAAAGGATATGCTAGATAGACAGTAGATACTTGGATTGAACAGTTGGAAACTAATGGACTGAACCTTAGTGAGGAGATGCAGGACAGATCCATAGGTAGAACTGGAAAAAAGAGGCAATGTAAACTTATTCATGAAGAAGGGACTGCTATACATTCCAAAATACGTAGGACTAAAAATATATATGATGCAGGACAGATCCTATATTGTGTATGAGGACTGATACTCAATGGGTATATCAATAATCAATCAAAAGCTGGACTGTACAGGTTAAACTAAGTCTGAACACTCAGTTCAATAGAACTGGATTTAAAACAACAGGGAGTTTAATCGTATGATACCTGGACATAAAAAGGAGTGACCTATATATGAAGACTGAACTTCAAAGAAGATGACAGTTAGTGCAATAGGATTCAGTGATTTAGATAGGGTGTCAATGTGACAGGAATCAATGTGTGTTCAAAGTGACTGTTAAAATCAGTAGAGTGTGTGGTTACAGGAATTTGAGTCATTGCAACAATCGATATGACAAATAGGTTCTCAGGAAATTGGTTTAATCTCAGGGAATTTAGTGTAGAGTTTAGTGAATGGGATGTTGTTCTATGTAATTAGTGAAGTGATAGTTCAATTTAGTGTGCAAAAATTCTCAGTTGAGCTTGTGTGAGTGTAGGAAAGAGTGTGTGGTGTGAAGGAGTATAGGAATCAGTGACAAATGTCAAGGATTGAATCTGTGAATGTGTGTGTGGAGGAGTATAGGAAATCAGTGAATGCATTGCAATTAACACATGAATTTCTCAAAGAAAACTTAATTCAACTGTCAAAAATACTGAAAAAAATAAAATCAGTTGAACAGTGTGATTCAAACACAAATTCGAATCCAACCCCATAAATCTCGGGTTACATATATACACATTTAAAGTAATCATTTGAATCCTAAACAAATCTCAATTTAAACTCATCTTGATTTCTGAAAACCTGGGATAGCACAGTATCAGAGTGCCTGTGCTTGACACATTCTCAACCAAAATCGAATCAATACCCCAATCAAACAGCAAAATTATTAAAGTACGATGTGAGCCACCATGCATACGGTCAAGGGTGCTAATCGTTTCCACAACCGTGTCCAATGTGT